>BSQZ01000013.1:12044781-12407281 GCA_033239005.1 Lamellibrachia satsuma | reverse complement strand
GGACACCTGCTGCCTGTGTTTTTCGGGTGAGAAATTAAAACAGTGTGTTTCTTCTATCTGGTGTTTATGCCAGGGGAAGTAAAATATCCCATATGGGGGGAGGTGCAATGCGTGAAATCACTAACCCTAATCAGAAAATATGGTTTGCATTAAGTGGCGGCAAAATAACGTCCTACAATCAACGGCAATGCGTGAAATCACTAACCCTAATCAGAAAGTATGGTTTGCATTAAGTGGCGGCAAAATAACGTCCTACAATCAACGGCAATGCGTGAAATCACTAACCCTAATCAGAAAATATGGTTTGCATTACGTGGCTGCAGAATAACGTCCCACAATCAACGGCAATGCGTGAAATCACTAACCCTAATCAGAAAATATGGTTTGCATTACGTGGCTGCAGAATAACGTCCTACAATCAACAGCAATGCGTGGACTCACTAACCCTAATCTGAAAATATGGTTTGCATTACGTGGCGGCAGAATAACGTACTACAATCAAGGGCAATGCGTGAAATCACTAACCCTAATCTGAAAATATTGTTTGCATTACGTGGCTGCAGAATAACGTCCCACAATCAACGGCAATGCGTGGACTCACTAACCCTAATCTGAAAATATGGTTTGCATTACGTGGCGGCACAATAACGTACTACAATCAAGGGCAATGCGTGAAATCACTAACCCTAATCTGAAAATATTGTTTGCATTACGTGGCTGCAGAATAACGTCCCACAATCAACGGCAATGCGTGGACTCACTAACCCTAATCTGAAAATATGGTTTGCATTACGTGGCTGCAGAATAACGTCCTACAATCAACAGCAATGCGTGGACTCATTAACCCTAATCTGAAAATAGGTGTTGCATTACGTGGCTGCAGAATAACGTCATACTATGGTGTTGAGAGCCACGGCCGAGTAGTAGGCCAACATGGCAGGCTCCAATAAAAAGGAGAGCGCGTATGAGTAAAACCTCTCGCAGAATGATTATGGAGAGCGCTCAAATGGTTCGACTCCAGCATTCAGCCCAGGAGTCGAACTGTCCGTTTGCAGGTCTCTTGACACTTTGACGGCGTCTGTTCACCAGCTAACACGTCTGTTCACCAGGTAACACGTCTGTTCACCAGCTAACACGTCTGTTCACCAGCTAACACGTCTCGCTTCCCGATACACTATGACCCAGCGCCTCGATTAACTCCTGGTACGGTATTGCTACAAAGAGCCGAGGTGATGATAAACCTACCCAGTGGATAATTCTCTAGAGAAGAGAGTTTATAATTGATTAACCCATAGCCAGGCTAAAAAGTATATAGAATTATACACAAATTATATAGAAACATATAAAAATATACAGAATATAGTAGAATTTTGCATAGAAAACTATAAAATACTACAGATTCTAGAGAAATAGTTTATCTACTTCAATTTTTAATTTTTAGATTTGTATAGAATTTTATACAATTTATAAAATATGTATAGAATTCTATACACATTCTATAGTAATATATATATATATATATATATATATATATATATATATATATATATATATATATAAATATTTAGAAATTTACAGAGTATAGCAGAATGTGTATAGAAAACTATAGAATACTACAAATTCTA
Organism: Lamellibrachia satsuma; assembly: GCA_033239005.1. Classification (NCBI taxonomy): domain Eukaryota; kingdom Metazoa; phylum Annelida; class Polychaeta; order Sabellida; family Siboglinidae; genus Lamellibrachia; species Lamellibrachia satsuma. The sequence continues at coordinate 12,405,656 of BSQZ01000013.1, read as the reverse complement.
TAGAAATAGTGTATGTCTACTTAAATTTTCTATAGATTTGTATATAACTTTATGCAATTTATAAAATTTTACAGAGCAGTGCAGAATATTGTATAGAAAACTACAGAAACAACAAATTATGTAGCTTTGTCCGCAAGAATCCTATAGAATAGAAAAAAAAATCTACAGAATATTCTATACAAATTCTACAGACTATTCTATACAAAACCTACATAATATTCTATAAATATTATACACAGTTGTGTGCGCAACAGTCCAATAGAATATTCTATAAAATTCATAGATTTTTTTAAGGGAACGTATCCATACGGGGTAAAGCACGTGTCTAATATTGTTCGCCACCACCGAACTGGCATATTCGTCCACGACTAACCACGTCTTCTGCCTATGGTTCTTGGCTACCACCAAGCTATGTTCTAGCAGAGATCATAACCGAATTCAGTCGCCATGTTTCTGTTCTGGCAACAAGAGAGACTTCCTCAACGTACACCAGTCATTCATCTCCATCCACCCAATTGGCGTGTCCTTCACGTTAAAGCTGTATACAGATGAGTCTTGCCTGAATCCCGCACACCGAAACCCGTAAATAATCTAACTGCGCAGCTGCAACTCCCATAAAACATGTCTTTTCTCTTTCTTATCAACAATGCCAAGAATTGTTTGAGTTGGTTAACCAACACGATCTCGTTGGTCGCTGGAGAATTGCCATAACACGTCGATAGCCTAACAATGCTGCTATATGATACGACCTCAGCCCTTACGGAAGGCACGACAAAAACACAATAAAACAGAACAAAGCGGACATTTAATTGCTACCCCAATGTGCTACTATTCGATGTAAGATAACTAGGCTTACAACTTGGTACGTATTAAAATGAACCACAAATGTCGAGAGCTGCAATTGTAATTGGGCTCATGACCAGTTTATGACCTCACGACCTTTACTATTACGGCATTATGGTATATGACATGCATTTTACGTGACTCTTTTTAGAAGGAGGTCGGCGGGTGCAGTAAAGGTCACGAGGTCATAAATCCGCCGACCTCCTTCTAAAAAGAGTCACGTGAAATGCATGTCATACACCATAATGCCGTAATTTTCCATGAATATGTTCATTTTGCAAGAGTTGTACCTAACTGCGAATGATGAATAGATCGTTATGAATATTCATGTTCATTGGATAACAAAGCTGTCACATACACACAGTATTACGTCGCAGTTTTTTGCTTGGCTAAACAAGAACATGTGGGTTACGTAAATTTCTCACTTAACGTTTTCCAGAAATTCAGTTTAGTTGCCTACGGTGACTTGTATGATTTAAAAAATATTCTTTCCGCTTGTCACCAATTAGGCAGAGAATGGTTCTGTGCGACGGATAAAGGCCCGTTCACACGAGCGATTAGTTGTTCAATTGGTTGGACGACATTGTGTCGCCGAGATTGCGGTTGTGTCCAATCTCGGCGTCTGTCTGGCGACAGGGTAGAGCAAGTGGTCAACCAGTGACCGCCGCGATCAAGTGCAGCTGTACCCGTTGTGGCCTTTTAACAGAACTGAAGTGGTGACTGCCGAAGGTCTCACTTGCAGTGTCTATACACGTTGCTCATGTGAACGCGCACATAATTTAGCTGCGCTTTGCTCTGCAACAGGATATCGCTCGACCTGTTGGCTAACTAATCGCTCTGGTGAACGGTGCTTAAATGTAAGATTGGAAGACGTTGCTGGATAGAATATCCACGCCCAAGCGTATTGCGCTATAAAGAGCGAAGAAGACTCGACATTTCGCATTTCAAATCATCTGATTTCAATGCGGTCTGCTATAATCGCTGTCGTAGCAAGAATGAGTTTGTACTGCAGGGTGGGTCAGTGTCACATTTCATTGATTTCTGCCAAACGCGAGCTACTTTGTTTACTGCCTGTTTTAGCCACCTATCGAATAGTATAATAATGAACAATACATCTTAGCGGCGTATTGCTAAAACTCATGCCGGTTATTACAAACGTGGCTAATTATATAGGAGCCGTTTGTCCCGACCGGGCGAACTATTGTAAACTACGTATATTGGCATTAGTTCGATATCTGCTGGTGTATCGTCTCTATTTTGGACTGGCGTGGCGCGTCTAGAGACACTGCGGCCTATATTTGTCGGCTAAATTGGGACCACCCCCAATTCCACCAACACAATGGTAGCCACACAATTGGCCTGGCTAATCGGTCTCGCGAGAGTGTTTACACGACCGATTCTTGCTCGTGATACAGCGCGACAATGTGTTGACCGCGCAATTGGGCAACTAATCGAACGTGTAAACCGGTCACCGCGACGGGTCTCTCTGTATAAACAAGTGAGCGCAGAAGATACGACGAACAACGACACGGATCTGGTCCTACCTGTCTTCTTCGTCACCGTCGAGTCGACTGCAGTCGCCGGGCCCGACTGCTCCGTCGTCGGGGAACTCGGCGACCGGCCACACGACGTACATGCTCTCCCTCACCAGGGCGTCCAGGCTGCTTCCCATGGCACCCGTCGTCTTGGCGTGCGACAGGTGGAGCCTCTGGCGTAGTTTATCCATGCGGCAATGCATCGCCGTCTCCTGTCCGCCCAGAAGTTGCTGCAGTTGTCCGACGCGTGCCCCTTCGAGGCGAGTAATCCAGTTCACGTGCGTCGTGCTCTCTGTCTGCTGTCCACTGCCCGGCTGTTGTCCACTGCTGGCGCTGACCGGTGGCTGCCGGACAGCGGAAATTGGCACTTGCTATTGTCTTACTTCCGCGGCCTCGTACCACTTTCAGTAATTAGGTCGCTGGCTGTCGATGCGATCGTCTTCTGTGCTGGAAACAGATGACAGACGGCTAGATGAATGTTTAGACTTACAGTTGAGATATCAGGCGAAGCAATGTCCGTTCCAGGTCAGCTGATCTCGGGGCAAGGAAATGTGTGCGTCCTGGATTTAGATTTCTATGGTAATTTTCAATCCTAAACCACTAAGGGTATTAATTTTATTTGGTTAGATTGAGCGAAACACCGCCACACGATTCAGAATAGATTTTGGTTATTTATTGACTGTCCTCATACAAGAATACATGTGATAGTTAAACATGAAACATCTAGCTGCGAAATTGTGACTAAAACATACAGAGAAACATTGTGAGAAACATTCATATGGGTTCTCGTTTTATACACATTATTGTATATAGTACAGCTCACGTGCAGACTACATTGTCAGTGGTAATATATTTATTTTAATGATAGTCTACTGTTTGGAAACTGGCAGGGAATGCTGCAAGTACGCCAATCGAGACAACGGGAAAGCAGGATGCGGGTTCGCTCAGTTAGTATTCATGCTGAGGAAATGTTATTTGTCAGGCAATCCTAATGTGAAACTATTTTAGCTAATCCATCACACAACAATCACCTGGCAATAAACACTAAATATTTATCCGCTGGAGTTGATTTATCGCGATTTTAAGAAACGTTATTACGGTGCAAGTCCGTTATTGGCCCATTAAGCTTATTAACGACGAGTACACAAAGGCCATTAGAGTACCGTGATATCATTTACATTGTAACAGCGTCATGCATCACGCGCTTGCGCGCTCGACAGCACACATACGACGCACACACTCACTCACTCACTCACTCACTCACTCACTCACTCACTCACTCACTCACTCACTCACTCACTCACTCACTCACTCACTCACACACACACTCACACACTCACACACTCACACACTCACTCACTCACTCACTCACTCACTCACTCACTCACTCACTCACTCACTCACTCACTAACTCACTCACTCACTCACTCACTCACCCACCCACCCACCCACCCACCCACTCACTCACTCACTCACTCACTCACGCACGCACGCACGCACGCACGCACGCACGCCTAACCTACTGTAAATGCCATGTTTTTCCGGTGTCGTCCTCGCGCGGTCACTGTACGTCGATGGACACTCGTCGCTTCTGTATTCACCCACGACTACGCGACGCGCGCATTCTCGGCCGGCGATCGGCCACGTTTACCGCAAGCCCCTGCGGTGACGATCGAGTGCGTGATGCCTACTGCACGGCTAATCCGGCTGATGTGGCGTCAGTCGTGTCGCCAACGACAGCAGCAATCGATGGAGGTCGGTCGACAGCGCGGCAAACATTACACGCGACACCACCGCAGACGACCACCGAAAGTTTCCATACGGATGGCGTCACAAGTTGGTCACGTGACTGGCTTCGGCGATTTTAAGAGCAATACAGCCATGCTGGCATTGTCTGGATTACAATGGTCGCTTTGTTTTTGTGTAAATACGTAGCGGTTTATAGGTTTCTGCTGAAGTCAGATAAGGCGCGATGGTGAAATCGATATAACCTTCTAATCTATTAATAATTTGCTTATTTGAGAAATGTAGCATTTTGTGTGTTCTGTCACTAACACATCTATATATTCTGATAGTTATACCATTACTAATTCCACGACATTTCCGTTCAGCTTCTTTTTCAATCAACATCGCCGTGTTGTTCTTCAATTTGTTATTCCTACGTCCGTCCATTTCGTGTATTTGTTATTCCTACGTCCGTCCATTTCGTATATTTGTTATTCCTACGTCCGTCCATTTCGTATATTTGTTATTCCTACGTCCGTCCATTTCGTATATTTGTTATTCCTACGTCCGTCCATTTCGTGTATTTGTTATTCCTACGTCCGTCCATTTCGTATATTTGTTATTCCTACGTCCGTCCATTTCGTATATTTGTTATTCCTACGTCCGTCCATTTCGTATATTTGTTATTCCTACGTCCGTCCATTTCGTGTATTTGTTATTCCTACGTCCGTCCATTTCGTATATTTGTTATTCCTACGTCCGTCCATTTCGTGTATTTGTTATTCCTACGTCCGTCCATTTCGTATATTTGTTATTCCTACGTCCGTCCATTTCGTATATTTGTTATTCCTACGTCCGTCCATTTCGTATATTTGTTATTCCTACGTCCGTCCATTTCGTATATTTGTTATTCCTACGTCCGTCCATTTCGTGTATTTCTTTCCTGGATTCACTTCTCTGTCAAAATGTTTGGTCCTCCATGTTCACGATTTTTAATTGTACGTTGCAGTTGGTCTTCATCATCTTTAGATCTAACTACTAGACTCCATAATGACACGGTTGAGAAGGAATAGAAAAATCGACGAACAGTACCGATGCCAGCCTCACCCCAGACTTCAGGGATAAATAGGAGAGTAACAATGATCCCTCCCTCCCTCCCTCCCTCTCTCTCTCTCTCTCTCTCTCTCTCTCTCTCTCTCTCTCTCTCTCTCTCTCAAAATGTTATGGTGTACGCCATTCTTCGATAATAAAATATAAACAGTTACTTCCCCACCTCCCACCTTCTCTTCTACCTTCACAAGCATATAATACAATTTCAGTATCAAATCATTGTTACGTCTTTGTTAGCCGAATTTCATTAATACCTATTATATGGGAAGCCATATTCTCCACAAAACATTCAATTCTATGTTGATCCATAATCCTGATGCAAAATATTTTTCAAACGTCCGCTTAACGACCTTACTGTGTCACTGACCTTTTGTCCGCTCACGGATAACAATCTAATAATCTTCTGCACAGTAAGTTTAAATAATTGATGCTGCCACTCAACTCTCTAAGAACACACTGTTTCACAACTACTGCGGCTTTGCTGACACGATAATAAACAACTCTCATCTATTACTGGGGACAGTGTCATGGTGGCTAGAAAGTCGGACTCTTAATCAAGAAGACAATTCCACTTGCTGCTGTTTCGAAGCAGGGGGGATTTCGTTCATACAACGTTACTCCAGTTCACTTATCTGTCGAAATGAGTACCATGCCATATACATCGGTGGATATGTGTACGAGTAGTCTTCTCGCAATAACTGAATACTTTCCATAAAAGTCGAGTTGTTGGAATTGTCAGGTGTTCCAGGGGGAGACATCTAAGCGGTCCTGGTGTCAAGAACGCCAGGTGAAGCTGAACTTGTATTAGGATTCAGGGTAGTGTACGATGTATCAGAGGGATATCAAAAACAAAAAACAGTGACTTTCTCATAGTTTATTAATAAGAGAAGGTACTAAATAATATACATGAATACAGTAAGAACCCTACCCGTATTTTCTTTCGAAGTATTTAAAGTTATTAACAAAGAATCGCTATTTAAAATAATTCTACCTTACAAAATATAGGGTTCGTCAGCCACAATCTACAGTACTTCAAAGATATTCGGATCATTATCCACAATCGTGAGTACCCTTCAAATATTCAAACTAATGATCATCAATGTCATTCAAACATAGTGAATATACATTGGTAATGTTACCCTTTGAAACGGTATTGGTCACACCATTATCGTAATACAGAGGAACTAATATACGGTCCGGGTTAAATAAACCCTATGTCGACATGTATAACGATAATGGATTCATACAGTTGACTCCCCTCACGGGACGACTAGCTCTCGTCGCTCGTGTAACGAATCTTTTATCCTCACGGGAAACCAGGCTCTTATGCAGACAACACATCTGCGCCCGTAATATGACACCCATCGACCTCAGCATTGGAATTGCCTGGCTGCTCTCTCTTCCCAGGGACCCGCCCTTCCCAGGGACCCGACACTACAAGGAATGTCGATAACACACTAAGTATAACTATAATTACTTGATGGACTAAACTGATACCACAAATATAATACATGGTTTTGAAACTAATGTATCCATAAAGAATATATATGTATATATTCTCGGAACAGTATATCCGAGCGAATACCCTTCACTACATACACACTCAAAAATACCATTACCCAATTAAATAATATACGTGCAGTGATTCGCTATCGTGAATACCAAACGTAACATCGGTATAGTCACAAATAATCAAGTACCATTACAGATCAGCCACGCCCTTCTACCATGTCAGACCCACTCCCCGACATAATACCCTATCTAAAACATCGATTATTACCAAATTATCACATACATACATTTAAGCAGTGTATAACATTTACATACCTTCAGCGACTATCTGAGGTATCTCATTCAACAACCGTCACAACAAATATGCAGGCCTCATTGGCTGGCTCACGTTACTGGTTAGCTCACGTTACTAGTTAACTCACGTTACTAGTTAGCTCTCGTTACTGGTTATCTCACGTTACTGGTTAGCTCACGTTACTGGTTAGCTCTCGTTACTGGTTAGCTCTCGTTACTGGCTGGCTCACGTTACTGGCTGGCTCACGTTACTGGTTAGCTCACGTTACTGGTTAGCTCACGTTACTGGTTAGCTCTCGTTACTGGTTAGCTCACGTTACTGGTTAGCTCTCGTTACTGGTTAGCTATTGTTACTTCGAATGCGGACACCGCATAAACTGACAGTCGGATTGACTAGAGCACCATCTCCGTTCTCTCAGAACTGTCTCGATTCTCCCCTTTACTAGTCCTGACCGCGGACAAAACCTCCTATATCTCCAACAGGTGACCTCCACACCCAATAACGGCCACCTCACCCAATTAACCCGTCCTTCGGGTAAGACAATCAATCAATGTATCGAACCACCCATTTTTGCATCCTTCCCATATGCTTTGAAATTATTCCAAATATAGTTACACCGAAACCAATATGCATGCATATATAACCCCTTGAGTCGCCTTAAAATTAAACACTTTTAACCCTAAATCCTACCCACCTACCCGAATGCACAGTTCCGAACAGGTAACCCTGCAATTCAAACCTCAAGTCAACTTTGCCTGCCTTTACAGTATTGTGTAACCCCTGACTGGCCATGCTATTACTACCAAGGTAAATACTTTCGCAAAAATACTAGTCACCCGGATATGCATACAGTATATATCCATTTCTAAATCACCGGTCAAAACATGTTAAAATTCTCAAACCCCAAAATCATGACACCCTCATACCACGTTATATGAGAACTTGCTTTTACATTCAACGGTTCTACCTTTAAAACCCCCTCCTCACTTAACTTAGCCCATCGCAAATCGGATTTGCTGACGTTCATGTATACGTCGTACGTGAATAGTTTAAGTAATATGTGGAGTTGCGTGAAAAGCCTTTTGATAATATTATTGTATGTAGAGCCGGGCCACATTTTCCTTTTTTTGTCATGGTGGGTCGGTTCGAATTTTCGCGAAATGTTTCTGAATTTTCGCGAAGTGTTTCTGAAACGAGATTGAAAAGTCGAATTGACGAGGCACCTTTAAATCTCACACACTCATGAACCAAATCCCTCCTTCCCTCTTGCACAAGCGCATACATGGCCCTACTCCAAAAATGGTTGTAGGTCTTCCCCATGTCTCACATCTTTAATATAAAGTAGTTTGTGACTATGTTGTCTGTCTGTCTTTTGTTTCTCTGTATGTCTGTCTGTCTGTTCCTTCGTATTTTCGTCAGTTTCACTGGAGCTATTTTTTTTCGTAGGTATGACCGGGGGAGCATGATGGTGGTTCGTAATTTTTTAATATTTGAAATCCCCAAGTCCACCGAACGCTTCGTGAAACCGGCTGTTGTGCGCGATTTTTGTGGTTCGAAAATGTCAGTGCTATTGGCACTGCAGTACCAAAATTTAACTGGTTAATGCAAGGAGTCATAAGCAGTGGTTGCCTTTTTGTCCCGTGCAACGCTGGGCAACTCGACTAAATCATTGAATAAACCGACCTTGCTGGTGTTGTTTGCCCGCCTGCATCTCTAGAGCCAACATGCAAAAGAATGGACTCGCCCTAACCAGAGCCCATCACTTAGTCCAAACGCTGTGACATTTTAATTTGCTTTAATCTCCCGCAAGCACACCGTCGCAACATTTCTTTGACAACCGTCTTGTCTGTTTTTGTCATCACCGCGTCGCCCACGAGCAGTTTCCTCTCCAACCTCCCGTGTAATCACTAAAGAGAAAGTTGTTTCTCTGGGTACAACATGCTATTGATTTTCCCAGGGATACCAATTTTGAAAGTGCATACACGTCAACCAGGACGCATATATTGTGTCACTACGTCGATGTTGTTGCTTTAGTATCGTACCGTAATCCATCAGACAGAGATAGCTTCGTTCCCTCTCCTCGAACTACACAGATCAGCACCGTGGTCCCATCACAACTTCTCGGAACAGAGTCTACCCGGAATAACCAGTGGCGCCTCTGGTGCATAATATAACAGTTAACATAAAGGTGAAATCACGCGACATTTTCGATGGAAGTACAACACGTAATTCGAGCGAACATCTTGCCGTGCTGTGAAACAATCGCTTATCTGTGCCAACGCATGGTCAATTGTGTTCGAATTTGTTGAAGTATTTTTGCGCTCCGATGCTAGCGTTGTGCTTTCTTTTGGTTTCTTTCTTTCTATCAAAAGGCGTTATTGTTGGTACGCTACATTCTTTGCTGAAACTAATTCTTGCTGAGTCTTTAATTTGAAGTACATCTTGTACTTCCGTCGACAATGGATCCCGCGATGCATTGCGTTTATGCACGGACGCCGTCTAGCGATCAAAAACATGACATTCTAGGTAACAAATACTGCGAACCAACTACGTTAACAACCTGACATCAACTGACGTCAACTCGACGTTACGTCTAGTGGATGATGAAGCCGTGTGCGCTACAACGATTTCTGTGAGATAATTCAACGTACTTTTCCAATTAAAATATTTACCAAGGGTCAGCTTGACATCAGGTCATTTGACTTAATTACTCGTCCAGTGCCAAGCGGAGGAGGCAGTATGATTGATCAGATGAAAAAGTTCATCGTTCGCTCACGGATTGATGATCTCCTTTGAAAACTCGACGATTACTATCTATGTACGTCTAACCTAAAACACACTAGCCCCGGTGCAACTAATAAATTATAGTTACAACCTAGTTCGTATGACGGCTCAAGTGGCTTCATGGATTAATCGATCACGGTGAAACAAACCCGACTAGGGAAAAGCAAGATTCTTGGCTTTGCAGTCAACGACATGTTTGTAAAGAAGCATGGGCGAGGGGGGAGGGGTGGGAAGGACGGGTGGGGAGGAGGGGACGAGAGAAGGAGAAAGAAGGAGGGGAAATAGGGAAGAGAAAGAGGGAGGGGCGAGGGGAAAAGAGGGAGGGGAAATTAGGAGGGGAAAGAGGGAGATGACAGAGTGGGAGACGGAGTGGAAAGATGGAGGAAAAGTGGGAGGGGAAAGAGGGAGGGCATATGTTTGTTATAGAGTTTCATATACCGTCATTGGTCAATTTATCCGCGATCACAAAAATGGTCACCCCGGTCTACATTTCATGTCGGTGTAGCCGAGCTGGAAGATTCTAGTCCTCAAATATGACTCGAGTCTTACATGTCTTTTGACTTAACTTGAGCATTTTGGACTTAGGACGAGACTTGAACAAGGATTTGAACTAATTAATGCGTACGTGCGTGCGTGCGTGCGTGCGTGCGTGCGTGCGTGCGTGCGTGCGTAATCGGGATCTAACCGATAAAAAAATTCGACCTAAGCTGGTTTGCAGACAGTCGTATGACTACGAGTGACACAGACACGTAGCCTCAGGGCTGAGGCCGACCTGTATAACCTACCTCGTATCACTTGTTATTGGTACGGCAAAGACTTTAGATTTGCATCTAAAGCTTTGTGACTCCTTAATTGGTATGGACAAAAACTTTAGATTTGACTTGGGAGTGCATGCTGATGATTTACCGTTGCACTTGGACTCGAAGAAAACCATTTCCAACAGCCTAGTTGTGTATTGGCTGGATGGTATCGTGGTTGTGGTACAGAATCTGACCTAAAACAAGGTGGCCGTTGGGGAATTCCTCCGAAGCACAGAGCTGCCCAGTTGTGTCGCGAGACATGCGTGAATTCGTGGCCGGATCCAGACTCTGAAATGTCAACAAGGGGTGTCTAGTTTCCTAACAGGACACCGCGTGGCAGCACTTCTAGTGATCACATTTCCACCGAGGACAGCACTTTCATATACATTGGAAAGTATTTATTAATTGAATATTTCATTTACGTATGCTGTAGCGGTTTACTTCAATTCAGAATATGTACAATTGTACTTAAATAGTACTTGTTATTATTATTATTATTATTATTATTATTATTATTATTATTATTATTATTATTATTATTAGGATAGTCAAAGACATCAGTGATACGACAGAATGGTTTACCTATAAAAAGTGCACATATCAGACACAGACGACTTTACGCGGCTAAACCAACGAGGCGCGGGTCTAACGCCCGTAACACGAGCCAACCAAACCAACGAGGCGCGGGTCTAGCGCCCGTAACACGAGCCAACCCATACCACAACCACTCTTTGGCTGGGGAGCATCGTCAAACAGCTCGCGCGACGTCACCGACGATAAGAATAACCTCGAGGATCCCCTGGACACTCTGGGCTATCAGCACATGCATGGGAATAATGCCTACATGAACGCGTGCATGGAAGTTAGCGTATAAATTTGTGTTATTATTTATTGAAACGGCCAATATGAGTGATATTTACCAATATGTGTGAGATTTACCAATATGCTTGAGATTTACAGTTAGTTGCGTGAGAGCGTGAGACGGAAGTCAAATGCGTGAGTCCCACGCCAAATGCGCGAGACTTGGTAACTCTGGAAGCATGATTAGCCGTACCATCCTTCCATGAACCAGGGACAGTCGTTGACTCTTTGAAGTCTTCTTTAATTAAAGGTCCGTCCTCAAATCGATTTTTGCTAGTCTCATTTCAAATTTATTTTACGAAAAATCAAAACTACCCAGTATCCACTAGCTCGTTTGTGCAACTTTTGTATGTCGTTTTTGTGAGCTCATCATACAAACTATTAAGTTACTTAATGTTTGATCATACATTAAATAAAGTGAAAATGGAAACGCTGAAAACTCTTGGTGAAATTTCGTAACTTTGTCATGTGATCGGCGAGAGGATGGAAGTCATGCCCATGATCGGCATTGACCCGCGCATTGTTTAACATTTTAGATATCCAATATTTCGAGCCTTACCACAACTGACAACTAAAGTCAATTGTTTCGATGATTTGAAAAATTGTAATTTTTCATTAAATCGATTGCGGCTGTTACATAGCCAATTCATAAAATATATATTGTGACATCAACGAACCGGATTTGCGATAGGCTAAATCAGTTGAGGATGGAGTTTTAATTGGTTTGGATGCTAGTCACGTGATGTGTTATATGTGTCGCCACCTTGAGGAATTCATTGTGGTGTCATTGTCAGACGCTGTTGGGCGCCACTGTCAGATAGGAGCTACACTAGCCGAGCCCTGTCTGGAACCACTGGCACGGCTTTGTGTTTCTGTGCAGTTGTGTACCTCTGAGCCAACCATGTCGATTAGTAGAGTTAATCCGGATAATTATGTAATTATCAGTGATGACTGTCAGTGTGGTATGTCATTAAGAATAATCGTGTAAGTGGAACTTGAAATGTGTTATTGTGAAGTGTCCACTATAAAGGTGTTACAGTGCGTGGTCGTCAACATGCAATTCAACATGGCGCTGAAGACTCGATACAATACAATAAGACAAATGACACAATGTCAAATCAGAACAATTAGCGTCAGTATAAACGGAGATCGAATCCAGTGGTGCGCTACATTTAAATCTAAATAATACGACTCCACAGAGATGGGAGCTGTGATGTCATTACGAAATAACTATGCATATACGTGTGTGTTTATATATTATATATTATATATACACACATATATAAATATATATATATATATATATATATATATATATATATATATATATATATATATATATATATATATATATATATATATATATATATATATATATATGTGTGTGTGTGTGTGTGTGTGTGTGTGTGTGTGTGTGTGCGTGTGTGTGTATGTGTATGTATGTATGTATGTATGTATATATATGTATATATATATATATATATATATATATATATATATATATATATATATATATATATATATATATGTATATATGTGTATATATATATGTATATATATGTATAAAATATGTATATATATATATATATATATATATATATATATATATATAAACACCGCATACAAGTTTTACAACACAACGCCCGCTTCCTCTACTTTCTCGCCTTGACCCATTCACCGCTCTCCTGCTGGGGTCACTATGGACTACTGGGGCGGGGGGAGGGTAGATATTAAGTGGACGGAAATTTGTACCCCCCCCACACACACACACACCCACACCTACACACACCCACACCCACACCCCCCCCCCACACACACACACACACACACACACACACACACACACACACACACACACACACACACACACACACACATCTCGTGTCGTGTGGTCGTTACCGTGATGTCATAGGTCGACCAAAGCCACGTCAAAGGCGGTGGCAAATGGATAATATATCGTCAATAAATGCTGTCTCAATGACCGCAAATGGATCACGCAGGTAGCGAATTTCCCAATGGATTATGTCAGGCCGCAAAGATGCTCTCAGGCGGTAATAAAACCAACTCTGCGTTAAGCGACATAGATGATAAACAAGTTGACAGACTTTGAAGCGCTGACTTAGCAGTAGCTGCAGATTTATGTTATGACAGTCGGTGATTCCGTATCAAATAAGTACACGCAGGGCATCGATTGTTTACAACTTTACATCGATCAATAACGCTTGTATGTAGCTGAGGCTAAAGTGCTGAAGCGATTCCGAGCATTCCAACTTAAATCTACCAGTTCCTTTTGAAAAGTTTTCTTCCACCCGTTCGATGAATTATACATTATCCGTTCGCGCGAGCACTGGTGCGTGCGTGCGTGCGTGCGTGCGTGCGTGCATGAAAAGAGTTACACGTTTTTTGGGTAAATTCACCGGTTTTTAGTCGCAGGAAAATGCATTAAGACTGTCAATGACAAATAAGTGGTGATTTGTGTCCAGTGTATGTCTAATTTAAGTCAGATTCTTAAATATTAACCCACAAATAAACCGTGATAAATATCCTTACCTCAAAAAGTAGGCCTCCTAATGATGAACAGTGAACCTTCATTTTCTGAGACACGACATATTGTTTTAAGATGGATATTATTTTATGGTGATACTATAGCATCCCCGATGTTTATGAAGTAATCAGCCAAACGCGCTTTTATCAACAGTTATTCATATGTGCCAAACGAACCCGTAAGATTAGCTATGCGCCGCGCATGCTCAAAAGAGCTTCATCGCAAACTGTAACATTGCATATGCATATATTGATTGGATGTCGCGAGGCTTCGACGTAGCTAAGACATTCGTGGGACGTATTTTGATTTGACAATGTTATTCGCACGCCATTTTAGAAACGTGGGTCGCGTCCTTTAATTGGGCCGACATTGTATAGTGGTGATTAAAGGGTTAATACAAAAAAGTCTCGTTGAAAACCGTAACTTCCCGTAAGGAATGTTTGGCACGCCATGATATGTAAGACTTTGATATTTAAGAAAACTCGTTAGATGTACTGGTAAATCGCAATTAAGAGTTGGTACGTGTGAGTTATTATAGCGTCTTGAATTACGTTCCAGACCCCCAACGAGTAAAGCGCTGCCAACATACAAGTGGCGTCGCCCGGTGGCTACCAAGTCGTCTAAATTGCATTTATAGTCCGCAAAGGCGGTGCCTCACAGAAGCCCGTCACGATTTGATGAAGACATTCATTTGTCCGTAAAGCAAATAAAATACTTTATACAACATAGTTAAAAGAATAAAAACAAGAAGGTTGCTAGCCGTTGAATGCAATCCTCTGCCTCCCAACTGCAGACGAAAAGGCGTTGTGTGCATGTGCGCCGGTGTGGGCAAGTTGACTATGCATGTCATCTGCGAGGGTGTTCCAATCGATGACGGTTTTTACAAAGAATGAGCCTCTATATTGGTCAGTCTTGGAAGGGGGTACTTTGAAGCAGCGGCTGTTGTTGTTTGCTTGTGTTTGTAGAATGTTGTGAGTTTCGTACCCATCGTAGGTGGTGGGTGATCGTACGGCTACATCTTTTTCTGTTGGCTGCTACGAGGAAGGCATTTATCATAACTAGCCACGTCTATGATCAGGTATTCGTTTATACTCCTTCTTCCCATATTCTAAATATATTATTAAAGATACTAAATTATCGTGCAATTTGAAGGAACAAACTCAGAAAAAGACTGCTTTGTTCCGGCCGGCGAAACGGTGCCTCTCCTCGAGCCAACAAAGGTGTCAGACTCGCGGACTATGTCTGCGCGGACTCGTTCTGAACCTCGCCGTAACATGAGTTGGAAACGATAAACAACATGGTCGCCGATAGCTGGTTGTCGATCGGGCGAACGTGTCAAATAATAATAACTGTTTTAACTTTCTTCAGGGAGGGTCATGTCACGATTCGATGAAAGAAGAACTAAAGATGAATCTGAACTGGACTTCGAAGGAGTACTTTGCGACGCTCATTTGTCATGATGACAGAGCAAACGTTGCGCTGGAAATGCTCGTTGATGATTTGCACGCAGCAAAGGAGCGCACGATTCGCGCCTTCCTGTGTCACTCGGGGTCTGAGGACTTCTTATGGGGGCTTGTCCGACTGCTGGGAAGTGAAAATGCAAGGTTTGTTTTTGCCACAAATAGCTTCAACATCATACCTTTAATCTGTTAACAAGTAGTGCTTCTGAACTGCATAGCCATATAATATGCCAACGAAAATGGCAATGCTACCGTGAATGTCACAACTTAAGTATTAATTTAACAAGACGACAACTCACATTCACAATAAACAATGATGTCATTCTATTAGACAGTCAGACAAACAGAGTCAGTGAAGTTACGAAGTTTTTACTTAACTTAGTCTTAGAAGTTAGAATACAGTTGAGAAATTACAGCCGAACGTCACAAGAAAACCCAAGGCCAAGCCCAAGGAAACACACTTAAAGGAATTTTGATAAACACCAACAGCATTAAGAGCATAGAAAAGGCAACCCAATTAAAGACAACTATTCAATCCAATAACCCAGATATCATATTTCTAGTTGAAACTAAATTAGATGAAAACTATGCTACATACTCTTTCCTCCCACCCAACTATGAGTCCATCAGAAAGGACATGACCGAATGTCTATGGCGGTGGAGTCCTTATAGTCTGACGACATTGTAGCTGAACCCATCCAAAATTTAAACTCAAATTGTGAAATAGTTTGGACGAAAATTTAATTTGCATCACAAAACAAAAAATTCCGTAATGTAGCTGGAGATTTTAACCTCCCTGATATCAACTGGACAAATCACCAGACCACTAATAACAGAACTGCTAACAAGCATAACAAACTACTAGAAATAACTAATGACTTTGGGCTGCAAAACATAGTAAACGACCCCACACGTATCGCTTCTGGTAATATTTTTTACCTCATACTCACCTCAAATCCCCCATTATCATCAACACCCATATCACTCCTGGTATGAGCGATCATGAATTCGTGACTTTCAATGTCAACTTAAACCCAGTTCGGAACAGCAAACTCTCCCCCACAAAGTTTATGCCTAAAATTATGGTTACAAATCAGCAGACTGGGATAAACGTAAAGACGACATAGACAAACTAAATCGTGAGTATTTTGACATGGACCCCAACTCACAGGATATAGACATAAACTGGACCTTTTTTCACAAATGTCTGACTACCTTGATTAACAATAACATACCTAGACGAAACACCAAAGCTAATGCCCAACTCCCCTGGATAATACGTGAACTAATTAGAATGCAGAGAAAGCGTAAAAAATACCACAAAAGGCAAAACAAACTTGACTAAACAGCGACTGGGAAAAATTTTAGAAACTCTGAAAGCTAGCTACTAAAGCATTAGCAAAATCTTACTAAATCTATGTTAACAACCACATTGGCAACAGCCTGAAAACTAATCCAAAACGATTTTGATCATTTAATAAGGCAAATAAACGAGAAAACATTGGCATTCCCACACTTCGAGTGAACGACCAACCAATAATAAATGATCGCAATAAAGCAAATGCCCTTAACAACTAATTTAGTTCTGTATTTACCCAAGAAAAGTACCCCATCCCCCAAATAGCCCCCTCTATTTACCCCAACATTCCCCTTCTCGAAATTGACATAGATGGCGTAATAAAGCAGTTGGAAAATCTAAACCAGAACAAAGCTAAAGGCCCAGGTGAACTCCCAGCCAGAGTCCTTAAAGAAACTGCATAGCAGAGAGCTCCCATTATCACCCAAATGTTTCATCAGTCGTACGACACAGGAAAACTTCCTGACGACAAGCATTAGTAACTCCCATACACAAAAAAGCCATATCTGACCCTGCTAAAGTTCTACAGACCCATATGACTAACTTGCTTCCTCTGTAAAGTAATGGAACATAATAATTATCATCCCAAGCAATATGTGGAAACACTTGCACAAGCATAACGTCATTCTCCACTTCCAACATGGATTCCAGTTAGGAATGTCTTGTGAATCTCAACTCATTGAGACAGTCCACGACTGGATGACTGCTATGGACAACAAGACACAAATTGACGCAATCCTGCTTGACTTTGCCAAAGCCTTCGACAAAGTCCCTCACCTATGCCTTCTATCAAAATTGACCTACGGAATCACTGGAAACACTCACAATTGTATCAAATCTTTTCAGTCCAACCGCAAACAGAGAGTCTCAGTTAACGGAGCCTCAGTTAACATCACAGATGTCACATCTGGTGTCCCACAGGGTTCATTTCTAGGACCTGTCCTCTTCTTACTCTACATAAATGACATAGAAGGGAACATCAAATCTTCTATACGCCTTTTTGCAGATGACAGTATTATACATTGTAAAATTTCTTCTGAAACTGACCACAAAATTCTCCAAACTGACCTCAACCAACTCCAAACTGACCTCAACCAACTCCAAACATGGTCAGACAAATGGCAAATGGAATTTAATGTATCCAAATGTGTCCACCTTCCAATAACAAGCAAAATTGAATCCAACCTACACAAGTACTCACTTTTTGGCCAGCCACTTTCTACAGTATCCAGCCACTCATATCTTGGAGTACAATTAGATTCCAAATTAACCTGGACAGATCATGTCACTGACATAGCTTAAAAATCTTCAAAAGTTTTAGGCATGATTAAATGAACTCTTGGATCATGTAAACCCGAAGTTAAACAAACAGCCTACAACATGCTAATCCGGCCAGATCTAAAGTATTCGTCACCCATATGGAATCCTCACACCATCTCAGAAGTTAAAAGCTTTGAAAGAGTACAACACTGTGCTGCCAGATTTGTTAAAAACGATTACAGACGGAACACGAATCCAACAGATCTAATTACTGCCCTTGGATGGCCAACCCTTGAACGGAGACATATTAAACAAGCCACTTACTGCCCTTGGATGGCCAACCCTTGAACGGAGACATATTAAACAAGCCACAACCTTCTACAAAATTCTAAATAACATTGAGATCACCCTCCCTCCAGGCTTACTAACCTGCTCTCGAACCCGTGGACAATACATAGCCCCCAGGTGTCATATAAATGCAATGGTCTTTTAATTTTATCCCCGAGCAATTCGCATATGGAAAATGATCCCACCAAAATTACCAACATAAAATACCCCAAAATCGTTTCAAGAAGCATCATGAAACTCTCTTTCACCACACCTCCTCACCTAAACTGCCTACAAAACACAGCAACTCATTCTATGATGTGGGTGTGGAGACTGTCTGTGAAGTGTGAGATACGACAGTTTTCATACACCTAACTAAGCCTATTAACAATTTTCAACTGACATCCTATATACCAACCAAAAATAAATACAAAAAATATAAAAATAAAACAAAATATTAATTAGAAAACCCTTTGACTAACATTAAAGATACTAGTCTTTTAGTTGTTGTATGTACTACCCACAGCGCATGAGCACAGACCACCACAAACTCCTGCATTAGCCCAAGATTGTGCTGTTTGGAGTAAATCACTTGAGACTTGAGACAGCGACATACACCTGTAGTAAAATTGGCTCATAAAATAAAAGGTAAAGTTATATAGCAATGTGCCGCTGTATCATGTCCATAGTCTTACTTAGGCTTAGCTTAGCTTCACCTCCTGGCCCTTTATTCCTACACCACCTTGCCTTGTCTTCTCCAGGAAACATTCAGCCATACAGCAAATGTGTAATTCCCACACAAAGGCTATTCATTCACATATCCAGCAGTCTACATAGCCAGGAGTACTCATTTATACATATGAATGAACTTAGGCAACTTCAAATATTTGTGTGATGTAAGTCGCCTTTGGTTTTGCTGTTACACAGCCTCTCCAGAGACGAAAATCTACCATGACCTCCTTGTGGAACCCACTGTTAACTGCGTGGGCACCATCCAACCCCAGGCTAACCTGCTAGAGATCTATGAGAAACAAACTCTGATTCCAAACCATGGGCCACTTGGCCTGTCCCAAGTCCACATTAGGGATGAGAGTTGAGTAAGGGGCCAATCACCCCTTCCCGTAAAAATCATTATTACAGAAATCACAATAGTAACAAATGTGGACTTGTGCACCAACCAGGCTGCGCAGAGGATTTTAAAGTAAGTTCAAAACAGCAGCAAGCAGATTCCATCCCTGGTTCTCTCAATTGAGAGACTGACAATCTAACTTCATATTTAAAGGGTCAGTTTATGCAATAGTTTCAAACTTTATGTTGCAAATACATAGGTTGAAGGCAACTGCATTGTTCCGAAGAGGAAGCCTATGTTATCATGTTACTTATTTTATGACAAGCTTTTATATGAATTCATGCATTTTTAGTGCCAGGGTTTTTTGAATTACTATAGTCAATTTAATACAATGGTCCGTTATGCATCTTCATAAAACTCAATTACAATTACGGTATTACAAAAAAAATCAATTACAATGGCAACCACTATTTTAGTTGTAATTAATTAAACATTACATAAACTTGTACAGTTCAACCCAACCCTGGACATGATAGCTAATTATATCAATATAGGGGATCATTGTCTAGATGTTCAACCCAACCCTGGACATGATAGGTAATTATATCGTTATAGGGGATCATTGTCTAGATGTTCAACCCAACCCTGGACATGATAGGTAATTATATAATTATAGGGGATCATTGTCTAGATGTTCAACCCAACCCTGGACATGATAGGTAATTATATAATTATAGGGGATCATTGTCTAGATGCAGGGATATTTCTTACTATCATTGCATAATGAACATCTCAATAATTAGTTCATTATCATTACGCTAACTCTGTTTGCCTTACTAGTCATGGTTCTTGCTAAATACAGTCATGGACCTTGCTAAGTACAGCCATGGACCTTGCTATGTACAGTCATGGTTCTTGCTAAATACAGTCATGGACCTTGCTAAGTACAGTCATGGACCTTGCTAGGTACAGTCATGGTCCTTGCTCAGTACAGTCATGGACCTTGCTAAGTACAGTCATGGACCTTGCTAAGTACAGTCATGGACCTTGCTATGTACAGTCATGGTTCTTGCTAAGTACAGTCATGGACCTTGCTCAGTACAGTCATGGTTCTTGCTAAGTACAGTCATGGACCTTGCTAAGTACAGTCATGGTTCTTGCTAAGTACAGTCATGGACCTTGCTCAGTACAGTCATGGTTCTTGCTAAGTACAGTCATGGACCTTGCTAAGTACAGTCATGGACCTTGCTCAGTACAGTCATGGTTCTTGCTAAGTACAGTCATGGACCTTGCTAAGTACAGTCATGGACATTACTAAGTACAGTCATGGACCTTGCTAAGTACAGTCATGGACCTTGCTCAGTACAGTCATGGTTCTTGCTAAGTACAGTCATGGACCTTGTTAAGTACAGTCATGGACCTTGCTGTTGCAGTCATGGACCTTACTGTTGCAGTCATGGACCATACTCTAAAGAATGGTCCTGACTCTAGACGTGGTCCTGGTTGTAGTCATGGTCCTAACTCTAGTCATGGTCCAAACTTGGGTCACAATCCTGACTAGTCATGGTCCTGACTCTAGTCACGGTTTTGACTACAATCACGGTCCTGACACTGGTTACAATTCTGACTCTGGTCACAGTCCTAACTCTAGTCACCTTCCTTACTCCTGACTCATGTCTTGTCTCTGGTCATAGTCCAACTCTGTTTGCCTTACCGGTCATGGTCCTTGCTAAATACAGTCATGGACCTTGCTAAGCACAGTCATGGACCTTGTTCTTGTTAAGATCCATGCTCAATACTCTGGTAATGAAATGGTCCTGACTCTGGTCATGGTCTTGACCCTGGTCACGGTTTGCTCAACAGTCATGACCCGGACTCTAGTCAGGGTCTTTGCTCAACAGTTACGGCCCTGACTCAAGTCAGGGTCTTTGCTCAACAGTAATAGATCTTTGAATTCTTTCTCAACATAGTTTTTATTATTGTTCAACAGTCCTCGTCCTTATGCAGCACACAGTCAGTCGTGGTCCAGCAATAGTACAAGAGTGCTTAAAATTGGTTGGCAACCTGTGGGCCACATGTGTCCCACAGAACTGTTTCATGTGGCCCGCAGTCTGACAATTTGGCCCTCCATTCAAAAAGGTTGGCGACCCCTGGTTTAAAACAGTTCCCAGTCTCTCATTTTCCTCTGTTTGTGGACTCAGCAGTGCTGTAAAGCACAACTCATTAACTGTGCCCACTGAACAATTTCTGGCTGTGCTTTGTGTACTTGCTGTATGTAGACCAGTCTCATGAATGGCTTCAGCGTCCACATTTCATTGTTTGGATTCTTAAGTTGGCTCACAGTGACCATTCATTGGTGATATCCATTCATTGCTCTTTGTCAGCTATATTTTAATGAAGAAAAAGTTTGGGCAGATCGGAGATACTTCACAACATACCAATCCAGAGATGTACAGAACATTTAATAATGACCTGTTTAAATGCAAACAACAATGCACGTCTAGTGTACAGTAAAATAGGCCAAATTTAGTAATCAGTGTACCAACAACCAATTTTAGTTTTACATTCACTAGTACTCAATCATAATGCGTACCAACATGGTGGCCCCAAAATGATATTGTGATACAATGCAAACAATTCACTGACATACTGCAATAGCCAAACAACATTAATCGCGATATTAGTTAATTTTCCCTTCAGCTACCACGTACAATTACTAGCGGTAACTATACTATGCTATTACACTGGCTAGCAGTGACAATTCACACTGTATCAATGGTGGTCAGTTCTCCACTAAGTCACCATCCAGTGTAAACAACCAGTATAACAATGGCCTGGCTGGGTCATTCCATGTCAAATCAACCAATTTTCAGGAAATTTTAAAAGTTGATGTCTCAGAAATAAATTTTAATGAATGTTTAAGTGGTTATGCTTGAGCACTTCTTCAAAAAAAATAAACATTTACATGCAAACTGTGTCTGTAATGCCTATGATGTGAACAAAGGGTAAGCACCCAAAATTGCACCCATTATTTTGACGTGTTTTCAAGTGCCTCTAAATTGGTAGGTCTACATGCTACATGAAATTTGCTGAATATGTAGATATATTGGTACAGATTATCTATGTAAAATTCAAGAATGATAGGGAGAAGGACAGTGGGTATACCGAATGTATGAAAATGGAAAAAAAAGTTATTTCAGCCGCCTGTATTCCATTGTTAGAGGGATACTGGTAATAATCGTTGAGATCAGTAGGTATCTTTCAGAATAATTCATCCGTAAACTTTTTGAACATTTTACAACTTTCAGCACCCAAGTCCTATGACCAACATTTTTTTAATATACATAGTCCTCTGTTAGGTATGCAACATGTTAACATTTCAGGATAGTGTTTTGTCTCGTTTTGTTTATATTACAGGTGAAAATCACTTCTGCCAAATGGCGTTTTCTCCTAAATGTCTCCCAAATTGGCCAAAAATATTTTTAATGGTTAACCTAATAAACAACATATTAATAAAAATATGTAAACCTACTAATAAAAAATAAAAGGCCTTATTAACCTTCACTGTCCAGCAGTGAAGCTGATTGCAATTAAAAGCAGATTAGCTGCCTTCACCTTTACCCATTCAGTGCCAGGTGCTGGTGTTTGCACAAGCTGACTTCAGTCCAAGGCAGACAGAATAATTGAGTTGTAAAATAAGTAATTGGCTCATTACTTAAGAGATGTTTCAATACAATTACATTTGAGACCAACTGGACACAGGTGCTAAGTGAACTTGCATTCTGGAAGGAAGTATATTAATTAGGGATATGAAGGATTTAACAAGAAAGTATTATTAATGGTGTGCTAAGAAAAGCCCCAGTGGACGAAACCCCCATGGACAAAACCAAAACCCCCATGGATAAAAACAAAAGCCCCACTGGACAAATGCCTCCAGTGGACAAAACCCCCATGGACAAAAACAAAAGCCCCATGGACAAAACCAAAACCCCCATGGACAAAAACAAAAGCCCCACTAAGTTTAAAGCTGGTATTACTTCCCTCACACCTTACAATGTAGTCATGTTCCAGCAAGTTTACAATTCTGAGAGCAGCTAAATATATCTTCATCAAATTTATTTAATGCATGTTTTAAAAGTGTAACTTTCCAACAATTGTCTCTTATGTCTTATTGTCGCTATATGTTTTGTAATAGCTGTATGATATAATAATTACTGTAGGAAGTTTGTTAACTTTCAGAATATTGCGTAATGCTCAAAGGAGTTTTTGGGGCCATCACATTCCCATCATGGTCCCTTCATGGTCCCTTCATGGTCCCTTCATGGTCAGTTCATCAATGTTAGAGTTGATCTACCAGTTTAAATAGCTAGCACCAGCATATGATTGGTTTTCATCAATAGTTGACAAATAGTTTGCTATGATAAAATGAATGAATTATACTGGACATGTCAGTGCATGGTAAAAACTCTTGACCGGCATGTGCCATATTGACCCCTCACTGTCCTCCAGAAGGTTGCACCCCTCACTGTCCTCCAGAAAGTTGCACCCCTTGCTGTCTTCCGGGAGGTTGCACCCCTTGCTGTCCTCCAGAAGGTTGAACGGCTTGCACGCCTCGCTGTCCGGAAGGTTGCACCCCTTGCTGTCCTCTGGAAGGTTGCACCCCTCGCTGTTCTCCGGGAGGTTGCACCCCTTGCTGTCCTCCAGAAGGTTCCACGGCTTGCACCCCTCGCTGTCTGAAAGGTTGCACCCCTCGCTGTTCTCCGGGAGGTTGCACCCCTTGCTGTCCTCCAGAAGGTTCCACGGCTTGCACCCCTCGCTGTCTGAAAGGTTGCACCCCTTGCTGTCCTCCGGGAGGTTGCACCCCTTGCTGTCCTCCAGAAGGTTCCACGGCTTGCACCCCTCGCTGTCTGAAAGGTTGCACCCCTCGCTGTTCTCCGGGAGGTTGCACCCCTTGCTGTCCTCCAGAAGGTTCCACGGCTTGCACCCCTCGCTGTCTGAAAGGTTGCACCCCTTGCTGTCCTCCGGGAGGTTGCACCCCTTGCTGTCCTCCAGAAGGTTCCACGGCTTGCACCCCTCGCTGTCTGAAAGGTTGCACCCCTCGCTGTTCTCCGGGAGGTTGCACCCCTTGCTGTCCTCCAGAAGGTTCCACGGCTTGCACCCCTCGCTGTCTGAAAGGTTGCACCCCTTGCTGTCCTCCGGGAGGTTGCACCCCTTGCTGTCCTCCGGAAGGTTGCACCCCTCGCTGTCCTCCAGAAGGTTCCACGGCTTGCACCCCTCGCTGTCTGAAAGGTTGCACCCCTTGCTGTCCTCCGGGAGGTTGCACCCCTTGCTGTCCTCCGGAAGGTTGCACCCCTCGCTGTTCTCCGGGAGGTTGCACCCTCACTGTCCTCTGGGAGGTTGCGCCCTCACTGTCCTTCACCCTACCCTATTCACTGCATACCACTGTACTGTCAACATCAGAAGCCCTATAGAGTTGAAACTCATGTTATAAAATTGTCAACCCTGACCAAAACAGGTTAAAGTTGATCTACCAGTTTAAATAGCTAGCACCAGCTATGGCAAATTGAAAGCAGCCAAGTACCAGTGAATGCGTAAGTTAACTTCACTGCATCTTACATCTGATTACTTGATGCTGTGTGTCCACAGGGTGGCTGGGAACGCTGCCTACATCCTTGGGACTGTCGCAGAGAATGAGCTCGGATGTTACCGGATTATAGCAATGACAGCCGCCTGTGCTCCTAAATGTAACACCATCCTTGTTGACCTCACCAATATGCTTGCCTTCGACGACTCCGAGAGCATGATGAATGCCGCCGGCACCATAGGAACACTGGTACGTTGTCATAGCAATGGTAGCAGGTACCGTGGCAACACTGGTATGTTGTCATATACCAAATTCCAATGGTAACAAGTATCATGGCAACACTGGTATGTTGCTATAGCAATGGTAGCAATACTGGTACATTGTTATAGCAATGGTAGCAGGTACCATGGCAACACTGCTATGTTGTTATAGCAATGGTAACAGGATGCCATGGCAACATTGGTACGTTGTTATTGCAATGGTAGCAGGTGCCATGGCAACAGTTGTGCATTGTTGTAGCAATGGTAGCACGTAGGGCTGCAACATTACATGTACAAAAACACGATATGATGTGCATCATGATATTTGTATAACAATTCGACAATACATTATGTAAATATATTTATAGTTGTCAATATTACCACTTTCAGATGGGAAATGTCGCTTTTTTCCTCGGTCCTGCTTTTTGGTAATTTTTTAAAACAAAAACAATTATCATAAAATCAATTCTGCCATTCTAGGCACATTTAATTTCTTTTGTCTCTAGTGATTTCACATTTTCTTGTGCATGCATTCACCACCAATGATAATGGCACATCAAAATGAT
The DNA here is from genome assembly GCA_033239005.1 of Lamellibrachia satsuma. Classification (NCBI taxonomy): domain Eukaryota; kingdom Metazoa; phylum Annelida; class Polychaeta; order Sabellida; family Siboglinidae; genus Lamellibrachia; species Lamellibrachia satsuma. The sequence goes on along the minus strand of BSQZ01000013.1, from coordinate 12,379,763 downwards.
GATCCGGAAAACTATGCGTTAAAAACAAGTACATTTTCTAAATTTAACAATGCGAAAAAACAAGCAGTAAATAACTAAATAAAAAATATGGAATTATTTTTATTTCTGTTTTCTTTGTAATCAGGAAAATATTGTCTTCCAGAGTAATGCTTATTGATGTTATATCTTTCTTCTAGATGATATTGTACAAGTGAGAATATTAAAAAAATACTTTTGTTCTAGTATCATGGATTTATGCATTGAAGCACATAATTTTTATAGTGCACTCAAGACTAGTGGACAAAAACTAATCATGTGATGTTCCCTAGTGAATGAACCAGACACTATTTTGTAAAAGTAAAACTGGAGGAGTTTTCTCTGAATGCCATGTATGTGGGCGTGACAGGCCGAGAGTGCAGAAGGCCGGGCCTGGATGCTGAAGGAAGACTGTCTCAACCTGACCATCTCCCATATCACAACCCTCCTCAGCAGTGACAACCTGTGGACCTCCAGCAATGCAGCCCTTGTCCTCGCTAGGTTCGTATCTGGGCGTTTCCACCAACACTTGTTATGTGTAGATATAAATAGGGATGAAACGATACATCAAAATATCGATGCATTGCAATAGTCAATGTGACGTTACAATACTGTTGTTAGTAAATTCAGCTATCGATAATCATCATCGATAGTACAGTGAAGTATCGATAGTAACGATAGTTGGCAAAACAAATCAGTAGGTTTACTTGTGTCACTTGTAATACTGTTTGTAAACGTGCTTTTTGATTAGGTAATTTTACTTATTTACGTCAACAATCGTCGATCAGATCAGTCTCACTCACGGATTCGCCGTATTTTACGCTAAAGTTAATGGATACTAGCAAGAAGCAAGTTGCATGCTGATATTGTCGCTTTGTGTTAATATTCTCGCTTTGTGCTGATATTGTCACTTTGTGCTGATATTGTCACTTTTTGCTGATATTGTCGCTTTGTTTTGATATTGGCACTTTGTCCTGATATTGTCACTTTGTGTTGATATTGTTGCTTTGTGCTGATATTGTCGCTTTGTGCTATTATTGTCGCTTTGTGCTGTTATTGTCGCTTTGTGCTGTTATTGTCGCTTTGTGCTGTTATTGTCGCTTTGTGCCGATATTGTTGTTTTGTGCTGATATTGTCGCTTTGTGCTGATATTGTTGTTTTGTGCTGATATTGTTGCTTTGTGCTGATATTGTTGTTTTGTGCTGATATTGTCGCTTTGTGCTGATATTCTGTGGAAACATGACACATTTGATAGATTACATCCATCAGTGTCCCTGTCAGCATGTGTGCCCAACTTATTCTGTGGAAACATGACACATTTGATAGATCACATCCATCAGTGTCCCTGTCAGCATGTGTGCCCAACTTATTCGGTGGAAACATGACACATCTGATAGATCACACTGTGCCGAACTTATGTGAGATGCAGCTACCTTCACTCATATCAAATGAAATTAGTAGGTTTGTCTATTAACTTAAGCGTCTATGATACTATTGCGAGAGTTGTTTCGTCTGGAGGATGGGCATTGCTAGTTTCATTAATGCACTGTCTACTGCCAAGACTTAGGAGAGTGTAGATATTTTCTACCTTCTACCTTTACTTCACCATGATCTGATCTCTGAAAAGTTCCACACGTGGATCCCATCTCTTGTTATACTCGTTGCTTCTGATATAACACATGACTCTAGTTCACCAATCACCATCTCCTAGTCTAGTCCACCAAGAAACCACTCTTTAAATCCTTATGCAAAGAACTGAAAATACCCCTAAATCAGGTAATACTACATTCCCTGCATACTTAATATGCATCACTCTCTAAGATAAACAATGCCACACCTTAGACACGGACACGCTCGAGCAAACAAATTGCATAACATCAGTCGTCGCCCGCAAAATCTGCTGCATTCAGTCACACTTGAAATGTTTAACCCATAAATAAAGCATTAGTAAATAGAATTCTAATAAAAAAAACAGCAGAAATGGTATACATGTGTCCAGACTATAACAGAGTATGATAGTTGAATATTGTGTGGTGTCATTTATACTTGATCAGAATCACCATAAAATGATTCTGCCATTTCTTATAGTTGATAAATTAATGAATCGCTTAAATAATTTGTTATAGTCGTATTTGTATTGCTACAGAGGTCATGCCTCAGTTAGACGTCTTGGTGTGTTACGAATGTAGGGCATAGTAAGTTTGGATATAGGAAGTTTAAAAAATTCAGATGATCTTACATAAGTGCATTTGAGCAGGGACATTGCTGGATTTGCTGGTGAAAGCTGTTGAAAGTGAAATGGTGGATTTCTAGATGATTTCAGTAGCCTTAAATACTCTTGAGTGCCAAATAAACGTATAGGCCAAATAAAAGTATATGGTGGCAAATCCGTCAAATTTAATAATAGTATAGTGTCGAATAACCGTATAGGGTGGCACATTGTTCAAAACAAATAATAGTACAGTGCGAAAAAGTCACTCGTATATTTGTCTTTTTTAGCACCGAAGCAATTTTTTTACCCGAAGTGAAGTCAAGGCATCCCTACAAAACTACGCAGATCGCAGGTTATTTTGGATTTTTTCTGTCGATTATGCTTAAACTTTGTGCACATTCGCATCACCGCAGACATAGTAACCACATTTTCTAAAACCGGGAAATTGTCTGTTTTTAAATGGACATTAAAATTTTATTGAATTGAATACACAAGCCCGTTTCTGGGGAAACCGCCGCCAGCCGGTTACGACCGATTTGAGGCGCTGCACATGGCGGCCATTTACGGTCGGTCTACGTGGTGATAATGGTGTTTTAACTAATAATATACCATGTCGAGCTCCAGAGAACTAAGGATTCTGACCAATTCATCTAATCATGGAAATTAAACGGTCTAACGCTTCGGGATCAAAATCTAAAATCCTCAGAAGCACTGGATACCGCGAAATTCACAACTGTCATTCGAAAAGATGAGAACTTAGCCACGTGCAGCTCCATTTGGGTGCAAGGGATTTTATCACGAGCGGTAAACCGCTCCTTGGATGATTGATTAGCGCTAGCAACAGGGAGTGAGAACGATTGCTCTCCTAAAATTATACCTTGCATAGTTTGCCACGATTATCGGAGAATGTAGGCTGGCACAAATGTTAAAATTTAATAATAGTATAGTGGCAAATAAGGTGCGTATAGGGTGGCATTTTTCATCAAATAAATACAAGTATAGGGACGTTTATTCGGCACTCAAGAGTAGGGATTTTTTGGCCACTAGACAAGTGTGTGTGGTAATTCATGCCAATATCGGTAAACATTGATGGATATTGCACATACGGGCATTTTGCTAGAGCTAGAAATGTCTAACTTGGGCTAAACTTGATCAGCATGTCAATGGGACAATGACAGGTGAAAAGGCAGAGGACTAGAAAGACATGAGATGGACGTGTTTAGACTCATCACTCAAAGGTTGATGCCATCTTGCAGGTTGACGATCTCGGAGGAAGGATGTCTGAAGATTCTGAATCATGAGAAGTCTGACAACGTCCTGGGTATGCTGATAACATCACTCGGCACAGACGAGGCAGGCAAGTAACTGCCACGTCTGGCTAGTACGACATCGAGTCACACGCAGCAATGTGTTTTTTGTATATACCGTAATCGACCTATTAAGCGTGTATGCCATAATAAGCGTTTACCCCCATTTCTTATCAGTGATCTTCAATTATCGATCTTCGGATGTAATTTCCTCTCTGTTGAGATGTGTGTTTTTTAGAATAATACTGCGTAATCTATCACACTGTTTGTTTGTCTTCCTCACTATTGCTAACCTATGTTCAATGTTTGACTCACAGTAGTGTGATAACCATGAGTAGTTGACCGAAATGTGTATTTGTTCAACAAGGAGCACCATTTCCATTGTTTACAAAACAATGAAGGCACCGTCTGTGTGTGACAGTTGGATACATTTAACAAAATATGTTGTACTGAGTGCACACCAGGTGGTGCCACTTTTTTCAACTTCCAAACTTTTCTTAGGCGTACTGTATGCTTAATACTAATTGGTCGAATACGGTACTTTGAACTGTTTAATACTATTAATAAGGATTACCACATATATTACTACATCGCATAACTACATATTACAGGACTTAAAATTCAAGTGAAAATTTAGGGGCCAGTCGGCCCTTCAACTTTCAGAATTAGGGGCCAACAATTAAATTTAAGGGCAGATTTCATCTATTAATTTCCAAATACTAAGGTGCGTAGTTCACGTGTAACACCAGCCTACCTACATGGCCTAGAGACCATGGCGATGACGGAATAAACAAAACAAAATGAAGTTTGCGGAATTAACTGGGTGAGAAGTGTTGTGGGAGTAAAAAGAGTAGACAAGCGAAGAATAGAGGAGCTGAGGGAGGAAGTGGGTGTGAGAGAGAGTCTGGGAGGAAGTGGGTATGAGAGAAAGTGTCGGGATGAAGCTGGTGAGGAGTATTGACCTCCTTTATCACTTTTATTTTTTATAATTCATATCTAGAATTTGGCAAATACTGTGAGAAGTATTTCCCAGTTTAATAGCTAAGTCACAATACATTATTAGCATCAAGCTGACTACAAACTATTTCTTCTGAAGTTTAGAATTATGTGTAATAGAAGTTTTAATCGTACCGCTAGAAAATTACTCACATAAACTAGCAGACAGATTCTGATAAGAATTTTAATTTGGTATAATTCTGATGCAATTTACAAAAAATGCAAGATTATCGCACACACAGAAACCTGTCCCATTACCATGTCAATTCCCGACATTGGTAGTGCACCGCCACTGACAGTCGTATCTAACTAAATTCTCACAGTAAATGTAAAATGTACATTCACAAAGTCATGTAATATTAGTTATACATCATAAGATGTGTGTGGTGGTGCCAGTTTGTAATGTAATTCAAACCATGGCACGAAAACATTCGACTTCCCCGTTATCGCCCAGGCTCTGCATACAAACTAGCTTCAAAATTAGACCCATGCAGCACATGTCACAAGCTATATCCTACAGTAAAACTTGCCTTAGCAGACACCTGTCCATAATGTACACCTGTCTATAACGGACACTTTTGAAAGTCCCGAATTACTTGCTAGTTTGCACTGTCCGGCGTGTCCGCTAACTGGCCAATGTGGACAACGGACAGGAAATTTGGACCCAACCATTCAGTCACCCTGTCCCTTGTAGGCAGGTCAAAGTGCATTGACAATCCAGCAGTCAATCTAGCTGAGCCACCAAATAAGGTGAACCTCTTGTCTAGCCCTAGCCTAGGCCTCTGCCAGCTTTGTAAGCTTTCAGCCCTTGGCTTCTCTTGGACATCAAAGCCATTTCAGCTTGCTTTTCAGTAACCCTAATCCTGCTTTGTTTTGACAATGATTCAAAAAATCTAGCTCTCAGAAGTGGAGCCCCAACCAAAGTGAATGACCAAGAGAAATTTGTAAATGTTACTATCTATCCAACAGCAGTGGTCCATGTACAATTCGTTTCAATTACATCACTCGGGCAGATCAATCATTTGTTGGTAGAGGGGTCAAAGAAATGGTGATTACATGGGACTGATCATGGTGTAAAGTATGACCCTTGTCTCGTACAGTCGATTCTCACAAAGTTTGCTATTAGCTCGCCAGATTCATTCACGTCTAGAATGAAATCAGTTAAATTGTAACACCACTTTTCCAGGTATTGTCTCGATTAGAGATTTATTCGACAGCAAGTCACTTCATGTACATTTCACAATCACATAAAATTGCCATCCCGCCACATCAGTACACTGTACATACCATCGGTAACCTCTTTGGTTGAAATAAAAAAATTAGCAATTTAGAAATCAAATGTAACGCTAGTGCAAGCCGGCTTGGCTTGTCTATGCGGACAATTTTTAAGGTCGGAATGTTGGGAGCTTTTTCGTAGCTTCCCTAGTGGAGCGTACACGTTGTGTTTCAGTGAAATTGTCTGCTGCGCTCCCCGAGTGCGCAAATCTGTCACCTTTTAAAACATGTCAATAGCTTTCCCAGAAGTTTCCAGTACCAAAGTACGCATGCGTGAACATCTCTTGATTCTACTAAAATCATCCAAAACCATCTCATGCATGCGTGAACAGGCCGACGACACATAACCTCCCTGAAGAAAAACCATTTGCATTTTCGCATAATTACTATATGTGTACGGTGTGGGTGGCTGTCCTGCATCTTGCCAAACTTCCCCCCCCGCCCACTTATGGGTCAGGAAAGGGTGAGATCTTGAGGAACCGGTTGACAACTTGTTAATAAACTTCTAGGCACGCGGAAGAGCGTCAACTTTCGACCCACGTCTGTAGCTTGGTTTGGACAAAATACCCATTACTCACAATTGAACTTCTGCCCCCAGCGCTAGGCTACATGTCTACATAAACATCCTGGATTTTCTGAATAGTAAAATTAGTATCACTATTATATCTATATTAGCCGTGTAACGAAGGCAATGACTTTACAATGGGCCCCATATGCTACCTGGTTTCCATGCACTGGAATGCAGTAACGCTGTGTAATTAATGACATTTTCACCAAGTTTATGGCCCACATATATTGTATATACATGTATTGTTTTATTAACCGTAGTTTTGTACCGTTCACAGCAGTACCAACTAGCAACCATAACAAATTATAATGTCGCCACCTAGTGAGTGACCACTTAATGAAATTCTCCATAACAGACACCTGTCCATAGTGGACATAATGCATAGTCCCGGCGGTGTCTGCTGTGGACAGGTTTTACTGTACAATCATTTCAATGTTTCATGAAACAATTATTAAGTGCAGATGTGGTAATTATCTTACTTCAAACAGGCGAATAAAAGTAGGCCTAGCTAACAACGAAAATATGGTGAATGAGATGAAAACAGAAGTGCTGTATTATGGCCCGTATACGTGGTCGTAGAGTGCAATCTGAAATTCTGACAATGACTTTTGACAAGATACAACTTCAGAGCACCATAGGTCTAAACCTAATCATGATTAGAGTTTATGATTACACACCTAACGAAATACAGGTGTGATATGTCATAAGTATAACTTTTTTGTGAAAAAGGCACTCATTTCGATGTGCACATACAGCAATGATACATAGTACTTAGAGCGAAACAAACTAGCAACATTGCACAGCCTAAACGAAGGCTCCTCCATCCACAGATATGTACATGTATACATGTATCGGAGTGATGCAGATTTAGGTGACAATGACAACAGTTCCAACATCATTTAAGACAGTTTAATGTCAAAGGTCGTTGCCATTTGATATTTCCTCCAGTCGGAAGTTTCCTGACTGCGAGTGTTTGGTTTGCAGGGCGAGGGATGAATGCTGCGTTTGCCATAGGCCGACTGTGCGACATGGAAGCTAGTCGAGCCAGACTGCTCAAGATGGCAGAATGCGAGAAAATGGTAAGTGACCTGAGTGCTTATTTGACCCAGTGATTACCTCTCAAGAAACTTCTGGTATTTGTTCTGAGTTTTTCGGCCAACTCACTCCACCTACTTCAGTGGATTGACGTTGCCAGCTGCATGTCACATGACCAAAATCATGAGCGATTACAACCTCTTTTCTCATTGCGCAGATGTTAACTGTATACTTCTATAATATCAAGTAGTAGCGGCTCTGTCTGTTCCCTCATGTCTCCAGTAGTTTCATGTGTCTGCGGCTGACATTTTGTAGGCGTGCTCAGGGGCCTGGTGGGGTGGTTGGTGCATTAAAAAAATTTATGTAGATTATGTAGCTCAGAACAATAGGAGTTCATAGTTAGTTAGCAATGCTATGCATTGTTTTTAGGGTTATTCTGAGTTATGTGATCTACGTGAAACGGTACAAATGCTTTGTGAAACTGGCAGTTGTACCTGATTTTTGGGGCGTGGAGGTGTCATCGACTCATTGCCATTGGCAATTGCCCTACGAAAACTTGACTGGGTAGTGCAAGGAGTCATGAGCTCTTGCAGCAACTGTCTTTTTTGCTGTGCAGTGCCAGGCAACTTTGCTTGTACATCATAAAAGGCCTGTCACTATGCTGATCTTGTGTGTACAGTCTATTACAAATGATATATGCATTGTAGATCTCATCCATGGGTATGATGCTGTCAAGCAGTGATCCAGGCACGAGCAAGAACGCATGCTTCGCCCTCAGTTGTCTGGCCATGAACAAAGAAGGCCACATGAGACTCCTCAAGAATACGCACACAGACGACATCGTCAGGTCTCTGTCGGAGCTCATATCTGCCGAGGACGCAGAGACGGCCTGGTTCGCAGCAATGTAAGTCACTGTTTGAACAAAACCTCTTTAAATGATATAAAAAGATATCAAAATCAAGTTCCAATAATTTGGTATCAACCAATGCACAGATTTGGTTTCACCTATATGCAAGTGCATGGATGGTGCTGAAGGTTTTTCCGTTATTTTTCCATGTTACTTTCTTTAGTAACATCAAGTAAATTTCAGAAACGTGTTACCTTAGTTTCACTAACAAATGAGCATATTATGTTTAATTAAATGAGCCTGATTTCAAATGTAAATTATATTTTTCTTTTGTGTGCATGTTTACAGGTTTTCTCTGTTTTATTAATGATGTATATTTACATAGGACACTGAGAACTTTGGCCACACAGCCCAAAGGTTGCCTGAGGCTGCGAAGCCATCCTGCTGTCGTTCCTGCACTCAAGGTAGTCTATGTCACAGGTCCTTAAGGTAGTCTGTGTCACAGCTAGGTCCTTAAGGTAGCCTGTGTCACAGGTCCTTCCTCAATTCAGTTTTTTTTCCATCTTGTTTTAGAATCTTTTCGTGAAAATCAAACTTTATTAAGTTTTGATTAAATCATCATACAAACTAGTAAATTTTGTTAGACTGGATCTGGTTACAAATTTTTGCCAAAAAAGGGCAAAAGTGGTCCGGCTCTACGTAATATGACAAAGCTTTTCACACTTCCGCAAGTTATCTAATGATCAAAGTCAATTGTTTCAATGATTTTAATAAAAGTATGCACATGTTAAACTGACTGCACATATTACTTGAGCTAATTGGGCTCTAAAGATTTGAATCAACTTGAACCTAAATGTAGAGGGAGTTGTAACATTTTGGTCAGTTGCATGACTACTGGATATTAATTAGACAACTAATTATTCCAAGAAATATGTGCATTGTAAAATTCTAAATCTGCCAAAAGACTCGTTTTACAGGATTTGCCGAGGAAATATATTCTAAAATATATTGTTTTACTATTAAGACGTATCGAATAAGAACATTCAATGGCTTGTTGTTGTTCAGCCTGGAACACCTGAGTTAGACCATCACAGAAGACCTCTTGTTTTGTAAGATTACTTTATGTGTTACATACCATCAGATGTTTTTGCAAGAAATAATGAACAATGTCTATTTCATCTTATTTCATTTAGATACAACAACTTCAAATAAAAACGTGAGCTACATGAAATTATAAGGCACTATTTTATGCACCATCAACTGGATGTATGTTCAACATATGGCATGCAATCTATTGAACTACCCACTATCTGTTGTTGATTGCATGTTGTTACATTCATTGTGATAAAATGTATGCATTTGAATGCATGCTCTTACACACATTGTATCAAATGTAAAACCTACATTGTATCAAATGTAAAACCTACATTGTGTCAAATGTTCTCTAACAAATGCATGGTGTTACACCCACTGTCACAAATGTGAAACACATTGTATCAAATGTCCACTGTAACAAATGCATGTTGTTACACTTATTGCAACAAATGTGAAACATTACTCACATTGAATCAAATGTCCATTGTCACAAATGCATGTTGTTAACCCTTTGTAACAAATGTGAAACATTACATTATATCAAATATCTACTGTAACAAATTAATGTTGTTACACTCATTGTAACAAATGTGAAACATTACTTACATTGTATCAAATGTATACTATCAGTGCATGTTGTTACAGTCATTACAACAGATTTGAAATATTCCTCACATTGTATCAAATGTCCACTGTAACAAATGCATGTTTTTACACTCATTGTGCAACAAATGTGAAACATTACTCACATTGTATCAAATGTCCACTGTGACAATTCAAGTTGTTACACCTTTTCTCTAGATGTGTAGAAATATGTCTGCATAGCAACAACTATTTTATGTTTTATGCTGACTAAATTAACATGTTTACCTGTACAGTTTCATTGATATCTGGAAAAATGCCATTTGTCAGAGATAGAATTTCAAAAATGAGCCAGGTTTCTTACACATTTTTTTCAAAGATTGCTGTCATGTCAAACAAGAAACAAGCACAGTATTTAATATATTTATGTTTTAATACAACCTTTGGGTTTTACTCACAAACAGCAAATTCACTTTATATTTGATATGCTGAAGTTAATTTACTTTGAAAAAAAATAAGACATAATTTCTTTTTTCAATAGTAAATAATAAAAAATGAGGCAATGGCGAAAAAGAAGGTGGGGACAAGAAACAAGTTTCTTTTTTTAGTTGGCCTTAAGTTACAGTAATTAAACTTTCAATAAACATGATTATAACACTTTGATAGATACAAGCTGCAGTTAGTTAATTAATGAAGCAGTCATAATTTGACAAAATGTGTATTGTGTGACTAATTCTAAACAAATGTGTCTGTGGTTGTGCACAGGCCATTGAATGTAGGTCCGAAGAACTCAGTTGTGATCTTCGAGACGAGGTTCTCCAAACATTGAACATACTGAAGCGGTTAAGTAAACCTTCTGCCCCGTCTGCTGAGGGTAAATATTATTATTTTACTCCAAATCAAATTTTACCTGTCACGTTTTGTTTTTGTTAGTATAAAAACTTACTCACTCAGAGTACTGTGGTATGTTAAAATATAAATTTATCAGATGAGGCGTCCAAAATTAGTTAATATTATTATTAACTTTATCTTTGTGCATGTTTTAATAACTTAATATGCTATTATTATTTAGGTCATTTAGATTAATGCATGTTTATTTTAAATGGTTTCACGATCAGTTTATGCGCAGTTCATATAATTTTATCACGTTCTCTCTGCAGAACAAATATTGTAGTATACAGTCAGTGTGTGTCCAGTTTCAAGCCACCAGAGAGGTGGACACTTGTCTATAATAGTAATAATAAAAGCCACTGACCATTCAATGTATGTCCAGTTTCAGGTCCTCATGAAGTAGAGGTTTCTTGGGAAGAAAGCAAGACAAAATGCAAATTTGATGTCATGTATCACCTTTATGAAGGTGAATATTGATGACGTCATGTCCCCCTCCTCACTTTGAGGCATCCCATGTCATTTTATCCTGTTTACAGGACGCTAAATTATCACGATTGAGTCGGATTGTGATCGTAATCCCGATAATTTTGCACTATAAACAGTTTGGGATTAAAATGATCATGATCAGTTTAATCCTGTTTCAGAGGTGGAGCACGATCGAGCGTGTATCATTATCAAAGTATGTCATGTAAACGGTTTGTGATCGCGATCCCAAGCCGTTGTTGATCATTGTATTGAACAGCGTAGGTCTGATGTGATGTCCATCTTTGATCGCGATTGTAATCCTGATGGCTAACACACTGTAAACACAACTTTGCATCGCGATCACGATATTGCGATTGTGATCAGTTAGCACCATTTAAACAGTATTTTGTCTTGAGCTTCCTTGAAGGATGTTCCGTCAATAAGGGACCACCTCAAACCTTATATCTGATATTATTCAATATCCTCTAACGTCTTCTTGTTTTATTCTCCTTCATATTCTTGATTAATAATTCAATATTATCCTGTTCCTGTCCTGACTTAACTTCAGATAATTTTATAGGGACAGGTGAGTTTTATGATTAGTTTTACTGCAGCTTCATTGATAGTGGGATAGCTATAATTAAAAGTAGAATATTTATATTGTGATATGCAGCCTACGATTGTTCTATTTAAGTGTGCATTTTTTCTTTAAAATAAATTTTTTTGGCATTTATTCCTGTTATGGAATCGTGCCGCTTTTATCGCAATGACACAAACATTTTAGTATTAACTTTGAACTGTTTGTATTAACTTTTAGCTTATTTTAAGTAGTATTTTAATGTTATTTTTAAATATTACTTTAATATTTTAAACATCTTTGTATCCTTTCCGTTACGTAAAATTCATGTATATAAGTTTTAGCATTGTAACTTACCTTTGAATGGTCAAAGCTGCCAGATTTATGGCGGAGACAAATGCTGCATTGTTATTAATGCTATTACTTGGTCTGACAGAATGTACAGTTAAATATCAGTTCTCTCAACTGCCCCCAAAAGTGGAAAGATATAAAGGATAAAATTGTGTTCATGACAAACAAATAAAGTTATTTTATTCCTTGGTTTTGTGTGTCAGGTTCAAGACACGTCTACTACGGCAAGGAACTGTGCCACACGGTCTCTCACCTCGAGCCTTGCACACAGTACAGCTTCAAGATACGAGCGTCGACCGAGGGGGATGACAGTCCATTCAGTGACTCTGTTACTGTGGTAACAGAGGAAAATGGTACGCTTCTATGGCGACAGTGCATCTGCATATTACGCCAGCATTACGATGCTGAGAAAGTGGAATCTTAACACAAAGCAATAATGTAAAATTATGTGGAATCTACGATAATTTTGATGAAAGTTTTTGTTTGTTACTTCCTGGTTTGTTACTTCCTGGTTTGTTACTTCCTGGTTTGTTACTTCCTGGTTTGTTACTTACTGGTTTGTTACTTCCTGGTTTGTTACTTACTGGTTTGTTACTTCCTGGTTTGTTACTTCCTGGTTTGTTACTTACTGGTTTGTTACTTCCTGGTTTGTTACTTACTGGTTTGTTACTTCCTGGTTTGTTACTTAGCTAGCATAACTAAAAAAGAAAAGATCTTGTTAAAGTAAATGGGATGTCACCAAAAGATGGTGTCTTTATCGTTCAGAAAAACAATTTGTGACAAAATCCTCATTAAGAAAACTACAAAGTATTTGTGCATGCTTGCGTTCGTGGACAACTTGGCTAATCGAAAATACAAAATTTTTCATCTATTTTTTTATCCGCCCTCTTGAGATATGTGTCAACCTTGTTTTTAAACATATTCATGCTGCTAACAGTTACACAATCTGTAGACAATTTGTTCCATTCATTGATTGTCCTATGAGAGAACGAGTACTTCCTGATATCCAATCTACACTGATCCTTGACTAATGTTACCTAATGTCTTCTAGTTCTACAATCTTTCTTGAGTGAGAAAAGCATATTTCTATCACTATTTTCATGCCCATTCAATATCCTTAAAACTTCAATTTGATCTACTCTTAACCTACTTGTCCCTAGATTTGTTAAACCACAGTCTTTTAGACGTTCGTCATAACTAAGGTCTCTCAGTTCTGGAATCATTTTAGTTGCTCTGTGTTCAAGCTTATCTATATCCTTACGATATCATCTCCAAGCTTGTGTACAGTATTCTAAATGAAGCCTGACTGTTGCTTTATACAGAGGTATAATTAGCTTTTTTCATCGTATGTTATGTTTCTCCTGATCAACCCAATACATGTATTCATGCATGTGTGTTTGCACATGTTATCAGTTGTGCTATAGGTTTAGAATTTTTAAGATAAATAACCATATTTATATTTTCACATGGTTTTTACAACATTTATTGTGCTTAATTAAATGCTGCAGTGTTCAAGAAATGAAAATAAACTTAATGAATTAAAAGAATCACTGCTGAAGTTGGAAGAATATTGTTGATATGCTACAGAGTTGTGTCATGCAGAAATGTTTGCACTGCTCTTTGATTGGCTGATTAAAAATAGGTTTAATTAAACAGTTGTGCATGAAGTCAGTTTTCCAAAAAAAATTTAAATTTATACAACACAAAGATTGATATGACTATGTGGATGTTGGCAGTGCCTGGACCGCCAGAAAACATCACAGTGCTGGCGTCTACTACAACACAGCTCAAGATAGGCTGGCAACCACCATTGAAAACCAACGGAGTGCTTAAGGGATATTATGTTTTCAATGGTGAGTTCTGTGCATGTTGTGAAGTACAGTGACCAGTGAGCTGTTGTGAAGTACAGTGACCAGTGAGCTGTTGTAAAGTACAGTGACCAGTGAGCTGTTGTAAAGTACAGTGACCAGTGAGCTGTTGTAAAGTACAGTGACCAGTGAGCTGTTGTGAAGTACAGTGACCAGTGAGCTGTTGTGAAGTACAGTGACCAGTGAGCTGTTGTGAAGTACAGTGACCAGTGAGCTGTTTACTCTACCGTGGCTTTTTATTCATGGTTTCTTTTGTAGCTACAATATTATTCTCGGACTAGCACAGTTGTGTAAAATTGAAATATGTGTCCTAATGATGTCTATTCCAGGGGAAGTAAAAGATCCCACACAAATGGGAAAAACCCCTGTGGACCGTGAACCCACAGAGCCAATGGTCTTAATGTAAAAAAACACAGATGCTGCATTAGCGACTCCCAAAATATTTGCTTTAGCAATGTAGTAAGTGTCATGATCACCTTTTTTAGGCAGATACCGGTCCTATGTAAGACTACATATTATTATTATGGCTACATCAAATCCACTTGACATGTGGTAAGATTTATTTTAGATGGTATGACGTGAATTTTGCTGCAGGTAAAAGCATGGTGGAACACACAAGTGAGTTGAATGCAATCATCTCTGGTCTGCAGTCAAATACTACCTATGAACTACAGGTAAATAACTGCCTTGTCTTCCTCTCACATCATCGTGTTGTGAGTGGTCAATGGAGGTAACAGTGGTTAGCCACTGGTCAGAAACTGTAATAGAGGCAGCAATAAACAGGAGATTTTGGTAAATCATTTAACAATCTTAAAGCCGTTATGGATGATCACAAAACTTCCATGTACATATAATTTGTTTCATGGAGGGTGGGGGGGGTTATCAGCTGGTTTGTCTAACATTGTGCATCAATATATTTATCGAAAAAGCATTGTTTATTTTCTTATCACAATTTTAGTGGGTGTTGACTTAGAGCACTTCAGGCAGTTTGCATTATTATGGCTCAATTTGAACAGTATGCAAGGGTTTCAGCCTGACGGACGAGGACATTTTCATGGGTTGACGTATTTCAAGGTTTCGTATAAGGGGGGTCTAAAGTTAAATGACATCGGTTTCACATAGTGTTTGTCATAGAGTGGTGTTTTGAGGTCATCCCAATAATTTCAACCCAACTCTGCAAATAGAATTCTGTGTCTTCTAACTAACCAACCAGTATTGGTGACTTGTGAAAGGTTTTAATAAAATCTGCCCACTTTAAATTTTAGCATACAATGTGCCATGTCTCCCCAGGTTTGTGCTGCGACATCCAAGGGTAAAGGCACTCGGGTGTCGGTGGTGGGAGCAACGTCGGAACAAGGTACACAAATGTTGGATATTTTTACTCTGATAATACAGTATTTTTAAACATAGTAGGAATTATTTTTATGCTCATTATTTTGGAATTACTATTTAATTACGCTATTACTGTATATAAAAAATTACACTAAAGTTTTATATGTCATGAACATTGCATGAAGATTTAAGAAGGAATTAACTAGCAGTTGTTTGTTTATCTGCTTTGCATATAATTATATCTTAATATTTGGCTGCCAAAAATATATTAAAGAGCAAACATTTCCTTCCAGGGGCACATGCTCCATCGAAGCCTGAAGTCTTCGTTTTGGGACGCAAGGAACTGCAAGTGTCATGGAAATCACCCGAAGTTCCCCTCGGAAGAATATCCCGCTATGACCTCAGCGTGAACGGGGAGGTCGTCTATTCGGGCACTGACTTGTATTATGCTGTACGTCGACTCAAGCCAGACACGGAATACATCTTCATGGTATGCCTAAGCCAAACCTTTGACAATCTTGATGCTCATTTTGTAATCTTGTAGCATATTTATTACATCATTGGCTGTATGACTTATCAACATTGTCTATTAATAGTTATATGTTAGTCCACTTGTGTGTGCACAACTGTTTTCACTTTCGTTTTGTGGTGTTTTGTGAATGTCTTCATGACTGACCACTAGATGGCAGCACAACCAGGACATATTGACAGTCCTTTGATAAAATAGGTTACAAAACATAGCACAAATCCCTATTGTAATAACTAAGGAAATACATATGGCTACTCAGCAATTATCCTACAACATTAATTTATTAATTAAGGTGTAATTTTAGACTTACAAGTTAAGCATTGCATACAAATTAATTCACTGAAGATTGAGTGGGTATAATCTAAATGTAAACAGTGTCATTAAAGGAATTCAATGATTATGGGACACTAAGTTGTTTATACTGGAGCATGTCGTGTTTATGGTCACGCCAGGTGACCGTCATCACAAACGAGGGACGTTGTGACAGCAAAGTGACACGGAAACGCACTGCAAAGGATGAATGTAAGTTGGGTTCGCGTTGGGCTGTAATGGAACGTAATTGTAACCTGTCTTCATAATTGTAGTATAAAATGATATGTGTGTAATTGTGATCATAATCGTAGTTGTTTTATGTAATAATTGTAATACATGTGTGTAAACGGTTACGATCAAGTGAATATTTTCATTACATTTAACTTGCTCACTTGCTTAAATTTACCTGTCCGCTTTTTATGTTTTACTGATGACCATTGACGAGGCCATTAGTGTATGTAGTCGTATTACTATGTAGTCCGTCAGTGAAAAAAACGGTCGGGAAAGGAAGCTGATCATAGAGCAGGGCATGTTCGTCAGAGGTTCTACTGAATTGTTGGTCTAAGTTTTACTAGAAATAGAACTTAATGTAATCATACTTTTGTTTCTGCAATGTAAACCATAGTCATGTTTTGGACTTGTGTGTGAATTTCAATAAAAACGTTATTAACTCAGTTTGAACACTTAAAATCTTATGTATCAAATTAATTTAATAGTTTATTTGACTTATTTATTTAATTAATTTATTTAACATATTTATTTAACTTACAGGGTATCATTTAACTTGTTTTTAACTGATGTTTATTTGTATTTTAAACAAATTATTTATTTTAACTGTTTAACTTACTTTAAATTAACTATGATCAGATTTTTAACTCAGACAAATAAAAAGTGTAAAATACAATATTAATAATAAATTATAAAAATATCACAGCATTCCGTCTTTATTCATCTGTTGATGATTTCTGATGCAACAATGTTTCAGATGAAGGGGATAGAGCTCCTCTTTATCCCCCTCCCGCATCAAGGAGGGATACAGGGGAAGGTGCAACACACAAGGGGAAGGAATCGGAGACGCTTCAAGTTAGAACGTCCCAAAAGAAACGGAGGTCAATAGATGGGATTCCCCATCATATTCATCAGGGCGTGGAAGTGGCGGGGCGTTCTAAGCCAGCCGCAGCCCGTAGTGCCAGTGCATCCAGTGTCAAGGTATGGGGGTGGGGTGGGAAGTGAGGGCGAGGTGGGAGGTGAGGATGGGTCATCCTCACCGGAAGGGTCTTCTCACTATCCTTGGCAGGTTGACCTGCTAAAAACGCTCATTTTTCAGTTGCTGTGTTAAAAAATATGATTGCAAGTTTGAAATTATGAGGCCTACATACTGGAACTAAACTTTAATTGGTTGTGGATCCGCCATCACTGGTCGGACAGGTAATGATAGGCATTTCTTGGAAACGCTCTTTGAAGTTTGAATGCGGGAGCATCTAGTTCCCAGAAACACATCGACCAAGACAGGAAGTGGGACAACGTACAAATTGACATTTTAACAGGTCTATCTGGGTGGGTGGGAAGCAAGGCAGGAATTCTTCAGTCTGGGTATATTTTCTTTCTTTGTCACAGATCAGCATGACTTCTCGAGAGTACAAAATGACATTTGTTTCAGCCCCAACAGATCTGTTTATCCCTCAAGTCTGGGGTGATACTGGTTGTCGATGTAAGCTCAGGAAACCTTTTGGTTCAGCCCCAAGGAATCTAAGTTCAGGAAATCTTTTTTTGTTCAGCCCCAAGGAATCAAAGTTCAGAAAATCATTTGGTTCAGCCCCAAGGGATCTAAGTTCAGAAAATCTTTTTGTTCAGCCCCAAGAGATCAGAATAGATCATAAAATGTTGACCAGATTCATAAAAAAACATGAAGCAGACAATAGCAGCCAAGATTTCCATTTAATTCATGTCATTGTAATGGTAGGTGTCGACTGGGGGCGCAGTGGCTCAGAAGTGAGAACACTGGACTGTCGATCGAGAGAACGAGTTCAAGTCCACCTCCACTGTTTAGAAACTTGGGCAATTTTGTTCATCCCACTTTGCCTCAGTTCACTCAGCTGTGTAAATCAATACCTGGCAGTAGTGGTGGAATGCCAGTGACGGAATTATAAGAACGAACAGCTTTTGTGCAGCAATTGCAGCGTGGCTGGATACTTCAGTAGAAGTTGAAATGGTGTTTGCATCAACAGGTCTGCCGGGAGTAAGGTGTAACGTGCTCTGAGCAACGAGTGTTGGAGTGATGCAGTAGAAACACTTCATTGTTGCAGGGGAAGACAAGAGCCCACAATGTATTCGTCCACTCCAAGTCAGACACTAAACTGACCACCCCAGCACCAAATGGCCAGACAAAGATGGACAGCCCTCGAACCCACAAACCTCACCATGGTAATTATCATACGGTAACCTACTATCATACGGTAACCTACTGTAACTGACTGATGCTATTTGATAACCAGCAACATTATTACTACTAGCAAAGATACCCGTCCTCCAGGCAGGGTAATTTGGTAGTTCATAAGTGACTGTCATGATAATAGTATTTACAAAATTTCAGGATGCACAAAACATAATAACAGAAATATCCGTCTATGCCTTGCAACTTGGAGCTGCCAGTCAATATATTGATATTTTCTGGGAATCGAACTCTTGAAATTGCAATGTAATACTGGCAGTTATAGTCACGTCTAGCGGTGT
The DNA here is from genome assembly GCA_033239005.1 of Lamellibrachia satsuma. Classification (NCBI taxonomy): domain Eukaryota; kingdom Metazoa; phylum Annelida; class Polychaeta; order Sabellida; family Siboglinidae; genus Lamellibrachia; species Lamellibrachia satsuma. Next base: position 12,360,773 of record BSQZ01000013.1, on the reverse strand, counting down.
CTTGCCCTTGTGTTACGTAACTTGTAGAAAAGACGTTTGACGTTGTGAACAATTGTGCATATTTGTTCGTGTAGCATTGCAGACAACTGTTTGTAATAACTACAAAGAGTAATTTGATTGTTCATAGAAAGGGTAATACTGGGGTGAAAAATTAAACTGATGACTCCTCATGGGGTCATACATGAACCCCTGAAAGTTTAGCACCTGAGATGCAAAGCGTCCAGGGGTAGCAACATAGCATACATACACACGTACATAGTTACTACATACATACATACTCTTGCTGGATTATAGTAACATAGAAATCTTGGTTGAACTGGACATAATATCTAATGACAGACATGTTCATATAATTTTATCTTATCTTCTAGAAGCCGGAGAACCAGCAAAGCCAGAGAGAGGTACACTTCTAGAGACGGCAGAACCAGACAACTATGACATACAGGTAACTAAACACTGATATCTCCCACAATACGCCATTCATGTATACATACATTTCTAGACTTTCTATGTTTGCAATGTGGACAATTAAAGCTCTGCTGAAAGCAGAGTAAACAAAATTAAACAACAATACTACAAAGCTGATCTGTGTCTCTAGAAAAGGCATGTAATATAAATGCTATTGAGATAATTATACATGTTCCCTTTATAAAGGGGTGAGGCCAATTCATGTATCTCTGAACAGCCCCAGCTGTTATCCCTTTCCACTTCTCCCTATTGTCAATCCTCTTTTTACAGTCCTTCCATCTTAATTGTGGTCATTCCCCTTTTCCTACAGCCTGAAATAATTACTGGTTCACTCTGCTACTTGTATAATTTAAAGTGCTCATGATTTTGGTTGTTGTAGGCCTACTCGGTAGTAGTTGTGTTATGTGTTGTTACTGTGTAGTGCTTAATAGACGTGTAGTGTCTGTGTGCAATAGACATGTAGTGTCTGTGTGCAATAGACATGTAGTGTCTGTGTGCAATAGACGTAGTGTCTGTGTGCATTAGACATGTGGTGTCTGTGTGCAATAGACATGTAGTGTCTGTATGCAATAGACGTGTAATGTTTGAGTGCAGTAGACATGTGGTGTCTATTGTGCAATAGACGTAGTGTCTGTGTGCAATAGACATATAGTGTCTGTATGCAGTAGATATGTAATGTCTGTGTGCAATAGGTGTGCGTTTGTTGTGCTACTAAAGTAAAGGGGTCAGGCCTGTATTATTCACTATGTAGTATCTGTGTGCAATAGACGTGTAGTATCTGTGTGCAATAGACATGTAGTGTCTGTGTGCAATAGACATGTAGTGTCTGTATACAATAGACATGTAGTGTCTGTGTGCAATAGACATGTAGTGTCTGTGTGCAATAGGTGTACGTTTGTTGTGCTACTAAAGTAAAGGGGTCAGGCCTGTATTATTCACTATGTTCTTGGCATTGACGTCTTTGCATTAGCATTGCGTAGTGCCTTGGTATGCCTTGTGGTAGTGCTCTGGTATGCCTTTGCACATGTCGAGATTACCTGGCATCAGTGTTGGCACTACTGGTGGAATGACTGACTCATAAATAGTAATAACAAATCAAGCAGTTTTTCAACATTTATACTAAAACAATCAGTACATATGATGATGCACTGGAAAGCATAATCTTGACATTAGATCATGCCATTTACCCATACTGATTATTGCTGAATAAACCTAACACATTATCTATAAAATATTGCAGTCACAAATTTCCTCTTGGCTGGCTTTCAAATACAATGATTGTTAAACTTCGTTGGGAAATTTTTTTGTAATTTTTGCATGCACCACTAGGTGGCATTGCTGTGTCGCTCTGACCTCTTCACTGACGTCTGTGTTGCTCTCCAGGTGTCTCCACGTGTCTCTCCCGCCCCTCACCCGTAGCTGCCATGACACTAGTTTGTGAAAATTCACCTGATGATCTGGGTTTTGGTCATTTTCACTCGAGAACGCGAACGAGATAAGATACAAGAGTCAGCAAGAATCTTGCTTAAGTCACAGCTAAGGGAGTGACAAATTTAACTTTTTTGGCAATTACAGATGTGGACTGAACTTGTGTGTTGTGTGCCATGTTGTTTGTAAAACTTGTAGTCGTGTCTTACCTCAGTAACTGATTACTGCATAACATATGCTTGCTTATATTATATAACCTTATTTATTTTTTTGTTTTGATATGTGTAACATGTTTAATGTGTAACATGTTTAATTATGTAAATATGAAACCTTAAACGAACTGTACAATTATTGCATATCATTAGATACACAGAATTCTAATAAATAGATGTGTAAGTATATTATATATACAACCTCTATGCTAATCATTGACCTCTGTTCTTCGTTGACATGACTTTTCTTGACCACTGTGTTAGCTTCTGGTCGTGTAGGTGCTGTCAATTGTTTGTTTACTAAATGTGTGTTATGTATTAAGTTATTTATTATACATTATATATTAAATATTGAAGTAAAATTTTTGCCTGAGACCTAAAACTAATCATAAAGAAAAAGATGTACCTGATTGGATTAATAGCATTTATGTTTCTTGTACTTAGTATTACTTACAGTCAGACTTTGGGTCAATTACATAATATCAGTTCAATTCCAATTACCAAATCCAGTTACAAATGCCAATTTCAGTATCACCTCAAAAATTTCAATTATAAAATATCAATTCCAACTCCAGTTATCAATTCCATAGCAAAATAAAAGTTTGTGAACAGAGCAACTATAGACATACTCAATGCCAACAAATAACATCTATTTTAAGGCAGCTTTATTTAAATTCTGTATATTATGGTATATAATGGCAAACGTATATGATATACGTGACATATTACACTTTATTTATTTTGACCAATTACTTTTAAAAAGCAAAACAGTAATTACCATTGAGGAATTGGTATTGGCATTTCAATTCTAATTACATTGTAATTGACCCCTGGTGTGCTTACAATACAACATTTGTAGTTGCCTTATTTTATTTACACATGTGGATTGAATTTTGGATTGTATACAATATGTTGTACATTGGTATTTTATCATTAAATCAAAAAATTTTGGATTGTATACAATATGTTGTACATTGGTATTTTATCATTAAATCATTAAATTGTTCATACATTCTGTTTTTGTTATCTGGAACGTGAATCATCCTGTGTGTTCACATGACTAATAATGTCATGTGAAAGTTGGCACCATTTATGTGTGATGAAGGAATTACGTTTTTGGCATGACCCCTCTCTACTTCGGGCAGTTTCAGTACTGTTTCTGAACACCGACCACAAATCTTCATTAATTTATCCACTGATTTGTGTCTGCTTCAATACCAGGCATTCCCTGTTCCACTTCAGTAGCTTGTTGTGTCAACCTACATTGCATTGTTCTTGAAAGAAGGCATCCGACCAGTCTGGTACAGGCAACTCAAGGAAACTGGCATCGATCCCGACTGTCTTGATGCTTGATGGGATACTCCCTTTACGGCTGAATACAGCTAAACTGGGAGGTAGTATATTGAGTTTAGAGATCCAGATCACCAGCTCTATGAGGCGCACTGAATCCATTACAGGTTTCTTCTATTTCCCTGCATGGGATCTTATTTCCCCCGGCATAAACACCAGATAGAAGGGACCAACAGCTTTTAGTGTCTCTTCCGAAAGACACTCTGTCAATTGAGAGGACCGGGTTCCAGTCCACTTACTGCCGTTTTGAAACTTGAGCAATTTTGTTCACCGCACTTTGACTGTATCATTCGGAAGAGACACTAAAAGCTGTTGGTCTCGTCTACTTGGTGTCTATGCCGGAAGAAGTAACAGATCCCATGCAGGGAAATGGAAGAAACCTGTCATGCACTTGCATAACCAATGGTCTCGGTCTACCAAAACCCACATGGGCAGTGCTTAAGCTGCTGTCCAAAAGTTACTATTATAGTGTAAGTAACAGATTAGCACAACTGAGCTACATGCTAAAGTCGATACAAGATAGCTTTGCTTTTTCGCTTAATGAGTCTGAAATGAGACGTGTGAAAAATCTAATTAAGGAGGCAGCTGTAAATGTAGTTAAACTGACAACAAGGAACGCATCAATCTGTGGCATAGATGTAGGACATATGTGGTGTTACTGTGTGATATTTCAGGTGTATCAGCATACAGACACCCTTCATTTGTGTTGGTCATCTGATGTTTTAAGTGACTACAGGAATCCTCAAATAAATAATTAACAAGATTTTGATTTTCATTCTTTGAAAATAAAAACAGTTAACAAAATTAGAGTTGGTATGAATTTGCATCATCTGCCATTGCGAGAGTCTACATTAGAAAGTGCCACCATGCACACCAATACACTAAGTATCATACTGTATATTCGAACTAGAGTATGTGTGTTTGTTATGGTACAGTGTACTTCTAGACACTTCACAGCTCAGGTGTCAAATTTTCAGGGGTTCAGCAGTGAACCCAGGAAGTATCCATGACACATATTTTTTCAAAGTTCACCTCACTGTTACCATACTCCTCATAGAATTACCCTTCGCAGATTGTTTGCAACACTATGCATGTTTTTGACGATTGTTCCAAGTTAAATAAATGGGCCTCTGCCTTATTTGTGCATGTTGCGCTCTCTGGCACATAATCAGTATACTGATCAGTATATGGTTTAAGTACAAACAATTCTACGTAATAAATACGAACTTTCAACGAACTACCAAGTTATCCAGAGGATGGGTATTTTTTGTTATTACTAAATATCAATATGTACATATTGATCTAGCCCTATCTCGTGTGTAGCCGCACTAACTACACTGTGGTTGTTGCTGTTTCAGAAAGAGGCTGTCAAACCAAGAGAGATCGCAGTGATTCCACTCGAGCCTCAATCCCCTCGGACTGCGCCATCACCGAAAGTTATCAAACCCACCGAGCGCCCAAGCAGTGCCATTGTGAACGTGGCAACAAAAGATCGTGCTGTACTGAGCACGACAATGGTTCAACCTGACAACGACCTGTGTTTCTTCGCCGAAAACACTGATCGAACACCAAAGGGGGCGCCACAGTCAGCACCTCATAATGCCAGCCCGACTGGACTGGAGAAAACGCGATTCAGCCGAGTGTCACGCTCACTCGATCTTACTGATGTTGGCTTTAATGTCAACGGAGTGCGTAGACGGACCGTGAATGGAACGATGAATGGAAGTTGTCAGGAGAAGAGGAAAGGATCCATGAATGAAGGAGCACTCGAGGAGGAGCGGAAACAGGAGGAGTTGTATCATGTTGAGCCGGCCGACCCCGCATGGATCGCCATCGCTAAGAGGTAGGGTAAGATTTTAATATTTTTTAGTTTTGTAAAAAATATTGATTCGCATACCGTTGGAACAAATGATCTACAGGTGTGTAAGTGCTAGCAGCGTGTATGCTTTTTTTTTAAATTTTACAAATATTTCGGGTTATACATAGATGAAAATTAATATTGTTTTACTCTCGATAAGCCAATGGCATCCTTGTCCATTTACCATCTGCTGTTCTGCCTTGGATGGTAATCTTGTTATGTTATATTATTGAGTTTGGTTGGCTACTAATAGCCTACTAACTATTTCACACAGCACCCACATATCAGACCATATAGACTAGAAGTAGGCCAAACTACCAGTTCATATCTAGTCTTCATTGAAAAATGTAGAACAATCAGCAAACTACGTTGCACACTAGGCCAGAAGTACAGAGTTAGGGAATTGAGGAAATGCCTTCCAGTTCCGAATGCTGCTGATCAAGTTGGGTGGCAATAGATGCAGCCAGCTATTTTTTAAGACAATCTACGGTCGTGAAGCAGGGATGGAACTGTACATTTTTCATCTTTGAATGGATAGATGATCCGGTTTCTTGGTTATTAATTATTAAACATAATTACCTCTCATCAGTAACTTCAGTCTGCGGAAACATACAGATCGAACACTAAGTTTGTTGAGAGGTAATTATGTTTAATACATATTTCATGTTTGTAAACATTTTCATAATCTGGTTGGTGCTAAAGGGACCGTAGAATGAGGTGTGTGAGGGACCATCAGCGAAAGCTTATGAAAATCACTGGGTGTAGCTGTGAGTAAGTTCACAGTTAGATAGAGCCACTAGTGGTGTATATCCAAAATTGAGCAAATAATTGACTCCACTTAATAGAATCACTTCAAGACAGCCATTTTATTCTATTAAATGGCTGATTCACTGAAGCGGCATATTATGATACATTATGATACAGTGAACACAGAGGGAATTGAGAATGATTTCGTCCCAGCAAATATATTTGTTTCTACTAGACAGCTGATTCTGTTACCCACGATTCTGTTAAGCAGAGTCTACTGTACACCTTATTACCTGTAATATTCACAGCTAAGACTAAAGATTTTGTTTGCCATGTGATGAGAGTTTGTACTGCCTGTGGCCGTAGAGCAAAGAGCCACAACATCACCCGGTCCTTCACAGCTCTACAGATGAGTATGACTGAACTGGCGCCACTGCTCTCAAAGACATCCAACCTGTCTGAATCAGCTGAGGTCATGTTCCCTACCCTAACCAAGTCCAACATGCCTCCGAGCTACCTACAGAGGGCAAAGACTTTCACTGCCAGTCACAGGTGAGGCCGAACATTGTAGATTCACAGGCTTGCTTGACCTAAACGCCATATTGACCCCTCGCTGACCTCCTCCCGGAGGTTGCACCCCTCGCTGTCCTCCAAGAGGTTGCATCCCTTGCTGTCCTCCAGGAAGTTGCACCCCTCGCTGTCCTCCGGGAGGCTGCACCCTCAGTCTGCTCTATTTATTTTCAACAGCAGGAGCCCAGTATCACTTAAATCTGGTCACTCTACCTATTCAGTGACCTTCCTCTCTTCCACTGCCCTTTGAAACCTTGCTTGAATGCTTTCCTCTCTTCCACATTCCTTTGAAACCTTGCTTGAATGCTTTCCTCTCTTCCACTGTCCTTTGAAACCTTGCTTGAATGCTTTCCTCTCTTCCACTGTCCTTTGAAACCTTGCTTGAATGCTTGTCTAACGATGTTATCCCTTGGCCTATGGCAAATGTGCCCAAAGCACCGGAGTCTTGTGTCTGATGACATCTGTGAAGGATTCAGAGATAATGGTGTCCTCTCTGATCTTGATATTTTGCAAGCTGACCGCCCAGGTAACACCTCTGATAGCCCACAGGCAGTGAAATCTCTCAACAACCTCAAGCGATTGTGTCTCGTGTGATCATATCGTCCAAGCCTCCACATCATAGAGTGCTATTAGTAGTATGAGGGTCCTACATTGTCAGGCTTTTAGTCTTGTTGAGATGCACTGGTTACAAGATATGCAATGCCATTATGTGCCTGGCTGTTGTGTAAATGAAATATCGTATTCTACCTGATGAGAGTGAAGAGTGCTTGAAAAAAATTGGACCATGGAAAAATGTCAGGGAATCTGTTCTTATAAGCATACACCAAAATGTATGTCTCTAGACAATAAGGTAACTGTTTAACGCTATGTTAAACACTGGTATGGTTCCTATGATAATCTTGCAAAGCTGAGAGAAACATTTTCATTTTCAGAGTACAAAAATATAAATTATGGTTACATGTTATATACACATCCACACAAACAACACGTGCAAGCCTGCACACACGCATGCACACATGCACGCACGCACGCACGCACGCACACACATATTTTTTAATGAATTTCAGTGGTGAATACAAAGGGATTCGGGGATTCATTGAATTTTCTTTTATCAAATCATTGTCAAATAGACACGTTTTCTAAAACCATAAATATTCTTATCTGAGCAAGCATGAAAGCTGTCAGTGTAATTGTTAACAAACATATGACTAGCACTGTCCCATTGGTTGTATCATAACATCTGCCTATACATGTTGTAGTAAGCAACTTTAAGTTTTAAGTAAGTGCTTTGTAATATATATATACATACATGCATGCATGCCTGCCTGCCTGCCTGCCTGCCTGCCTGCCTGCCTGCCTGCCTGCCTGCCTGCCTGCCTGCCTGCCTGCATGCATGCATGCATGCATACATACATACATATAGCTGTATACAGTAGTACTCCTATAAAGCGGCCACCCATGTGACAGATAAAGTGGTCTGATTAAAGGGGTGGCCGAATTACAGAGGCTTATCAAATATACAGATGTACAAAAAACAGACAGATATAATGGCCCCTTTCAAGGGGTGGTCTCTTTCAGGGGTTCTACAGTATATAAGTAATTTAAGTAAATAAGTAATTTTGCTGAAGGTTCCCTGTGGTGTTCCAGACCACCCGTGCGCAAGAGAGACACTCTGTCAGAGATGCTGCACAAGTCAGTGGGCAACCTGCCAGGCCAGTGGCAGCCGGACTTCCCTCCCCAGTCACTGCGTAAGAACAGACACAACAAGTTTGTACCGATGCAGATGCGAACTCAACCCATGAATCTGCCGGGCAGTGCGGCCCCCAAACAGCCCGGGGGGACAGGGGCAGACAAAGGTGGGTAGAATGTCTTCATCATCACCAGCCTCGTAGCAGTGAACACAACAATGCTCACGTAGTGTAGAACTGGGGTTCCCCAACTGGGGTCAGGGACCCCTTCTGTGTTACCCTTATGTGTGGACAGTCACTTCCATGAGTGGAAGCTGCATTATGGAGAAAGTTACCAATGGAATCACAGACGAGGTGACACAACTTCCAACCATGGTCATGAATGCATATAAAGTAACTTTGGCAACAACGTAATGCCAGGCATGCATTGCTGAACTTTAATTGCGACCCATGCGTCTGTACGACTAGCAGCGATTCTCTGTACAGTGGTTATGTGATTGGGTTGACACACATTCCATGACTCTGTGTGACTACGTACATGGCACAACTAAAGTTGTCGCAACTCATGTTTGCATCACCGCAATCTGAACGTTATTTTTTTAACTGCATGCACGCACACTCCTAGCGTTGTGGTTTGATTTGAATCTGACACATACCTAGCAACGTTTTCCATCCGTTGCCGCAACTTTGTTGAGTTACAGAGCAGCGTACATTGACCTAGTCCATGAGACATCACATCATGTCACATCATGTCACGTCATGTCACATCATGTCATGGACCGATGACATTACAGCGATTTCGGTTTTGTTAAGTTGTGGACCAACGACATCGCACAACTGATCCGTTTTAAGTTAAATAAACACATGACCCACAACAAAAGTTGAGCAGTGTAAACCTAGCATACGATATATTGTATTCTTCAATAAAATTTCCTGTGGCATTTATGACGTTACTGTAGACAGCAGCAGTCATGTTTTAATGACATGAACCGTTTATTTATTTCACTTAGTTTAAACTTGTTTTCAACTGAGCAGGATTTTACCTGGATTCATGAAACATAAATGTCTAAATTAATTTTTTTTAATCACTTAGTGTCAGTCGGTATATTGGTCCCTATGGTATCATACATTCACTGTTTACATGTTATTAAATCATAGTTTCATTTTTGTCATGTGTACAGGCAACTGGGCCCCATTGGAAGTTGGAGTTCTGCGCAGCAAAACTACAATGTCTCCATCTGCTGGTGACCCCGAGCGGGACAATGTCATTGGTGATGTGGAGGCGGAGTTCTCCCTAACCCCTCGTAGACAGTATAACCGCAGGTCAGTCAAGGTCACGTTAATATCATGCCACTAACGTCATGGCAGTATAATTCTCATTTTCTAATACCATACCATCTTTAATTGTTGTGCCATTTAAAATTTCAGATGTCTTAATAATAAACAATACTTTGTTTTATTAGTCTGGAGTATTATATAGTATTTAAATTACACTATTTGTGAAGAAATTGTTAGTTTATCTTAAAAACTTCTATTGAAACTACCCTGGTACTCAATTCAAAACAAGCCCTAGCCACTTTAAATAACCACTCAATGTTCTCACTAACTAATAAAGTTTTTGCTCTGACAAAATACTTTCATCAACATTCAAAGTTTTATAAACAGGACTTGTTATGTTTCTTTAAGTTATTGACACAGTATATTTCTCTCAAGTATCTTTTCTTTGTTCTTGCATATAGCCCAGATTTCTTCACCGTAACAGGTCTTAGTGTGAAGAAAATGAAAACCAAGAAATGCAAGACCGTAATGTTGGTAGATAATAATGAAGAAATTATTTTTTTTAATCACAACTATTGAGAAAATGAAAACCAAGATATATAAGACCGTAATGTTGGTAGATAATAATGAAGAAATATTTTTTTAATCACAACTATTGAGATTTTACTAGCTCAACGTTTCGGCTACTGTTAGGAATTGAATTCTGGTAGCCGAAATGTTGAGTAAGTAAATCTCAGTAGTTGTGATTAAATGAAAATCGTTTCTTCATTATCATCTACCAACTTTACAGTCGTGTGTATCTTGATTTTCATCGGCATTTTTTGTCGCACACAACTCATAATTAACCCATTCGTTTTATGTGCCTCTGACGATTTCCAAGAGTTTACATGCGATAGAAATGTCCATATTATTATTATATATGTTAATTAGATTAACATTATGTATAATTTTCGTAAACATGGAATATTTCTTCGTTGTTGCTACAGAGGTTCGGTCCACGGAGCATTGAAGCCAGTGAAGGAAGGAAAGTTGAATCTTCACACGTTAAGCACGAGTCAGGGAATTGGTGATGCAATGCCGTCAGACTTCGATGTGGAGCTGATGCCGTCTAGTGAGAACAACAAGTTGCAGAGTGCGAGGTAGCAACGGTCTTTCATAGCGATCTGTCATGAGGTTTAGGAAGTCTGTTTGTTGAAATGTCACTACTGTGGTTGGTACATTCACCTTGTGTTTACAATTAATGTTGTTTTCATGTCCGATTTGTGAACTAAAATCATTGCATTTTAGATGTTGATGTTGGAGTTTCCTCCTCAATGAAATGTTTTTGTAGTATCGACTATGAGAAATTTGTTGCTTTGTTTCGGTGAAATCATCGGACAAATCATAAAATTATTTTGCGCAGTCAAAATTGGGCAAAAAGGGCTAAAGTGGTGACCTAAATAAATTTAGGAGGGCGTTTTAAAGGGAAAGGGCCACAGAGTATCGGGGTAACATTGTCGTAGGAATTTTTTTTAGATCAGTTTCGTGAGATCTCATTAGTCGTGTGGTATGCAACAGTATTTTTCGGACTAAAAATTTTATTGATATACCAAAGATTAGATTTATTCACAAACACGACTGAGATAGAGTGTGCACTGTGCTGCAGATGTGAACAGTTCTCTGTTATTAAACTGCTTATGATTTAATAATTAATAACTTGCACGTTGCAAAGAAAATGTGCTGCGTAGAATTACATGTAAGTTTTGTGCCAATATTAGAAGATGTTTGTCGTTACTACTTAATAATTTTACCCAATGTAGTTATAAGATATTTCAGGTTTGACCCAGACTAATTTTGCAGATATGTTAAATAGTTTACATTTGTTAGTGTTTGTTTGTAGATTAAGTTAATTCCCCATTCCTAAAATAACCAGGTTCATCTCCCACTTTCATATATACAGCTACGTCTCCTTTATCCATTCTTCGATAATCCGGTTTAGCAGTAATCTGCACGCTTTTACATGGGAACAATCTCGATACACAGTAAATTGCTTCATAAATCCATTTATGTTTCTGTTTCTGCACACCGTTTTGGGAACCAACTGACCCGATACTGCTGATATGATTCACTTGACTGGTTTCTTGTAGATCACCCAAAACTTTAAACGCACTAAATCAAACAATTAACTGTCTCTGTGATTGTGTTCACATCACAGCTACATTGTTAATTCTTTCCTTAAAGTCCTGTCAGTTACTGGAGATCAATAAAATAATAAAACAATAGAAAGTTTATGATAGATGATACATGATACACATTTAGTAACAATAATTATAGCATGGGCAATAATACAGTCTTTCACTAATCCACGCACTTTGATAATTCAGCCAAAACCATTGGGAACCAAAGTGTGTGGATAAACAAGACATGGCTTTGTTAATTCAGCCAAAACCATTGGGAACCAAAGTGTGTGGATAAACAAGACATGGCTTTGTTAATTCAGCCAAAACCATTGGGAACCAAAGTGTGCGGATAAACAAGATATGACTGTTAATTCAGCCAAAACCATTTGGAACCAAAGTGTAAATAAACAAGACATGACTTTGTTAATTCAGCCAAAACCATTGGGAACCAAAGTGTGTGGGTAAACAAGACATGGCTTTGTTAATTCAGCCAAAACCATTGGGAACCAAAGTGTGTGGATAAACAAGACATGACTTTGTTAATTCAGCCAAAACCATTTGGAACCAAAGTGTGTAAATAAACAAGACATGTTAATTCAGCCAAAACCATTGGGAACCAAAGTGTGTGGATAAACAAGACATGGCTTTGTTAATTCAGCCAAAACCATTGGGAACCAAAGTGTGTGGATAAACAAGACATGACTTTGTTAATTCAGCCAAAACCATTTGGAACCAAAGTGTGTAAATAAACAAGACATGACTGTATTTAACAATCAGAGGTAAATTTCTAGTATAGGCAACTGATATAGGCAACTGATAGCAAAGATGTATGTTTTTGTAGCCTCATCTTGAAGGCTCATACCAATATATTCCTAACTTACCAATCTATTCCTAACATACCAATACAGTCCTAACTTACCAATCTATTTCCAACTTTGTTAATAAAAAACCTTTGAAGAGTTTTGTTTGTTTATTGATACAAAACCTGTATAATATATTTGTGTTAAAGAGTGAAGATATGTTAAAACTAACCAAAGGTATTTTGCTGTATTAGATGCAGGAAAAGCAATACAGTGTAGTATTAATGTATTCATGTATTATTATTGTATGTTGTGATTCTATGACTAAAAACACACAATATATAGTGAGGCAGAACATGTTTATGGAAAATGGTTGAAACTTGTACACTATGAAAAAGGGGTGAAACAAGTACATTGTGGAAAAAGGGCTGAAATAGGTACACTGTGGAAAAGAGTGAAACAAGTGAACACTGGAAAACCGTTCCACAACATAGTATTATTCTAAAAATGAAAATTGTTTTAAAATTAAGCAAATCTGTGTGTTTACTGCCTATTATGTGTATTGCAACTAATAATTGTGCACCTTATACTTGTGCTAATCCTAGTCTTAATCACCCGTATTCAGTATTACATTTGATTTCATACTTTAATTGATTCATTCATTCACAGTATTACTTGTCTTTAGGATGTTCAATCATCCCACACCATTTATCTGCCGTCATATGTCAGTGATGTTCTATTTAAAATGACAAGGCAGCTGACAACTAGAGATAAAGGATACTAGCAAATAGGCTTTAAAAAGACCTGTGTAAAAAATCCAAGGTATCTTGTATAAATAATTTAAATGACGTTATTGTGGCTTTCATGGATGACACTATGCTTCCCTCAGTAGATGTAGCTACTTGTAGTTGTACAATTTGTTTTATAAATAATAAAAACTGGTGAAACTAAACAAACTCGGTGCAGTGTTCCTTGTTCATTGTTGTGGAATGCTGTATTTGATGATCACTTCAAACCTCCTGTTGCAAATGTTTTTTTTGCAAAAAAACTTTTTATGATAAGGTTGTAATGTTGTGCAGTGTTCTCTGATAAATGTGTTTGTTCTGATGGATAATTTCTTAATACGAAAGTCTCTCCAGCGTTTGTTTTTATTCCATCATTGTCGTCATCATTATAAGACATACTGATGAGCATTGAACAGCAAACTGCATGTTGATTGCATGAAATTATTGTTGCTGGCCACTCACAGACAGACAGACCACTGCAATTCACTTGGTTTACCTACATCCATAAAGTATGTAACACTATTTTTTATGTTTTGGAGACCCCCCCACATTGTTGCTCTTCCTAATGCTGGCCTATACACCCACCTAAAACTATGTTCATTTTGAGAATGCCCCCAAAACTCCCATAACCACCTAAAATGTGTACATCTGTTTTATATTTGTTGTATGTCTGTATTGATCATTGTTCACAGGTAGAATACAGGTCTGTATAGTTAACAATAAACAAAAACATGTTTTAGCAATCAATGCAACATGATCGTTGAAATAAACTTTCACGTGTACACAACCAATTAAGATCTGGTGGTGAAAACAGACAAAACAGTACTGTGTGACGACTTGCAGTTATAGAAATAACATTGCCAAAACAAAACACCCCACCCCATGAGCATGACTTGATGGATGCCCCCAAGTATGGGGTTCGAATCTACATTTTCTGGTTTCACATGTATATGTGCTGATAACGAATGCACAACACCTTTTGTTTATAGGTTTCTAAATGTCACGTAGCAAGGTATAGCAGTCCTGTCCTTGAAAAACCCAAACCAACAACCAATACATTCTGACATATGCACACACTTTGTTCAGTTTTATTCACATGTTAACAGTACAGTTCTATACACAAGTATTTTTACCTGGATGGATACAAAGTGATGCGTTGGTCTTGCTTCAAATTCACTCAGTTTCACATAGATATTTTTTGAGCATTTGTTCTACATTTTGGCCAGGCTTTGAAGCCCATTGCAGCAAGTCTGCCTTCTGCAGAACTTGCCAAATAAATCACTGTTTATTTTATATATCCAGCTTCCATGTAATAACTTCCCCGTCAATACCAGGCTGAGCTTATACAAACCCATTTTTTGTGTGCATAAATAAATAACATTTATTTGCTGCAAGATATCGTTATTTAGTGCAAACCCAATCCTGAGGTAAAACATATAAGAAACAAGTCTCAACTACTTGGAACAGGAATGCAATGTTTCAGTGTCAGGTTTGAGCCTCCACTTCAGCTCAGTGTCTCAAACTCCCAATTCTTGATGGAGGATCAGCTGTAGAATTCAGGCCCTGTTTAGAGGAAAAGATTGGCACAAGCTCATATATAACGTCATGTTTCTTACTGACCTGCTCAATATACGTCACGTGTAATACTGATGTTAAACCACATCTGCAAAGTATTTGACACATGAAAGATACAGACACCATGCAACTGATTTGGCACGCACACAAAATGTAAATATGACTAAAATGTCTCATTGTTTAAATTTGGCACAGGTGGATTTGTCTTTTGTAAAATGTTTTTATTAATCCATACAATAGCGGCAATGCAGTCACAGCTTAAATTTTTTATGCTCAAAAGTAAAGCTATATTTCAAGAATAATACCTTGTGAAATATGTTCACCTACAACAAGCAGCAAACTCAGTTTGGCACATTTTACAAAGCTTCCTACTTTTGACATAAGACATCTTTGACCTAACTTTAGTTCAACCAATGCTATATAGAGTTAGGGTGGTAAGTATTAATACAATTAGGCCCAATCAACATCAAATGTTATCATGTGTTATTAAATACTTAATTCAATATGACTGTTTTTCTCTTTTATCACAAAAGATTAATCTGCAGTAAAAGGTCATCCAATACCCTGCATTTGTTTCTGACATTGTCGATGTTGCACATCGCCTATAATAAACATGACAAAACAGAACACTCAACTTATCAGAAAACCCCCGGATAAGAATGCACGCACGCACGCACGCACGCACGCACGCACGCACGCACGCACGCACGAGCACACATCACTTCCAACAATTCACTTTTCCTGAAAATAATAGGCACAAAGCGAATAAACATCAACTTCAAGGAAATATTTGTGGTCGACTTCATTGAGGTAAATGTTCACAAAATGTTAACCTACAATTCCTGGAGTAACTTAGTCATTAACTTCATACTAACTACAAGGCTTTTCCTGCCTGAAAGTGTGGCATGTGTAGTTGTTTGATAATTAGGTATCACTTCACGCAGTTATGAAGAACTACCTGAGGTTAGCATCGAAAAGTGCTGTAAACCTGAAATGGAATGCATATTGGATTTTGGATATTTGATCTACTGACTGTAGCCACGTAAATTAAAATCAGCAAAAAATTCTTAATTTTCAAATAAGAACATCGACATTTGTTGATCAGCATGAAACAACTCCTAAGATGTTAAGGACTGGTATTATGAATATATAAATTGATAGAATCGACCATGGACACTTTGATTTTATAAAACTTTACCACCATCTGACTAAATATCAATTGTTGTTCTATGATGTCTACATCAAATCCTGTAAGGGTGAATACTGCCGACTCATCGCCTACCTGAATCTCGCTGTGATCATCCATTGACCACAACTAACCAATCTGAGGACAAAATCCCCAATTCCAGTCATTTAATTATGATCATATTACATCATTTCCTGTGCACAGAAACGATGAACTGCTACGACAATATTATCTTGCTACAACTATTTCGAACTGAGACACCCAATTTCTGTCACACCAAGCCATACCTAGAAACTCCCCAACGGTGGCGCCACTCAGCATATCACCACTGCCGCAACTTGATTATAAATTCAAAATGGACAGTTACGGACTGGTATGAATGACTGGTTGGGTGGGCAAAGTGATTGTTGTTTACAACTTGTTATGTCATTGCTACTGTGTACGTTAGTATATGTAACATAGTTTCAAACAATAACGAATTATGTTTCTAGACACATTTTCAATGCAAACACTACACAATTGTATGCAATTGAAATTGAGAGATTTCTTTTAAAAATTAGGAGTTTACCAGATAAAATAAA
Organism: Lamellibrachia satsuma; assembly: GCA_033239005.1. Taxonomy (NCBI): domain Eukaryota; kingdom Metazoa; phylum Annelida; class Polychaeta; order Sabellida; family Siboglinidae; genus Lamellibrachia; species Lamellibrachia satsuma. Next base: position 12,344,088 of record BSQZ01000013.1, on the reverse strand, counting down.
AATGTGCAGAATCTGCATATTAAATGTAAATTGTGGCAGTGGTGAAATGGTCAATGGCGCCATTGGTAGGGAGTTTGCCATAGCCAGACTGACAAAGACAGCTTCGGCGAAACAAAATTGGCAACTATTTCTTTGACTTTGACTTTCCTGACTTCGGCTTTGAGACACTTGTCCTGGATGCTCGCTCCTTGTGGTGCTTCTCCTTCGCCTCGACTGTCAAGTGGGGTGGCTCATCCTGGGTGGTCACGTCCACGGCGGTCTTACTTGTGTGAGGTGACTCTTTTGGCGTGGCTTGCTTCGACGCTTGCTGTGCATGCTGGGATGGCTGTGGGGTCAATTGTAGGGATGACAGCTGATTGGTCACACTTGTGTTAGAACCAACAGGGCTGCCAGTGTTTGATAAGTGCATCTCCAATTCGCGGTTCCTCTGCTCGAGGTCCTTCAGTTTCTGTTCTGTCTCTGTGATACGTTCCTCGGCTTTTTGGGCTCGTTCTTCAGCCGACCTGGAAAAGGTTTGTTGTTGCTATGCACTTTATAGTTCCCAACAGATGCGCAGTGCATGAGTGCGAAGGTTTGGGTGTGTGTCTATTATGTTCTCAAATGGTGGTGGGCTGACAGACAAATTGCATACATGTCAGTTTGGTACATTTTACAACTCCATACCAGGCAACACTTTCACACCAGGCAACACAGTTTCAGCACGTCTTCCAAAATGTCACACATCGCAAGACAGACAGCTCATTTATTTGTGACTTTGTAATACCAGAAAAAACATCAACTGGCTAGCACTTGATTCTTTCAGTGGTGCTAGACAGGCAATCTTGTCAGCAAGAAGATGTCACTGGACTTTGCAGGATCAAAACCCAAATTGCCAGATTCTTTATAATAAAATCTTAACTCTTTAAAAATGTGCCCAACTGGAAACCACAGTAAAGGCTTTCAAGAAAAGAGTGCTCCTATATTAGGATGTATACGGTAGGAGTGATATCAACCAATGCGCAATATCAACCACGTTACTTACAGCAGCTGTTGTTGCAGCAAGTAGACGGACTGCAGAGATTCAAATGCCTTCTTAGAGTCAGGAGTCATGGGCGGGGGAACAATCGGAGGGGATTCCATCTTCGTGCCATCTCCCATCTCCGGGAGCCCGTCAGGCTGCAGTTTCCGGATGTATGTGTTGGCATCTGCTCCCAGAACCTCGAGCCTCATTTCCCCATCGTCCTCTTCTCCCTCAGGGATCACTTCCTACAACGGAGAGGCAATTAACGAGTATACCAATGAACTATACCTAAATTATTATGTTGATGCCATAATTACTTGATTGGCAAAAATGTAAAACACATCAAAGCCAACTTCAAAATTTATTGTCAACATAAGTTCTTTAAACATTTAATTATTTTTAGGGTTATGATAATAATTAATTTACCCACATAGAAATTTGCGAATGTACTGAGCAGGAAGCTCGATATTCATAGACAGATGTTAAAATTATATTAGACAATATAAGACAAATTATAATAGCCAATACTAGACAAATTATATTAAACTGTATTAGACAAATTACCGGTATAATAGCCAATACAACACAAATTGTATTAGACAATATTAGACAATACTGTGGCTAATTAGAACACATTTGGCAGTGACGATGTTAGAACAGTTATAGTGCATACTGTATAACATGAGCTTACAATATAAACCAACCAGATTTTGTTAAGTTAAGTTCCCACTCACTTCCGCTGCCTCTGTTCCTTCTCCTGCTGCCTCAGTTTCTTCCCCTGTCTCAGCGGGCTTGGCCTGCTCAGCCTCTGCATCCCCGGGACCCTCTGTCTCTTCCCCTGCCTCCCTCAGCCCTTCCTCCTGATCCCCTTCCTCTTCCAGCATGGTTGGGAGGGACGCTGCGGCCTCCAAGTCCAACTTTCCCACTTTCTACAATCAGATGATAATTAGCTATAAATATCACAGATGTTAATTAGATATAAATACCACTGATATGTTAATTAGTTATAAATAACATTGAGATGTTAACAGATTATAAATACCATAGAGATTTTAGTTATAAATAGCACAGTGTCTGAGAAGTCCTGTTGCATTTGTGCTTTCATGACAAAATAATGTTTTCAATATATGAGTAGTGAATAATTTAGCAAAATGCATATCGTTTCCATCATGACATACACAAAACGGTTTACATTGTTTTGGGGAGTTACGGAGGTCAAGGAGTTTTTGGATCATTTGACATTCAACAAAGTTTGTTGACACTCTAACCAGAAATAATGTCCTCTATGATACAATAGTGTATTTTATACAAAGACATGAAAAGATCTGTGATTCCACTGACTTAGGGAAAGGCCCAAAGACATGAAATGGTCCCTACCTCCGCGGACTTAGGGAAAGGCTCCATGGCGTCACTCCTCACCATCTCTCCCACATCTGGAGGAGGACTCGGGAGCCCTTTCCCTTCTTGTTCTTCGCCCTCCTCCTCCTCTTCCTCTTCTTCGTCCTCCTCCTCCGTCATAGTCGGGAGCAGGGCGGTAGAGCTCATCCTGTCTGTCAGCTTTGGCGTCTAACAGTCAGTCAGATTGCAAATTTTATTTTCCATCTTATCCCACTTTATGATTAAAATTTAATAATTTATAATATACGTGGGTGATGTGGAAATAATAGATAGACAGATATACGCCTTTAACTCAAGAATCAACCAAGCAAATATTTACACTGTGAAATTAATAATTTAATAATTTTTTTTAGTTAGGAACCATCGTAAGGTACAGCTATAATTATAGTTCCAATATATGGTGCATTACTGTATAGATTTTTTTATTTTACCTATGTTGCAGATCAACCAAAATAAAAAATGCATATTTTTATATTGCTGTTATGTACTGCACTGTGATGCAACGTTCTAGATGTACTCTGCTGTCATATGTTAAATTAATGACAACTGACCTTTGGCTTCTGTTGGACAGGCTTGGCTGGTGGAAGAGGTTCAGGTGGTGGTTGACCTGTGACCTCTTGTAGCAACAACCTCCCTATCTTGATCCACTCATTGCATTCAGCCTGCAACATGGACCAAAGAATGTGGCTTGGACACTTGGCATCATACCACACACACAGGTCACTTGTACTGTACAACTAACACAACAATACATACACATAACAACAGCACCACAACATTGGTACAGACTGTATACTTACTGAACAACATTGGTACAGACTGTACACTTATTGAACAATACTGGGTTTTATGCATGACTTCCTTCAGAATGTTGTATTGGCCGAGCTTGTGAGCCCAATACAACATTCTGAAGCATTGAGTACATAAAGCTTGTGAGCCCAGTACAACATTCTGAAGCATTGAGTACATAAAGCTTGTGAGCCCAATACAACATTCTGAAGCATTGAGTACATAAAGTTTGTGAGCCCAATACAACATTCTGAAGCATTGAGTACATAAAGCTTGTGAGCCCAATACAACATTCTGAAGCATTGAGTACATAAAGCTTGTGAGCCCAATACAACATTCTGAAGCATTGAGTACATAAAGCTTGTGAGCCCAATACAACATTCTGAACCATTGAGTACATAAAGCTTGTGAGCCCAATACAACATTCTGAAGCATTGAGCACATAAAGCTTGTGAGCCCAATACAACATTCTGAAGCATTGAGTACATAAAGCTTGTGAGTCCAATACAACATTCTGAAGCATTGAGTACATAAAGCTTGTGAGCCCAATACAACATTCTGAAGCATTGAGTACATAAAGCTTGTGAGCCCAATACAACATTCTGAAGCATTGAGTACATAAAGCTTGTGAGCCCAATACAACATTCTGAAGCATTGAGTACATAAAGCTTGTGAGCCCAATACAACATTCTGAAGCATTGAGTACATAAAGCTTGTGAGCCCAATACAACATTCTGAAGCATTGAGCACATAAAGCTTGTGAGTCCAATACAACATTCTGAAGCATTGAGTACATAAAGCTTGTGAGTCCAATACAACATTCTGAAGCATTGAGCACATAAAGCTTGTGAGCCCAATACAACATTCTGAAGCATTGAGTACATAAAGCTTGTGAGCCCAATACAACATTCTGAAGCATTGAGCACATAAAGCTTGTGAACCCAATACAACATTCTGAAGCATTGAGCACATAAAGCTTGTGAGTCCAATACAACATTCTGAAGCATTGCGTACATAAAGCTTGTGAGCCCAATACAACATTCTGAAGCATTGAGTACATAAAGCTTGTGAGCCCAATACAACATTCTGAAGCATTGAGTACATAAAGCTTGTGAGCCCAATACAACATTCTGAAGCATTGAGTACATAAAGCTTGTGAGTCCAATACAACATTCTGAAGCATTGAGTACATAAAGCTTGTGAGCCCAATACAACATTCTGAAGCATTGAGTACATAAAGCTTGTGAGCCCAATACAACATTCTGAAGCATTGAGTACATAAAGCTTGTGAGCCCAATACAACATTCTGAAGCATTGAGTACATAAAGCTTGTGAGCCCAATACAACATTCTGAAGCATTGAGTACATAAAGCTTGTGAGCCCAATACAACATTCTGAAGCATTGAGCACATAAAGCTTGTGAGTCCAATACAACATTCTGAAGCATTGAGTACATAAAGCTTGTGAGTCCAATACAACATTCTGAAGCATTGAGCACATAAAGCTTGTGAGCCCAATACAACATTCTGAAGCATTGAGCACATAAAGCTTGTGAGTCCAATACAACATTCTGAAGCATTGAGTACATAAAGCTTGTGAGTCCAATACAACATTCTGAAGCATTGAGCACATAAAGCTTGTGAGCCCAATACAACATTCTGAAGCATTGAGTACATAAAGCTTGTGAGTCCAATACAACATTCTGAAGCATTGAGCACATAAAGCTTGTGAGTCCAATACAACATTCTGAAGCATTGCGTACATAAAGCTTGTGAGCCCAATACAACATTCTGAAGCATTGAGTACATAAAGCTTGTGAGCCCAATACAACATTCTGAAGCATTGAGTACATAAAGCTTGTGAACCCAATACAACATTCTGAAGCATTGAGTACATAAAGCTTGTGAGTCCAATGCAACATTCTGAAGCATTGAGCACATAAAGCTTGTGAGTCCAATGCAACATTCTGAAGCATTGAGTACATAAAGCTTGTGAGTCCAATACAACATTCTGAAGCATTGAGCACATAAAGCTTGTGAGCCCAATACAACATTCTGAAGCATTGAGTACATAAAGCTTGTGAGCCCAATACAACATTCTGAAGCATTGAGTACATAAAGCTTGTGAGTCCAATACAACATTCTGAAGCATTGAGCACATAAAGCTTGTGAACCCAATACAACATTCTGAAGCATTGAGCACATAAAGCTTGTGAACCCAATACAACATTCTGAAGCATTGAGTACATAAAGCTTGTGAGTCCAATACAACATTCTGAAGCATTGAGCACATAAAGCTTGTGAGCCCAATACAACATTCTGAAGCATTGAGTATATAAAGCTTGTGAGCCCAAAACAACATTCTGAAGCATTGAGCACATAAAGCTTGTGAGCCCAAAACAACATTCTGAAGCATTGAGTACATAAAGCTTGTGAGTCCAAAACAACATTCTGAAGCATTGAGTACATAAAGCTTGTGAGTCCAAAACAACATTCTGAAGCATTGAGCACATAAAGCTTGTGAGCCCAATACAACATTCTGAAGCATTGAGCACATAAAGCTTGTGAGCCCAATACAACATTCTGAATCATTGAGTACATAAAGCTTGTGAGCCCAAAACAACATTCTGAAGCATTGAGCACATAAAGCTTGTGAGCCCAATACAACATTCTGAAGCATTGAGCACATAAAGCTTGTGAGTCCAATACAACATTCTGAAGCATTGAGTACATAAAGCTTGTGAGCCCAAAACAACATTCTGAAGCATTGAGTACATAAAGCTTGTGAGTCCAATACAACATTCTGAAGCATTGAGTACATAAAGCTTGTGAGTCCAAAACAACATTCTGAAGCATTGAGCACATAAAGCTTGTGAGCCCAATACAACATTCTGAAGCATTGAGTACATAAAGCTTGTGAGCCCAAAACAACATTCTGAAGCATTGAGTACATAAAGCTTGTGAGTCCAAAACAACATTCTGAAGCATTGAGCACATAAAGCTTGTGAGCCCAATACAACATTCTGAAGCATTGAGCACATAAAGCTTGTGAGCCCAATACAACATTCTGAATCATTGAGTACATAAAGCTTGTGAGCCCAAAACAACATTCTGAAGCATTGAGCACATAAAGCTTGTGAGCCCAATACAACATTCTGAAGCATTGAGTACATAAAGCTTGTGAGTCCAATACAACATTCTGAAGCATTGAGCACATAAAGCTTGTGAGCCCAATACAACATTCTGAAGCATTGAGTACATAAAGCTTGTGAGCCCAAAACAACATTCTGAAGCATTGAGCACATAAAGCTTGTGAGCCCAAAACAACATTCTGAAGCATTGAGTACATAAAGCTTGTGAGCCCAATACAACATTCTGAAACATTGAGTACATAAAGCTTGTGAGCCCAATACAACATTCTGAAGCATTGAGTACATAAAGCTTGTGAGCCCAATACAACATTCTGAAGCATTGAGTACATAAAGCTTGTGAGCCCAATACAACATTCTGAAGCATTGAGTACATATATATAAAGCTTGTGAGCCCAATACAACATTCTGAAGCATTGAGTACATAAAGCTTGTGAGCCCAATACAACATTCTGAAGCATTGAGTACATAAAGCTTGTGAGCCCAATACAACATTCTGAAGCATTGAGTACATATATATAAAGCTTGTGAGCCCAATACAACATTCTGAAACATTGAGTACATAAAGCTTGTGAGCCCAATACAACATTCTGAAACATTGAGTACATAAAGCTTGTGAGCCCAATACAACATTCTGAAGCATTGAGTATATAAAGCTTGTGAGCCCAATACAACATTCTGAAGCATTGAGTACATAAAGCTTGTGAGCCCAATACAACATTCTGAAGCATTGAGTACATATATATAAAGCTTGTGAGCCCAATGCAACATTCTGAAGCACTGAGTACATAAAGCTTGTGAGCCCAATACAACATTCTGAAACATTGAGTACATAAAGCTTGTGAGCCCAATACAACATTCTGAAGCATTGAGTACATAAAGCGTGTGAGCCCAATACAACATTCTGAAGCATTGAGTACATAAAGCTTGTGAGCCCAATACAACATTATAAAGCATTGAGTACATAAAGCTTGTGTGCCCAATACAACATTCTAAAGTATTGAGTACATAAAGCCTGTGAGCCCAATACAACATTCTGAAGCAAAGAGTAGATAAAACCCATTATCATTTGATACGGCATTTATTACATGGGTGCATACCTTATATTTCAACACATTTAATGCAACAAAATGATAAATTATGCATTATATGGCACATGCTGTTCGGCGTGCATGTCTATATATAATAGTGCAATACTGGTATTTACTGCACTGGACATTGCACCATGCAGGACAGCACATGTCGTAACAGACAGCTCGTCGACAGCTCGTTGTCAGTAACAGTTACCCATGTAATCAAACACAAAATTACAATTACAATATTACAATACTACAATGTTACAATATTACAGCAACATTACAGATCACATCCCAGCAGTGTGATGTCACTAGGCACTTTTGTCAAGTGCAGCACACAGTAGGTCACATACAAATCAACCTTAACACTGAATGGTCCTGTAGGAGGTCTCGTGTGGTCTCTCACCTGCAGCTTCTGAAGGTCCTTGTACTCCTGGTCTGCATTCTCCTCCTGAAGCTCCAGGCCTCTCTGCATCTCTTCCCTCACAATGTCAGCACAGCAGCTACATCAAGTACAGTTACAGTTGTGCACAAAAACTGGGTGTACAATCAGTTGTGTGTACAATCAGTTGTGTACACAACTGAGTGTACAATCACTGTTGTGTACACAGACTGGGTGTAATCACTTGTGTACACAGACTGGGTGTAATCACTTGTTTACACAGACTGGGTGTAATCACTTGCGTACATGGACTGGATGTAATCACTTGTGTACACGGATTGGGTGTAATCACTTGTGTACACGGACTGGGTTTAATCAATTGTGTACACATACTGGTTGTAATCACTTGTGTACACGGACTGGGTGTAATAACTTGTGTACACAGACTGGCTGTACAGTCACTGTTGTGTACACAAACTGGGTGTACCGTCACTGTTGCGTATACAGGCTGGGTGTACAATCAGTTGTGTACACTAACTGGGTGTAATCACTTGTGTACACAGACTGGGTATACAATCACACAAACTGGGTGTACCACAAATTGAGTGTACAGTCACTGGTGTGTACACATGCTGGGTGTAATCACTTGTGTACACAGACTGGGTGTACAGTCACTGTTGCATACACATACTGGGTGTACAGTCACTGTTGCATACACACACTGGGCATAGTCACTGTTGTGTACACACACTGTGTGTACAGTCATTGTTTTGTACACAATCTGGGTGTACAGTCAGGTTTGTACAGAGACTGTACAGTGACTGTTGTGTACACAGACTGGGTGTACAATAAATGCTGTGTGCACAGAATGTGTGTATAGTGACTGTGGTATACACATACTGGGCGTATAGTTACTGCTGTGTAGAAATTGTGTGTATACAGTCACTGCTGTGTACAAAGACTGGGTAACGTACTTAACACATGGTGTGACAAACATTGTTACATACCTGGTGGCATACTTGTTGTGACATACTTGATGGCACATACTTGTTGCTACATACCTGGTGATATACTTGGTGTGACATACTTGATGGCGCATACTTGTTGCTACATACCTGGTGATATACTTGGTATGACATGCTTGATGGCACATACTTGTTGCTACATACAGCTGTACCTGGTGATATACTTGGTGTGACATACTTGATGGCACATACTTGTTGCTACATACCTAGTGATATACTTGGTGCGACGTACTTGGTGGCACATACTTGTTGCTACATACCTAGTGATATACTTGGTGAACTTCTGCAGTTGTTCAAACAGTGATACAGCCGTCACTTGCAGCTGTCCCAAGGTCTGGGTGTTCAGTAGGAGTGCCTCCCTCGCCTCCCGGGATGCGTCCTTCCTGTTGGGAGCGAGCCGGAGCAGCATGTGCACCATCCACTGGACCATGTCTGCGTGCAGCGTCGTCACCTGTGGGAGCAGCCAGTATTTGTTCAGTCTCACAATACGTTTTCAGTGCTAAGGTCCTTTGTAAATAAAAAAAATTCCATTGATTATGTGGGCAGAGTGCCTCCATTGTTTTGGGGGATAGAGGTTTGGTTGGGTGGATCCAATCCTATCCAATTTTGGGGATTATTGGATTTTTTTATATTTACAAAGCCCCTAATCCAGGCCACTGAAGCAGACAATTACATTAAATAGATCTAAATAGATACACTTATATTTATTTTGAAGCAAGGGCACGCAGCAAATGCCATGTATTATCTTGGTGAAATTATTTAGTACAACAAATCTTGACAGTTATTACTTTACAGTCAATCAAGCACAACATCTTTGTTTAGTTATTTAAATTTTTATTATTTCATTTTGTAATAAAAGTACAAAATGTGTTAACAAAAACTCAATCTAGTTTATTGCTTTGCCAAAAATCATGACATATTCATATCTACTACTGGAAATTGCTGATGACACTTTTTAACAATTTCCAAAAAAATTCTCCATAATGTTTTTCAGACCCAAGTCAGTGCTAAGTGTAGAAAGGTGTGAACTCACCGCTTCAATGAGCTTAGCGTCCTCACTGTCAATGCCAGCTACGGAGGTTGACAACCATCGTTGCAACTGTCTAATGACGTCAAACACCTCAATCCTACAAATGAGAGATTGCACTATAAAATGAAGATGACACTGTGCTTAATTCAGGTTGAAGACATTTATGATAGTAATTAGTATATAGAAAGAGTATTAAGAGATTTGCCACCTGCTTCAGGAAGCAAGTGTACTGGCCTAAGACCACCTCCAACACCTGCTTAAGGAAGACACAGCAAGTGTACTGGCCTAAGACCACCTCCAACACCTGCTTAAGGAAGACACAGCAAGTGTACTGGCCTAAGACCACCTCCAACACCTGCTTAAGGAAGACACAGCAAGTGTACTGGCCTAAGACCACCTCCAACACATGCTTAAGGAAGACACTGCAATTATACTGGCCTAAGACCATCCCCAACACCTGTTTATGGAAGACACTGCAAGTGTACTGGTCTGATGCCTTCTCCAACACCTGCTTAAGAAAGACACTGCAAGTGTACTGGCCTGAGGCTATCTCCAACACCAGACTCCACCAAACAACAAAACATTAGAACATTTGCATCACCCTGAAAAGGAGAAGGTGAAAATGACTCGGACGTGTCTTCGGAATGACCAAAGTCCTACCAGCGTTGACTAGGATCCCAAGAGGGAAGAAGAAAGGGATCAGGCAAAACAACAAGGAGATGAACAATGCAAGGAGAACTGAAGGTTGCTAGGCTGACCTGGGGCACAGTGACAAGGAGACCCCTAGACAGAGGGAACCAGCAAAATTTTGTTTGTGCTCTACATGTCATACCTGGGCTCAGAGAGGATAAGCAGGTGAGTATTAAATGGGTCAGAAATTAAATAAATGAGAGAGGTTGTGAAGTATAAGATTACACATCTTTGTAAACTTCCGTTTCTTGTTTACTACTGCAGTTTAATGTTTTATATACTTCAGAAATGTAAAGCCATTCAGAGCAATGTGAAGAAATCCAAACAATAGCGAGACAAAGGAAGGAACGGGGGACAGAAAAATGGGAGTAAGACACGGAAGAGGTGATGTTAGAAAGGGAGAAAGATGAGGGATGGCATAAAGATAGGAGGAATGGGTAGAAGTGGCATCAAGGAAGGAGGAATGGGTAGTATAGTGGCATCAAAGTAGGAGGAATGGGAAGAAAAGTGGCATAGAGGAAGGAGGAATGGGAAGAAAAGTGGCATAAAGGAAGGAGGAATGGGAAGAAAAGTGGCATAAAGGAAGGAGGAATGGGAAAAAAGTGGCTTTAAGGAAGGAGGAATGGGAGGAAAAGTGGCATAAAGGTAGGAGGAATGGGAAGAAAAGTGGCATAAAGGTAGGAGGAATGGGAAGAAAAGTTGCATAAAGGTAGGAGGAATGGGTAGAAGTGGCATCAAGGAAGGAGGAATGGGAAGAAAAGTGGCATAAAGGTAGGAGGAATGGGAAGAAAAGTGGCATAAAGAAGGGAGGAATGGGTAGAAAAGTGGCATAAAGGATGGAGGAATGGGAAGAAAAGTGGCATAAAGGAAGGAGGAATGGGAAGAAAAGTGGCTTTAAGGAAGGAGGAATGGGAGGAAAAGTGGCTTTAAGGGAGGAGGAATGGGAAGAAAAGTGGCATAAAAGTAGAAGGACTGGGAAGAAAAGCACCATAAAGGAAGGAGGAATGGAAAGAAAGTGGCATAAAAGAAGGAGGAATGGGAAGAAAAGTGGCATAAAAGAAGGATGAATGAATAAAAAAGTGGCATAGAGGAAGGAGGAATGGGAAAAAAGTGGCACAAAGGAAGAGGAATGGGAAGAAAAGTGGCATAAAGAAGGGAGGAATGGGTAGAAAAGTGGCATAAAGGATGGAGGAATGGGAAGAAAAGTGGCATAAAGGAAGGAGGGATGGAAAAAAAGTGGCATAAAGGAAGGAGGAATGGAAAGAAAAGTGGCATAAAGGAAGGAGTAATAGGAAGAAAGGCGGCATAAAGGAAGGAGTAATAGGAAGAAAGGCGGCATAAAGGAAGGAGGAATGGAAGGAGTAATAGGAAGAAAGGCGGCATAAAGGAAGGAGGAATGGGAAGGAAAGTGGTATAATGGGAGTTACGAGAAGAAAAGTGGCATAACAGAAGGACTGGGAAGAAAAACACCATAAAAGAAGGAGGAATGGGAAGAAAAGTGGCATAACGGAAGGAGGAATGGGAGGAGAATGGCATTAAGGAAGGAGGAATGGGAAGAAAAGTGGTATACAGGAAGGAGGGATGGAGAAAAAAAGGCATGAGGGAAGCTGGATGGAAAGAGAGAGAACTGTACTGTACTTAGGCCTGGGGATCACTTCCACCACGTCCTCCTTCTGAGTCCTTCCCAATAGTTTGAGAGTTGTGTCGATCAGGGCGCACCAGTCATCCAGGAGCTGGTAGAAGTTCATCCACTCCTGGTCCAACATCGGGTTGGCTCCATGCACTCCCGAACTCATCTTGTTCTCAATCGACTCGAGGCTGTTGCCAAGGGTGATCAACCGAGCCGCAACTCCTGCAAACATGTGACAAAGAAAAATATATTTTGAAATGTTTCCAGACACAAATTTGTAAAAGTATAATAGTTATGGAAAAATACTAATTATACTGTAACTGTTGCAATTATCATTTTCCATTGTTATGAAAAGGAATGCTAATTGAATATGTCCAATACTCCAATAATTATGGGTCAAATATTTATTACATCTTAAAAAAATTAAATAAAAATGTAGAACTTGTTTTTATAAAATAATTTGATATGACTGGTATGAGGTAAAATTTTTTCGTCTCTGGAGGAAAACGTTTCTTCTATCTTTTTGGAATGGTCAATATTTTAACATTGACTTGGATGAATCTGCTAACCTACATGCCATAATTAAAATTTCCAAGGGAGCAGCACATATTCAACTGCGGTAAGAAGATCTATATTGGCAGTTAACAACTAACTTGCGTAATTGGTTATTTCAAAGAAACATCAAGGGCATTTACAACAAGGTACTGTAGACATTATGGGGTGGAATGCTCACCGTTCTCCCCAGAGATCCTCACTTGGAACTGAGCAACAACTTCCTCCACCATCTACAAGCACCGAAACAGCACCGTACACACTCCTCACTTACAGCATGTCTCAACCGTGGCGAGATATTGTACAGCTACAAGATGCCAGAACATACTCATGCACAGAGAGCCCTGGAAGCTGTTAAGTTGCTGTGGAGTGTGCTGTGGAGTGTGCTGTGGAGCGTGCTGTGGAGCGTGCTGTGGAGTGTGCTGTGGAGTGTGCTATGGAGAGTGCTGTGTAGTGTGCTGTGGAGAGTGTTGTGGAGTGTGCTGTGGAGTGTGCTGTGGAGCGTGCTGTGGAGTGTGCTGTGGAGTGTGCTGTGGATCGTGTTGTGGAATGTGCTGTGGAGTGTGCTGTGGAGCGTGCTGTGGAGCGTGCTGTGGAGTGTGCTGTGGAGTGTGCTGTGGATCGTGCTGTGGAGTGTGCTGCGGAGTGTTCTGTGGAGCGTGCTGTGGAGTGTGCTGTGGAGTGTGCTGCAGATCGTGCTGTGGAGTGTGCTGTGGAGCGTGCTGTGGAGAGTGCTGTGGAGTGTGCTGTGGAGAGTGCTGTGGAGTGTGCTGTGGAGTGTGCTGTGGAGTGTGCTGTGGAGTGTGCTGTGGAGTGTGCTGTGGATCGTGCTGTGGAGTGTGCTGCGGAGTGTTCTGTGGAGCGTGCTGTGGAGTGTGCTGTGGAGTGTGCTGCAGATCGTGCTGTGGAGTGTGCTGTGGAGCGTGCTGTGGAGTGTGCTGTGGAGAGTGCTGTGGAGTGTGCTGTGGAGAGTGCTGTGGAGTGTGCTGTGGAGAGTGCTGTGGAGTGTGCTGTGGAGTGTGCTGTGGAGCGTGCTGTGGAGTGTGCTGTGGAGTGCGCTGTGGAGTGTGCTGTGGAGTGTGCTGTGGAGTGTGCTGTGGAGCGTGCTGTGAAGTGACATCAAAGAAGTAGTACTACTGGATCGTGCTGTGGAGTGTGCTGCGGAGTGTTCTATGGACCGTGCTGTGGAGTGTGCTGTGGAGTGTGCTGCAGATCGTGCTGTGGAGTGTGCTGTGGAGAGTGCTGTGGAGTGTGCTGTGGAGAGTGCTGTGGAGTGTGCTGTGGAGTGTGCTGTGGAGCGTGCTGTGGAGTGTGCTGTGGAGTGCGCTGTGGAGTGTGCTGTGGAGTGTGCTGTGGAGTGTGCTGTGGAGCGTGCTGTGAAGTGACATCAAAGAAGTAGTACTACACTTACTTGTAACTTTCAAGCATTTGATCAAATTCAATAACATGACTTATTATTAGTGGCACATTTGGCCTTTGGTTTTAGGATAAGAATGTAAAGAATTATTTTGTATATAACCTGTTGTGCCACTACGTTGTAACATGGCAAACCTAATGGGTTACTAAGCTTGTTACCCACTGCCCCCGTCCCTAGATCCTAAGTTTGCTACTGGTTATTGTCTTGACAGTTATTGGAATGACATCCCTTTTTGTGACTTGAAGAAACCCTATTTTGCCTCCGAGTTCCCCCCGACATGCCAACATACCTCCGTTATCCGCAGCATCCCGGCATGGTTCGGGTGCTCAGTAGCACCATCTGGATTGTGTCGACTGAAGAGTTGGATGGCGCAGTCGGTCCACCCCTCTACCTGGGCCGTCACCCTTCTCAAGGTGTCCTGGCCACTCAGGAGAGCCTCTCCTCCGAAACACTCCATCTCGTCACTGCACACCTGCAAAGTCAAGGTCACCGATGACACAGGCAAATAAGTTGTGGTAACAAGATGAAGTCAAATATTGATTCCAACTCATAATTAGTTATAATACCTACATTTTAGAATGGTACTGTATGTATAAGTGTATATATGTGACCCCTTAACTGAATATATAATGGTATAATATTGCACTGCGATAGTCACATGACATTGGAAATAAATATTTTATTTGATTTGAAAGAAGATCACTCGACTTTGTCACTTGTTAAAAAAATATTAATACAACTATAATTACACACCAGCACACACAGATGCACGCACAGATGCACACACAGACGCACGCACAGACGCACGCACTGATGCACACGCAAATGCACACGCAGATGCACACACACACGCACAGACGCACGCACAGATGCACACACAGACGCACGCACAGACACATGCACAGATGCATGCACAGACGCACGCACAGATGCACGCACAGATGCACGCACAGATGCACACACAGATGCACACACAGATGCACACACAGATCCACGAAATGCACACACACAGATGCACACACAGATGCACACACAGATGCACATACAGATGCACGCACTGATGCACACACAGATCCACGAAATGCACACACACAGATGCACACTGCATTTATTAGTCACACTGGTTCACCTGTCACCCCTTGGCCATCTAGAGAAATGACCAGAATCTCCCACTTTTAGAACACATTCTGAGTAAACCACTGGCGTTATATTCTTGATTGAAGTTACACGTAGTTAGTTTATATTATTTCTATTAGTTGCACAGCCCCAAAACCATGACTTTTGTTTCTTTTTAGGTCTTCCTAAATCTTGTAAAATCTTTTTTAATCTGGCTAGATCTTGTTAAACTTACAGCTCCCCATCTTTTGATGTCACAGTATATTTTCGTAACCTTTTCCATGTCTGGGATATTCTGTAAATCTCCACCTGTTCCACTGAAAAGAAAGAGCAGTACCTTGGCTAGAATGATATCTGGATGCAGGGTTAGTGCAACTAAAATCATATTAATGTATACAACAAAATAAATCAATAATGGGGAAATTTAACTCAACAGTTTTATTTTCCAGCTACAGAAACCTCCTTCATCAATTCATTAAGCCAACTGTGAATCCAGTCCACTGATATTCAAATATTCAAGTATATGAATAGTTTAACTAATATGTGTAGTTGGTTTTAATAAAAGTGAGAGTACTTTCATTGAAAGAATTGTCTTTGATCATTAGACAGGGTAATATGTGCAAGTGTGAATAGTTGTGTTAGATTATATGTGAATAGTTGTGTGTTAGACTATCTGTGAATAGTTGTGTGTTAGATTATATGTAAATAGTTGTGTGTTAGACTATATATGAATAGTTGTGTGTTAGACTATATGTGAATAGTTGTGTGTTAGACAATAATGTGAATAGTTGTATGTTATACTATATGTAGTCGGATCACTTTTGCCATTTCATTTGCCAATTCTTGCCTGTCTAAGAAAATTTTTCTGATGATTTCACCAAAACAAAGTAACAAACTTGCAGAAACGAGCTAGCATATAATAGCAGATACTAGATCAATTAGATTTTTAGGGAAATAATTCTGAAATGAGACGAGCATAAAAGAACATTGAGATAATTTCATTCATTATGACTGTCATCTTAATATTAGTATAAAAATCGGGTGTAATGTTGGGCATATTTGATCCCAAAATTGCACCGTACAGTTCCCTCCTTTGGAGCCCAGTTTCCCTTCCAATCCAGTTAGTGGTGCGCATTGGCGTAAAGGTTAGAACGTCGGATTCTCAATCGAGAGAACCAGTGTTCAAATCCTCTTGCTGCCATTTCGAAGCTTTGGTAATTTTGTTCACCCCACATTGCCACAGTTCACTCAGCTGCATAAATGAACATCTGACTACAGAGAGAGGTGGATATGTCAACGAACAGTCATCATGTAGTAATTGTAGCATGGCTGAATGCTTCCCAGAGATAGTCAAGATGGCAAAGAAATGAACAGGGGTGGAGTGTAAAGTGCTTTGAACAATCCCAAGGACTGGATACCACAACAGACATATAAGAACATTTCTTTTACTTGTAAAATCTACTTACAACATGTTCTTTTGGAAGTCAATCTTCACTCCGTGCATCTCGCCCATCACATTCGTCAATTTCTCCCGTACACTCCTCTCATGCTGCATGGCTTTCTGGCTAAATGTATCGAGAATGTCACGGAACGTATCCGCATACGACTGAAGCTTAATGAGTACTTCAGTGTCCCGGTCACTTAGCAACACCGTGAAGTGGTTGGCAAGTTTTGCCCACGCCTTCTCACTGACATGAAGACGCTTGGCCGTGTTCAGTGAATGCTCTTCAGTCACCTAGAAAGCATCAAAGTTCTGACATTTTTCATTGTTAACTATTATGATAGGAGTTAATTTAAAACAATACATTGCAAACAAAGTTGACAAAATAAATTCCCCTGATCCATTAACATAGGAAACGTGATCAAAACTGAACAATATCAAAGTTCTGACATTTTTCATTGTTAACTATTATGATAGGAGTTAATTTAAAACAATACATTGCAAACAAAGTTGACCAAATAAATTCCCCTGATCCATTAACATAGGAAACATGTGATCAAAACTGAACAATATCAGTGACTGATAATAGTGGAATTTTAAGAACTTAATTAACTTTTAATTTATTAAATTAGGAATTTTCTCTTTGGTATGTCTGACAAATTAGTCATTGTGAGATAAAAAGTAATAAAATACTATATTCAAGTATCATAAACTTGACACAATGAAATATGCCAATGGGGTAATATTTACCCACACAGACACATTTCTATATGTATGCTGTTTACAATAATTATCATGGTCACAGCTTGACTTTTTTGCACAGTTCAACCCATACCTGTAAGATAACATATAGTATAGAGGGTAAACTTGCAATTACTTCTTTGTTTAAACATCTTGGTCAACTTTAAAGCCAAAGTAGCAGTAACATTACGATTATGATGCAGTTCAAATGGCAATGCAAGGCAATGCATTTCGTCACAAACTGAGACTGTACCTTCAGTGCGAGACTATATGCTGCAGTACTCCATAGCTCTTTCTCGGAGGACAGGATGCCGACTTGTCGCTCGAGTCTCTGTCGTTGTAACTCGTACAAGTCGTGGTATTCCGCCAACAGGGCAGCATTCCGTTGGGATTCCCCTAGAGCGGTCTTCAACTGTTGGTAATAAAATGAATTAGTTATTCAGGATGGAAAATATTTATTACCAGTATAAGTATTCATATTTGAATAAACAACTGCTGTGTTCTCCAAATCAAGGATTGGCAGAGCAGATCAACAAGACAATACTCATGAAGATGGCATTTATGGTGAAAAGAAATTAAATTTATTGTAATGATTATTGTCATAATTATTGTTATAATTCCATTAAACGTGAATCAACAGTTATGTTTCCTATTAATATATGCATTACATTGATATTGGAGGAAACATCTTATTAAGAGATGCACGCACTTCTACATTCTCCCTTTCAATTTAAAGATGTGTCAAGTCACTTTTAAGATGTGGGTTTGTTGTATATTACTATTTAATTTGGAGATAAAGAATTGAATTAAATTCCTATGTGTGGATGGCTATGTTTCATGCATTGGATCAATGTTACACACGTCATCCAAGGCTTGGTTGGCCTGGATCGTCACTTCTCTGTCGTGTTCCTTCACCTCAGTCAGCTCACTGCAAACATCGACATTCTGCACAGGTAGGTTCACTTCTAAGTCTCTTTTATTAAACTTCTTCTGGCACCTTTTCAAAATAGTCAGCACACTACTGCATGTGAAAGAATAAAATGTCTTTCAACGTGTGTGTGTGCATGTGTGCATGGGTGCATGCAAGCGTGCGTACGTGTGAACGTGGATGACCTGTGCATAATTGTGGTGTGTGTCTGTGTGGTATGCATGAGTGTGAGTGAGTGAGTGAGTGAGTGAGTGACTGAGTGAGTGAGTGACTGAGTGAGTGAGTGTACATGTAATCACATGAGGATCAACAGTAGATGTTTCACATCCCAACAGACACAAAGGTATGTTTCATGTGGCCTTGTATAAATCCTTAAAAAAATAGAATAATCACTCTGACCTTGACCACCTGAAGTGATGTTACAGAAGTAAGTTTGTTGTGGGATATTCTGAACAGACTGGCTACTTGAATGAAGTCTTGCAGCATCTGGTAACTACAATATACCAGTCAGTTCAAAGGATGTGCTGAGCTATATAAACCAACAGAAAGCATTCATTGAATGAATCTATCTTATGCACAAGGCATACCATTCACACAGAGATCTACTGTACCTCGTGAGGAAGCTGATAGTTGTCTTGAACCTGAGCAGTTCCTCTGTGAGCCGTCTGTCGAGGGCACGCTGGGCCAGAACCTCCTCATGGAGCCTACAGACACAACCGCTCTGTGAGGACACAGCTGGACCTTGACATGTTTACTTCCACCACAGAGCCTCCTGTCTCCCTCTCTTTCCACTCTCCCCATCCAACTTCCCTCTCTCCCTGCCTATCTGCCTGTATTTGCCTCTATCTCCACTCCCTCTATATCTCCCTCCTTGCCTATTTGCTTCTATCCCTACTCCTCTATATCTCCATACTTGCCTATCTGCCTCTATCCCCACTCCCTCTATATGTCTTCCCCACTCCTATAATCTCTCCATCCCTACCTATCTGCCTCCATCCCCACTTCCTCTATATCTCCCTCCCTGCCTATCTGCCTCCATCCCCACTCCCTCTATCTCTTCCTCCCTACCTATCTGCATCTCTACCTACTCCCTGTATCTCTCCCTCCTTGCCTTAGGCCTCACTCCCTCTATATCTCCCTCCCTGCCTATTTGCCTATATCCCCACTCCTCTATGTATCCCTCTCTGCCTATCTACCTCCTTTCCCACTCCCTTTATCTCTCCCTCTCTGCCTCTATCCCCACTCCCTCTATCTCTCCCTCCCTGCCTATCTGCCTCTATCCCCACTCCCTCTATCTCTCCCTCCCTGCCTATCTGCCTCTATCCCCACTCCTTCCATATCGTCCTCCCACCTATCTGCCTCTGTCCTCACTCCCTGTATCTCTCCATCCCTGCCTCTATCCCACTCCCTCTATCTCTCCCTCCCTGATTATCTGCCTCAATCCCCACACAATCTCTCTCCGTCCCCGCCTAGCTGCCTCTATTCCACACATACACCCTCCCTGCCTCTCTATCTGCCTCTATTCTCCCCCTCCCTCCTTCCCTGTTTACTGTCCCTTCCCCAGCTTCCTCTTGCACCGTTGTTCAATTGCTGACTTTCTCTTCGTTTCTGCATTCTATTAACTATTTGTATACATTATTTTGTATAAATGCCCAATGTGTACATAATATACTATGGTGAAGGTTACATCTATCACCATACCTTCAACTATGATAGATATAACAACAGGAGCAGTGATTGTCAGCATCATTTATACAAATGATGATTGTGATTACTGGGATTATGATGATGATGACAACATTGTAATCATTACATCCCTCAGCAGTTTGTGTATATATATCAGGTTACAAAATATTCCTACATCAAACAGAATCATTTAAGTATTTGTGCTCCGACCATTCACTTTAAGTTTGTTATTAATTTTTTCAGGGGTTGAACACAAGAAAATATGCACCTGGTAATTTTTTAAATAAAATTTTCCATTTAAACAAATCTGTATTTGTATAAAAACAGGATATAATCATATTCCTTCCAAAATCCAAAAAGTATCTGTATTGCATACAGGAAATCCATAAGTGGTCGGTGTAATTATTGTTAATACGTCCTCATGAGACGTACCCTTTGATCTGCCGTGGAACTCTGTTCAACAGTCGACTATAGCGATCTCTCACCTCTGCCAGAAGTGCTCCCCGCTCAATGCAGTGCACACTCACCTGGATAAAGAGACAGTCCCACTTAACCAATCACATACAATTACAGCTATACTGGTGGCAGAACAGGCAAATAAAGGCTTTTGAAACACCTACATCATAAATGTGAAATAAGTTTTTAAAGTTATTAATTAAAATGTTCCTCCTCAATTCGAATGTTTTATTTGTCTCATTTCAGCTTCATTTTGAGAAAAAATCGACGTGCTAGCTCATTTGTGCAAATCTGCTGTTTAGTTTTGGTGAAGTCATCAGGAAAAACTATTATATTAGTTTTTACAAGGTCCAATAGAAAGTGGCGCCACCTTTATATACTATGACATTAAGCTAATCAAACTTTCTCATTCTAATGATCAAAGTCTATTCTTTCAATGATTTTAACCTGATTTGCAAAGGGTTAAACCAACAAGTGAGGAGAGATTTGAAACAACAAAACAAAGGGTTAAACCAAGTGAGGAGAGATTTGAAACAACAAACAAAGGGTTAAACCAAGTGAGGAGAGATTTGAAACAACAAACAAAGGGTTAAACCAAGTGAGGAGGGATTTGAAACAACAAAACAAAGGGTTAAACCAAGTGAGGAGAGATTTGAAACAACAAACAAAGGGTTAAACCAAGTGAGGAGAGATTTGAAACAACAAACAAAGGGTTAAACCAAGTGAGGAGAGATTTGAAACAACAAACAAAGGGTTAAACCAAGTGAGGAGGGATTTGAAACAACAAAACAAAGGGTTAAACCAAGTGAGGAGAGATTTGAAACAACAAACAAAGGGTTAAACCAAGTGAGGAGAGATTTGAAACAACAAACAAAGGGTTAAACCAAGTGAGGAGAGATTTGAAACAAACAAATGAATTTTGGGGGCCGGCATGCTTGCTGAGATTATTGGATGTATCTTATTTTGATGGTGTATGCTTGCCTAATTTCATGCTCCTTAATTAATAAATCTAAATGTCATTCTTTGGCCTATTTCAATCTACGCTGGACTTGTGTTGTTATTTTGCATAAATGAATTTATGTGACAGCGGCGCATAAAGGATTTTATGTGAGATGACATGGCAATGAAGGCGATTTGAGGTTAGACCTTTTATGGTAGAGAGAGTATTGGCCTAATTACTCGCTCACGCGTACGGATACACCAACCACGTGACCTAGAGCCAGCCTCTCTCGATTTCCAAGTTAGCTTGTGTCGTTGTCAGACCTTTGCGCTGCAAATATTTCCGAATTTCTATTGTTACTGATTATTCGTTATCGCTGAATTTGTTGATTTTATTGCAAGATCAGTTTTGTTGTTCGGTTTATTCCGATCCGTTTGAAAAATCCCACCCTCCCTCCCTAATATTGTGTTAACAGTTGTTACCCAGTGTTATCTAATAAATCAAGTGGTGCATTATGTAGGGATACACTGTGAAACACTGAAGACAGAGAGGTAGTTCACAAAGTTTTTGAATTTTTTTACGCTTTTCCCTGTTATAGTTTGGTACACGAGGTTCTGCATTAACGCTTTTCCCTCCACTGAGTTTTCAGTAGTGTACACAGGGTTTTTAGTGCGGGTACTTTTTACGAGTACATTTGGGTGGCTGTTTGGCCCTACCTCTCGGTCTGATGTGTTAGTAGTTACTGGTTGACTAATGTCTAGATATGTAACACCTTTATACATTGTGTGTTGTGTTTCCATAATGTTCATTATGAATTGTTCAAGAATGTTGGGTGGTTAGCCCATTTTTTTTTTTTCATTTACCATGTTTGGCTGGGGGATCGAGTACCCCAGCCTTTCTGTTTGTACATATATATATATGTATGGTTAATTCACGGCGGAGTGACCCCCACCGATACCATGTGAATTGTATATAAGTCAGTAGTGGTACAGATAGTACTGGTAGTGGGTAGCTGATAGGCATGATTTACTAATTATGTGTAAACACCTTTTGGGGGCCGGCATGCTTGCTGAGATTATTGGATGTATCTTATTTTGATGGTGTATGCTTGCCTAATTTCATGCTCCTTAATTAATAAATCTAAATGTCATTCTTTGGCCTATTTCAATCTACGCTGGACTTGTGTTGTTATTTTGCATAAACATATTTACTTATGTAAACTGTTCTTCATTAACTCAACTCTCATTTCATCATTACATCTAAGTACAGTGAACAGTGTTGGAACAGGTGTTCAAAGTAAAAAGTGTAACTGCATGAATAAAACTTATTTAATACCATTTCTCTTTCATAAACAAGATAAAACAATTGGGGCGATATAAACATTGCCAAGGATATAAATAATATACCATGAAATCACCCTCCCACACAACGCAAAACATATTTTATACTGCTGATAAAATAATGAAAACATTGCTACTTTCTCCTAGCTCACTGGAGAACAACTGAACTGTGTTAGTATTGAGACTTCACCTGTCTGATGAGTTCATGGAAGATGATGTTAGTATTGAGACATCATCTGTCTGATGAGTTCATGGAAGATGACATTAGTATTGAGACTTCACCTGTCTGATGAGTTCATGGAAGATGACATTAGTATTGAGACTTCACCTGCTGATGAGTTCATGGAAGATGATGTTAGTATTGAGACTTCACCTGTCTGATGAGTTCATGGAAGATGATGTTATATATGTTTTGTTCCTTCTTCATCAATTCCAACAAACTGTGCATCTGAAGCAAACAAAACGCACTTTTTATTTCGAGAAAATCAACATGCCTCCTGCATCCTGCCTTCATACACCAGGGATCCTTCCTTCGTACACCAGGGATCCTTCCTTCGTACACTAGGGATCCTTCCTTCATACACAAGGGATCCTTCCTTTGTACACCAGGGATCCTTCCTTCGTATACCAGGGATCCTTCCTTCATACACCAGGATCCCTCCTTTGTACACCATGGATCCTTCCTTTGTACACCAGGGATCCTTCCTTTGTACACCAGGGATCCTTCCTTCACTGACACATGTATTTGCTACTAGACATTTAAAGTCTCCTTCCTCCTCCTATTCCTGTTCACAAATTAATTTTTCATTGATCAAAACAATGTCTAAAAGGGTAGCACATCAAAATTACTGGCATTTTATTCGAATGACATGAACCTGGAAGTCAATTAATGATCTCTCCCTGACAATGCATTATATGATTGCCATACAATAAGAGCATATTCGTTGTTATGCTGGTCAGTATTTACAGATGCCAGACTGGCTGGATGACCACCCAATTTGCTGATTGGGCTGGCCTGGGGAAGAGGGTTAGGAATGAGATGCTTTGATGCGAGCAGAAAAAAATGCCACATTTCATATGTTGAGGATTTACAAAGTTGGTGGTTTATAACTGAACAACAATGAACAAATATAACAGAAGCAGCGATGTCTCTACAACATTACTTAATTCTCATGCCCATTCATGGCAGGCCAAACATGAAGAGGTAACTTGAGTTATGTTCCAAACCAAATAGAATTAGTACAGGAAATTTAACAAAAACCACATCAATAAATTTAGATTTAAAATAATATTTGTGCAGATTGTATGTCTTTGAACTTGTATTTACGAGAAGTAATAACATTTATTTATAATTTTATTGTTATTATTACATTATCTTGACTGGGTCGCTCTCCACTTCTTCCTACCTGAGTCGGCCCTTTCACCTCTTCAAATTCATCGTCTATGCCAATCTTATCCAGCATCTCAAACATAGTCTTCCTCAACTGGAGTACTTCAAAGCGTGTCGTTGGATGCCTGGGTGGTGAAACAATTTATTGCCATCAAACTATGTGCTTTCTATTCTAAGAATTATTTTAGAAAACTTATTATCCAACTATAATGGTGTCCATTAAAGTAGGTGAGGCAAAGTATATATCATATATAAAGATTGTATACTTACCGGTAATCATGGAATTATTATACAGTAATCAATATTGCATATTGGTTAATGGGGCAAAGTAGCACAGCGAGTGAATTTTGGATTCTCGATTGAAGTCTAGCCAATTTCATAATTCACTAAGATATATGAATGAGAGCCTGGCTGTAGACAGTGGCGACATTAACTGAAGGACCAGGAACAATGACCGCACACTACTTGAGTTTGTTGGGCATGGATATGTTTGCCTAGGGGTGTAGTGTAACCTTACGATCATGTCACTGTAAAAGGTAAAGTTATCCAGCCCACGGGACCGCTCTAGACACTTTACCCACGACAGACCTGTCCACTCCACCCTCCCCCCCTCCGACAGACCTGTCCACTCCATCACCAACTCGGCCATGCTGCAATTACTACACAAAGAATATTCTTTCATATTTATCGACCACTGACAGGCACAGATTTGATACAGAGTGAATTGAAGTAATGTGGAGATAAAGATATCACTAAGCTGTGAAACAGAAGCAGGACTCAAACCCTGGTTCTCTCAATTGATAGTCCTGTGCTCTAACTGCCGAGCTACCACGCCCAATGGTAGGAACCAAAGTAGGTTCATGCAGGTGTACTTACATGGAGGGGAAGAGTACCAGATGTTTCTCGTGATCTTTCAACTCCAGACCGTACTTACTGAAACAAAGAAAACATTGTGAACGTAAAACTCATCTCGTGTTCACCAACAACAAGACAATACTCACATTTATCCCAGATAAAGCGACAATGTATTATATGTTTTCCTCATACCTCCCTTTGTAAAGCGGTGAGGTTAGTTCTTGTACAGCTGCACCACCCCAGCTGTTATCCCTTTCCACTTCTCCCTATCAATAGCCTCCTCCCTCCACTTATAACCCTCCTCCCCCTTTCTTACTTCCCTCTTTACACAGTCCTCGCATCTTAATCGTGGTCTTCCCCTTTCCTGTGGCCTCACTGTTTCACTGCCTGTGCTCTCTTTGGTAGTCAGCAAGCCTCCACCCGCACCAAGTGACCTGCCCACAACACCTGACTACTTACTAGCAGATGTGGGCGGGACACTTGGTGTGGATGGAGAAACGAAAAGTACCGCATTTGATCTATTAAGTGTAAAGTACGCTTTGCAAATTTTTGAGATACTGAAAAATGTCACAAATGGTGTTCTAATTAGCACACATCAAACTGTTTCTAAAAACTATGTTAACATTATTTCTGGCACCACTTTAAATTTTTCCACCAGATGGTGGCATCACTATTCCTTGTTTCAACAGATGGCACCATGCGACACCATGTTGTAAACATCTGGCATCATCTCTGTCGCTCTGAGTTTGAAAACTATTTAACAGTAATACATTCAATACAAGCTTGCAGTGGTGAAGTAGGCAAACGATCAGCTTGACAGATGTGCAGTATCCATTCTAAAACATGACTTATCAAGTAGTTAAAGTCATATTAGTGAGGACACATCTTATGACTCAATGGAAGTGACTGTCAAGAGATTTAAGAAAGGGACTGGGTCGGAGCTACCAGCCATTTATAATACATATGGTCCAAAGGATACCAAGCTATTGAAAGTATGCTGATATAAGCTTTATATATAGAACTTTCAATCTTCTGTCATCACTGTGTCTTGAAAAATGGGGAGGACACTTTTTTAGAAACAGTTTTGCTTAATAGGTCATGTATGCTTGATAGGTTGAATACGGTACCTCCTGATACAAGATTCCAAATGAAGAAAATAATCACATTAGAAGAACTGAAATGCATGAGTTATCTGCATTCTACCAAAGTGTCTAGACAATTACACAGATTTACATACTCATCAAAGTAGTCAAGGCCCAGTACGCCTTTGTTCTTCACAATGTGATATTCACTCGGAATCAATGTGTCAGGTAGTTGTATCATCTGCAAAAGAAAACATAAAAAAAATTTATATTATCCAACAAGCTGTTGAACATGTAATATTGCACCAGCTAGTAATTAATTGTATTTACCTAATAATAAATCCTTTGTTATATTTATTACATTATATTACAAGTTTATTCAGTTTTATTTAAATGTATTACTTTCTGTAAATAAATGTTTATTTGACACAACAATATTAATTCATGGGCAAAACAAATCCGCGGAAGTCATACCATCGTTTAAATATTATTTGTATATCTCAAGCAGAGATAGTATATTATTTTGATGACAAATGTTTTGACGTTTTGAC
This sequence comes from Lamellibrachia satsuma, assembly GCA_033239005.1. Classification (NCBI taxonomy): domain Eukaryota; kingdom Metazoa; phylum Annelida; class Polychaeta; order Sabellida; family Siboglinidae; genus Lamellibrachia; species Lamellibrachia satsuma. The sequence goes on along the minus strand of BSQZ01000013.1, from coordinate 12,317,425 downwards.
TAGGTCTGTGTGGGTTATGGTAGCATCACATATTGCTCACATGTTTAGACTCCCCAGCCTCATCATGCCTGAGTTCACTGTTGTCCCCGAGATTTGGTTTCTCTGACTTTCCTTGGTCACCTGGCACATCGTACAAGAATGAAATGTCCCTGGAAGAAATAAATACATCATGAAGTCTTTCCATCTATCTGATATATTCTGTTATATAAAAGAGGATATATGTATATTATTCCACATGTAATTGTGGGCATGTTGAGAGGTGCATTGTAAAAGGTGAAATTCTGCCGTGACATTTTGGGGATAGGCAAAAATTTCAATATTTACTATATTAATGACATTTTGATAGTTATGAATATGCATAACTTTCATGTTGGTTTTCAGTAAAATACACAAATGTGAACATGTTACAAATGAAGGGCTTTTGTTTCATCCACCATTTTGTTTAAAAAAGTAAAAGCTTTACAAAGTTACACCAAAATTGGTAATGCAACCTTTTGACAGTTTGTATTAAACAATTTATTGTCCATTTACATGTGGGCACATGTCATCTTTTGAATAACACAATCAATCACATAGTTTGTCAAACTCTTGCCCATGACAGTGCCATCTACTGTATGGTTTGTGAACCTCTTGCCAACTGCTGTGACATCTAGTATAAAGTTAGAGAAGCTAGCCTCAATGCTGAATTTGAAGACACACTTTTCTCTTGTTGTTTTTATCTAAAAATATTCATATTCAACAATTCAAGAAAGCCCTGACATAGTCCTGACTCTGTTCACTCACTGTCCAGCCCCACAGATACATGGGGTGCTATCAGTCAGATGTTTATATTTTGACCTCCTTGTTGGAAAGTTCCACATGTTTGCCGGAGATTTCTTCATGACAGTCTGTACAAAACACAAAAGTTGAAAATGGATTACATACTGCAGTTTGTAAACCTAATAATGAGAAATATAAATTATCATTATTATTATTATTGTATTACTTATAAAGTGCTACATGTGATAAAGTGCTACATTAATAAGTACGATCAATCCGAAAAGTACAGGTTCAAAATGGCAAAATATATTACATAAATATACTAAACTGTAAAACTCTATGCAATTACATACTAAAATTGTCTGTCAAAGCTGTTGAACAATATACATATAGTATGATATACACATGTATATGATAAATCTATTTATGATATGATATATCTATTTACAAAATAATACAGTTTGTTCTTAAACACTGATGCTCAATATGGCAGATTTCTGTAGCCATATTTTGTAGCCTAATACAAGGCAACACTTGATTGGACTATGAATGATGTAGGCAGGTTAACCAATGACAATCTACACAGAGTTTCAAGTCAAAAATATGGACTCACTGAAGGTGACCTCTTCTGTTTGGATGTTGGTCCGAGCTGCTCCTGAGGAGGGGAGATCTCCGTCAGAGCAAGGAGGAGCTCAGCAGGGATGAAGTCACTCTGGAGGGAAGTGGGAAGGGGCTGATTCCGGTCCAGGTTCAGGGTACTCTGCCGCAACTCCGGGAGAGACACTGGAGTTGGCGAAAAAACATTTCCAACATGACAGTGGTCTGAACAGGAAAACTGACAGAGTCTTCAGTGGTTTCTACACCAGGAATATTAAAGGAGACATAACACTAATAATTTGTTTCGAAATTCATCCCGCTGTTACCCTTTCTATGAACAATCAAATTACCCTTTGTAGTCATTATGTACAATTGTTCGCAATGCGATGTAAATAATTATGTACAATTGTTCACAATGTCATGCATCTTTTATACGATTGTTCAAAGTCACATAAATGTAACATATAGTTGTCATGACAGTCACTTACAAACTAACAAGTTATCCCTTCCAGGGATGGATATCTTTGCTAGTTTAATTAATTATCCATTAAAATCTCTGAATAGATATGTTATTATAACCTTGTAAAACTGTTAGGTGACGGATGTAAATAGATATATTATTATAACGTTGTAAAACTGTTAGGTCAGGGATATAAATAGATATGTTATTATAACCTTGTAAAACTGTTAGGTCAGGGATGTAAATAGATATGTTATTACAACCTTATAGAACTGTTAGGTCATGGATGTAAATGCAGAGTAAGCAAAAATTAAATGTAACATTTGTAGTGAGGAAATCATGGCGACTTTGCAAACAGAATTACCTTCTCTGTCTTCTTTGTAGGAGACCAAGGATCGATGTCTATTTCTTTTCAGTCGACCGGGGGTTCCAGGCACAATGATGTCTACCCCCGACTGGTCCACCCTGCCTACCATAGTGGCTGTTTCCATTGCAGATATTCTATTCACTTCAGTACATCATATGTGTGCAACTTCAGCACATTCTTACCCGTGTCCATTCACTGAAAAATGGAAGAAAATCCTAGACAATGGTTCTACTGAAAGCATACCATATCAAACAATTCCTGAATGTTTACTGTTACTAATGGGTTCGAATATTTAATATACATACAATATTTGACCTGATAAGCATGCAGTATGCTTGAAAAAAATTGGGCCATGGAAAAATGTTGAGGAATCCGTTCTTATAAGCGTACACCTAAATTTGTTTATCTAAAAAATAAGTTAACTGTTTGTGTTAAACAGTTAACTTATTTTTTGTAATAAGTTTAGTGGTGTCATTTTGTGACTAGTGTAGAACAACTGAAAAGTGGTGCCAACTATCTAACACCAGATGGCGACACTCTTCAGTTGTTCATGTTACATTAATTATGGATCCTGATGATGAAAAGTGGGTGTGCACTAATTAGGGCTTAATAGGTTGAATATGGTATATGTTTATCTGTGGACAAGGAAACCATTGGCTCATCGAGAGCCCAATAATTTTTTATTAAGTGTAACCCACCATCCTGAGATATTTGTCAATTTTATTTTTAAACATATTCACGTTGCTAGCATTTACACGAGTTGTAGATAATTTGTTCCATTCATTTATTGTCTTCAGTGAAAAAATTATATAAAATATAAAAATGTATCAATATAGGTGCTGACTTTTCGCACATGTGGACAGTGTTGCATTATGATGACTGAATAAGATCACATTACGATGGTCACAGCATGAAGGATGAGGAAACTTTCATGGGTAGCCACAGGTCGACATAATTAAAAGTTTCATCTTGCGGGGAAAAGTGGATTAAACAACATTGATTTTGTGTAGTGTCATACATCAGTGTTTTGAGATCATCCCTAATCGTCCAGTATACTGTCATGATTACAGTAAAGAGGAGAATATGAAATCAGTATTGTGATGAGCTCGGCTGGTCCAGCCAGTTGTATTTGGACACAACAATAATTACATGGCCCTAATTCACTCACTGAACCCATACATACATAAAAATATATAATTTACTGATGAAACGGTAATTAAAATTACATTTTAATATATATATATATATATATATTTATATTTATATATATATATATATATATATATATATATATATATTTTAATATATATATATATATATATATATATATATAAGCCATTGATTTACAATTACTACAAGCCAATGACCATGCTGTTCATTGTGTTTGCGATGTTAAGAACATTGCTAAATAAATCAATATGGTCAAGATGGGGGTGTCTAGATGGCATGTGGACAAAGAAGCCATTGACCTTATCGAGATAACACAATGTTCAATCTATGTGACGCCCACCCAGTCACTCACTGTCACTTCAACACTGACAACAATGACAGGTTGTTTGAAATATTGGTCAATTATGTTTATAAAATATATGTAACACGGTGTTGTGATGGACTCTCTGGTTTTACAGGACATAATCGTGAACATATAAATAACTTATATGTACGGGAAAACAAAAACTGTGAGCTAAACGTATTAACAACACATGAAGAAAACTAAACTTAAACGACCCAAACCGGCTAAATCGATTTACGAAATTACAAGGATGCATTCTCGGACTTACGACAGCGCCGCCACTTCGATAACTGTCACTTGCTTAGAACGATTTCTAAATTATTTAAACATTATGCAAATGGTATGCAAACCATAATAACAAAAGTCTTTAGATGAATGCAATACGTTATCTATGAGCTCTGCTCCGAACTATTACAAAAGTTCGTACCAGGTTTTTGCATTTTCAGCGCCATTTCTGTTTACACTGGTCGTCCTTAGAAGCGGAATGCGAAATGCACACTGGGTAGTGGAATACCACCAGCTATCCACCAGATGTCGTCACTGTATAATTTTGGGCTTGTTCGAAGGCCAAATTATAAGCGAGGTCTACAGCAGCGTTTCTCAACCGGGGGTCCTCGGCCCACTGGGGGACGCACAGAGCTCCAGGGGGTCCGCGAGATTACAGGGGAAAATCATAGTTTTAAATTACCTGGTAAAATAAAAAGGTATGTAAGGTGTAAGGTGTGTTATACGCCTGACATTGCAACCAACAATGTCAGGTTGAGCTAGCTCCTCTCGCTCCCTTCGTTGTGGAAGGGGTGAAAAGTGAATATTAGTAGCCTGATGTCCTGGGCTCACACAAGCCATCCGCACCTCCTAGTGGTGCAGGCCGTGCAACTGTTGCCGTGAGGATTCGGGTCAACGGGGAGATGGCCGTCTGGAGAGGTATGGGCTCCGCCAGGTTTGAAATTGCCCTAGACACACCAACATGATAATCAACGAATCAAGACCCATGCCGGATCGGTAGCAGCCCGGGTTAATAATGACCGCGTCCTTCGCTACTCACCAGGGCGGACACGACAAGTTTACTACTGGGCACGGACCACAGTCACTTTTCCCATAGACATTTTCACAGCACATGACATGCAGACCCACTAAGACACCTGGTGTGTGAAATTCGTGAAAATGGCATACCTCCTTTTCGCACAAATTGCTTCAACGCATAACACCCCTGCATTTCTGCAATGAAATTCACCGATTTCCAAAATATGAGTACATCCTGCCTAATGGCCACTGTGTCCTTATGCAACAGGTATTCCACCCAAACTGCACAATAATTTTTTTCCTAGGGACTCTTTATCGTTGTAATGGCGGATGCATTCTCACTGTGGTCCGTGCTCTGCTGCATGGTAGAACCACAACTTCAAAGATCCGTGAAAGAGACAACATCGCAATAGCATCATGGAACGTAAGGACGTTAAGACCAAAATTGAAGTTAAAAGAACTGACCCACGAGATGGAAAGGTACATGCAACTGGCACCTTCTTGGAATATGTGAACACAGATGGAACTGCGGAGAAAAAGATACTGAAGATGGACACACATTGTACTTCAGTGGAGAAGAAAACCAACACAAATTTGGTGTAAGTTTTTTGTACATAAGAACATTAAGGACAATGTACAGGATGACAACCAGTTTCCAGCAGGCTCACCTACATCCGCCTTAAAGCAACCCCATTTTTACATTACCGTAGCATAGGTCTACGATCCAACATCACACTATGACACTTCAGAGTATTCATATCTTATTGACAAAGTTCTAATCGTCCAAGGGGACTGGAATGCCAAAGTGGGCACTGACACACAAGCAGATTGGCAAGATAATTATGGACCCTTCTGTAATGCTGTTTCCAATGAGAGAGGAATGAGACTTCTTGTATTTGCCAGCTACAACAATCTAGCATTAGCCAACACATTGCCCCCACACAAAGCATCCAGAAGATGGTCCAAAACAGATTCCATTCAAGCATAAACAGGGCACAAACACCGAGCTTCCCTGGTGCATATATTGGAAGCGACCATGACATGATAATGATGAATTTTCGACTTCGGCTGAATAATATTAGGAGACTGAAGAACTCCAGAATAAATATGATCTGGAAAAACTCAAAGACCCCAACATTACAGAAGAGTTCAAAGCAATGATAGGAGGGAAACTTGCTCCACTTATCTTAGCCGAGGAAGAAGTAGAAACCATGAAAAACAATTTCAACACCGCAGTGACAGATACAGCCAGTAAGATCCTTGGAAAACATTGCCAGAAAAAAGAAATCCTGGGTCACAGGAGACTTGCTAGCAATGTGCGATAAACGGAGACAATTGAAGAAAGACAAGAGCACCACTGAAGATGCTACTAAACGCAGAGAGATTAACAGTGCAATAAAGGGGGCACGAAGAGAGCCAAGGAAAACTAGATTAAAGAGCAATGTAGTGAAACAGAAGATAACATCAAAGAGAACAACAGCAAAAGAGCATTCCAAATAGTTTACGACCTCACAAAAAAGACCACTAAAACCAGCAGCATACAGGACAAGGGTGGGACAATTGTCACAAAAGAAAATGAGTAAGATGGACAGCAGTAGATGAACAGAATACTGGTCAGACCACCAGTCAAACGGAGAGCCGAGCATTCTAAATTGCCCTCAGACAAACGAAGATGATGACTTTCCAGTACTACGAGAGGAAGTTGAAGCAGCGGTCAAATCTCTAAACAGGGGAAAACTGCGGGAATTCACAACATCACGTCGGAATTAGTAAATGCTGGAAGAGAAGCCATGATAGATGCACTCACAATAATATGCAACAAAGTTTGGGAATTAGGAGAATGGCCCACAACATTGACACAATCACTTATAGTCACATTGCCCCAAAACGGTAACCTGCAACTGTGCCAGAACTACCGTACCATCAGCCTTATCAGGCATTCAAGTAAAGTAATGTTAAAAGTAATTCTAAAACGACTAAAACCACTAGCAGAAAACATCATCACCGAGGAACAAGCTGGCTTCCATCCAGGAAGAAGTATAACTGAGCAGATCTTCAATGTTCGAATTGTGTGCGAAAAATATCTATAACACCAACAAGACATCTGTCATGCTTTCATCGATTTCAAGAAACCTTTTGATAGAGTATGGCATTCAGCTCTCTGGGCAACCATGAAGAAGTACACTATCGGCCGTAACCTTATTCATGTCATTGAACAACTGTATACAAAGGACAGCAGCGCGGTTCTTCTCAACAGTACCGTAGGGGAATGGTTCCACACCACAGTCGGAGTACGACTAGGTTGTCCTTTTTCCCCAACACTCTTCAACATCTTCCTCGAACGCATCATGACATATGCACTTGAAGGTCATACTAGACACAGTCAGCATTGGAGGAAGAACGATCACAAACCTGTGATTTGCTGATGACATCGACGCCATAGCAGGAGATGAACAAGAACTGGCCAACATAATGAAACGCCTGGTCAAAACCTCTCCAGATTATGGGATTTAAATTAATGCAGAGAAAACGAAGCTCGTGACTAACAACTCAAATGGCAAACAAGAACGGATACTTGTCAATGGGAAAGAAATATAAACTGTTGCTAACTTCAAATATTTCGGTGCAACGCTACCAGATGAAGGATCAAAATCAGAAATCCTTTCAAGAATTGCACAAACCTAAGCTGCAATGGCAAGACTAAAGCCAATGTGGAAAAACAACAACATCACCCTGAAAAACAAAATAAAACTGATGCGTGCACTTGTCATATCGATTTTACCATACGTTTGTGAGGCATGGAGCCTAACAGCAGAATTAGAAAGAAGAATACAAGCATTGGAGATGAGAAGTTACCGAAACATCTTGCGCATCTCGTACATAGACCATGTCATCAATGAAGAAGTCAGAAAGACAATCAATCGAAACATCGGGCAAAACGAAGACATTTTGACCAGTCAGCAGACGCATACTAAGATGGTATGGACATGTCACAAGATCTAGCCTACTGGCCTGGCAAAAAACATCCTGCAAGGCACAGTGAGAGAGAAAAGAAGGAGAGTCAGGCAGAAAAAGAATTGGAACGACAACATCAGAGAATGGACAAGCCCCGACTTCTACGAATCACAAATGGCAACAAAAAACCAGCAAATGTGGAAACAGATTGTGCGATTATCGTCAAAGGTGCCCCAACGACCACAGACGGTTACTGGATAGCCGGTAGGTGAGGTGAGGAACGCAAAACAAAACTTTTTTTTTTACCTAACTATGAAAACAACCATCTATAGCTGCCAAACTTCTCGTGTATCTACTATACATATATTCACATCACATTAACGAAACCATAAATTTACTGCCGTATAACGATCGAAATATGAAAACTAAACGCCAAGTCAATTTTTTCATAGACTACAGTCACTTTTCCCATAAACTACCAGTATAACGTTCTTGTGCCTACATTGAAAATGTATCCTACATTTTTTTTTAAATTCACAGCAAATGACAGACCCACTAAAACACCTGGTGTGTGAAATTCGTGAAAATGACATACCTCCTTTTCGTACAAATTGCTTCAATGCATGACACCCCTGCATTTCTGCAATGAAATTCACCGGTTTCCAAAATATGAGTGCATCTTGCCTGATGGCCATCGTGTCCTTAAGCAACATGTATACCAACTGACAAATGGCATAATTTCAAAGCTCAGATGTTACTGTTCACAATTTCTGCTCTCACTAATACACCCAAACTGCACAATTCATTTTTTCCTAGGGACTCTTTATCGTTGTAATGGCAGATGCATTCTGACTGTGATCCGTGCCCAGCTCCACGATTACCACATGCAATAGTTTTGCAATAGTTTCACAGTGAATCCGCAAGGTGTTACTTATAAGCAGCGCCTCCTTGTGAATTCATTGAGGAACTTTGCGGCGAACTTTTTGGTGCTGTGCATCGTCAAACGGAGAAGAAAATGGACAAATTTATTATTTGTCCATCCTCCTCAAAACAAGTGCCAGTAAATACAGATCTACGTATTGATAAGTCAGATGATGAGTCAGACTCAGAGGCCACAGCTACTGTGAGTAAAAGGCAGAATTGCTCGGATAATGCTAGCCAGGCAAACTGTCGAAAATATGAACGAAGTCGAAGATAGTTCAGTTACCTTTTAGGCTTTTTGGCTTAAGTCAAGGCAAGTCGTAAGTTAAGCTAAGGCTAAGATCTAAGACAAGTTAAGTTACTATGAATCAGGAATCAGGAATTGTTTATTCGACAAGACATGTAACAGAAATTAAGAAATACAAAAACATACCACGAATTTCTACAAAATTGATAAATATTAATGTTAATTGTATAGCCACTGGCACTGCTATGTCTATAGCCTAGGTATGAAATCATGTCGGTTTGGGAGACAGCCACTAAGTCTAAGTCTAAGACCATCATTTGGTCGCTAACGTGACAGCCACCCATATAAAATTATAAATTAAACGATATAATTGATTGAGGGTTTAAAGACAAATAACATTTTGCATGAGTATATGCTTTAATAAAGTGTAAGAATAAGACAATCATCTTGTTGGATCCCCCAAGGAAGCAAACAGTAATTTATACGAGGGGGTACAAGTGAGTTATATAGGTTTATTAAAACATACTGTGTTACATATTGTTAAAATTTTCTTATAATGCCAATTGATCTTGATAATTTACATGCTAGTTTATTAATATGTTTTCTCCAATTCAGGTGTTTGTTTATTGTAAATTCTAAGAAGTTGAAGTTATCAACACACTCTACTGGAGTGTCATTTATTTCAAGTTGGAATCTCGGAATTTTTTGTGCATGGTGAAAAATCATATATTTTGATTTGCTAGCATTTAATGAAAGTTTATTAACTTCCAACCATTCATCTTTTGTAGTTCAACATTAATATTATTAAAATTAGCAAACTGCATCTTGGAAGAGTCAAGTGTGCTACATAAAGTTGAGTCATCTGCATATAAAATGTATTCAAATAAATTACTTACATCATATATATATGTATGTATGTATGTATGTATGTATGTATGTATGTATGTATGTATGTATGTATGTATGTATGTATGTATGTATGTATGTATGTATGTATGTATGTATGTATGTATGTATGTATGTATATATATATGTATATATATATATATATATATATTTGTATGTATATACATATATATATATATATATATATATATATATATACATATATATATACATATATATATATACATATATATACATATATATATATATATATATATATATATATATACATATACATATACATATACATATACATATATATATATATATAATATATATATATATATATATATATATATATATATATATATATATATATATATATATATATATATATATATAGTAGAGGGCCCAGTATAGAACCTTGTGGAACACCAGTGGTTTTTAGAAATGTGTAAAAATATAGTAATGGGAATTTTTTCAAAAACTTCTGAGAAGGCAGGTAATAAGGAAATTGGCCTATAGTTTGAGAAAAGTGTTTCCTTATCTTTTTAAATATAGGAATGACTTTCGTTATTTTTAAGTTATCAGGAAATGTTCCATTAACAAAAGTTTGGTTTATTATTAACTTTAGCGGTTCAACATAAGTTTAAATAATTTAGTACATATACTGTCATTGCCACTACTACATTTTGCATGAAGAGGATCAATAACTTTTACTATATCCATCATGTTTAGTATTAAGGTAATCTTTGAAATATTTATTTACTTTGATTATGCCTTGTGCAACTGAGATTATCAGGGAAATGTATGGAGATTTGGTACGTCATTTATTCAAGGCGCTGGCGACAATACCGATATAAAATAACACTGTTAGACGGCCGCATCTCACTATGTCCGAGGACATAAAGGTACAATGCACAGCTCGTCTCCGTGACAATGACTTCGCCATACAATTGGATGAGTCGACAGACGTGTCCAGAATGTCACATCTACTGGCGAACGTGCGTTATAAGTGGAAGAACGATAAGGGAGGTTTTTTTGGTTTGCAGAGAGCTTAGGACGACTACAACGGCAAAGGACGTTTTTGATACACTGGATGATTTTATGAGGAATAATGGAATCAACGGGACAAACTGCATCGGAGTATGTACAGGTGGCGCTGCAGCGATGATTGGCAGGCACGTGGGAGTCGTGCAAAGAATCAAAATTGTCGCCCCGTGCCGTTTCAATACACTGTTTTTTTTTGCACAGAGATGCGGTTGCTGCAAAGGACATTGAACCAGGGTTTCACGAGATTATGAACTGTCGTGACCATTGTGAACTTCATTAAAGTAATAGCCACAAACTCCAGGTTATTCACCGTACTCTGTGAAGAAGTGGGCGCTGACCACCACTCCCTGTTCACGCACACAGAGGTGAGATGGTTATCCCGCGGGCAGATGATCACACGCCTGTTCAGCCTAAGGGAGGAGACCTAATCTGGCAGAGTACTTGAGTGATGAGAAATGGCTCAACTCAGCTGTCTTGCAGACATATTCGGTGAAACAAACGAACAGACTCAACAAAACGATGCAGGGTGCAAACAAAAACAGCATTGCCCAACATGAACGAGTTAAGGCATTCAAAAGAAAGCTAAAACTATGGAAAACTCGTGCCTCATCAGGAACCACTGACATGTTTGAACAATCCACTTCTTACCAGTGGAGTGCAAACCCATTTACTGAGAACATTGAGGAACAACTTCCAGCCACTTCCCCATCCATACTTTTGGAAGAGCTAGTTGACTTAGTTCGCCATGAGAGCTCGTTTCAAGGAAGTGCAGTTGGAAATATTCTGGTCCCAGTGTGGAGCTGAGTACCGGTATGTCATGATGCCTTCAATTGTATACACTTATTTTGGTTCCTTAGCAATGCTCGTCATAATACTCATCACCACTAGTATATTTCTGAAATTAAACACTGCCTATTAACTAATATACATTTCCATGTATATCCTTCAATTTTATACACTTATTTTGGTTCCTTAGCTATATTCGTCATAATAATCGTCACCACTATTACATTTCTGAAATTAAACACTGGTTATTAACTAAAACAAAAATAAAGCGCATTTTTAATCAATAAAGGTTACAATGATCGATTGATCGTCGTCAATCCTAATTCTGATATTTGTTAAATGCCGTCGCCAATACGAAGACAGACAGACAGACAGACAGACAGACAGACAGACAGACAGACAAAATCGTTTATTTATCCATTTGTACATAGTATTACAGTAACTGTAATTCCTATTAATTAATATATTTAGTACAACGTGGATTTGGGAGACTCCTATTAAGACTAAAGAAGTCGCTCTCATAGGAGCCACCTTGGTACGTTTTCATTGAATTTATTGTATATTTCCGCTTGTGTAGATTAACGTTAACACGTACAGCTAGATTAATTATTTATTATTGACCATGCGTGCAAGTGTAGCAGTTAACTTCGGTGCATATGCATACATAGCTTTTTATAATAATTTTTTTAGCATAAGATATATATCCCTGTAAGCTGTGTGTGGTCACCTTATCTTTTAATATGTCTGGAGTATTGTTGATGATATGTGGTAAATTATATTTCAGACACTTTTTTGCAAATTCGTGTTGTGTTCTAAATGTGTGTATTTTGTTGTGTTTACGCGTGAAATGATTATGTATGTGTGTATTTTGGTTTATCGGCCAGCTTTGTAAGTATGCTGGTATTTGTTTGTGTATGAATTTATAATAAAATCGTAGTATCTGTACTTTAAGTAAGTCTTCAACCTTTAGAACAGAGAGGCTTTTAAATAATGGTTCCGTATGTGAGTTATATTTGGTTACAGATATTATTCTAATTGCTTTCTTCTGTAATTTTATTATCCTATTACACTGATAGCCCCAAATCATTAGGCAGTAATTTATGTGGGGTAATATTAATGAATTATACAGTATAATTCTGATACTTTTTGGTAAGACATGCTTCAATTTGTTTATAATTCCGATTGTCCTAGAACACTTATTTGCTATTTTCTCAATGTGTTTATTCCAATTTAAATGTGTGTCTAATATTAAACCTAGGAAGTTGAAATGTTGGACTCTTTCAATGTTTACACCATCTATTGTTAGTGTTGGTACTGTTACCTTTTTGTTTGGCATTTGAAAAATCATATATTTAGTTTTGTTGATATTTAATGTTAATTTATTTAATTTTAACCATTCTGCTATGTTGTGTAGTTCTGTATTTATCATATGTTCAGTATTTGGATTATTTGTACCATTTGTAAAAGACCCGAGCGTACTTACTAGAGAAGTATCATCGGCATATGTAATGAATTTAAAGACATTACTGGCTTGTGAGAAATCGTTAATATATATAATGAATAACAGAGGACCTAGTATTGAGCCTTGTGGGACTCCCGTGTTTATAGGTAAGACATTTGATTTTATGTCATCAATTTTTACAAATTGCTCACGGTTTGTTAAGTAACTCTTTAGTAATTGTAATGCTGATGGTTCCAACCCATAATGTTCTAATTTTTTTAAGAGGATTGTGTGGTCAAGTGTATCAAATGCTTTCGATAAGTCAAGAAATATACTGATGGGTAATTGGTTGTTATCCAAGTGTGTAGTGATCCTATCGACTATTTCTAGAGCTGCATATTCAGTTGAATGGTGGGGTCTGAATCCATATTGACTATCAGACAGTAGTTTTGTATTAGTAAAATACATGAGTAATTGGTTATTCATAATTCTTTCCAATACTTTTGAAATAACAGGCAAAAGGGATATTGGTCTATAATTTGTGAATAATGTGGGATCATTTTTCTTAAATATAGGAATAACTTTTGCTACTTTAAGTTTGTCAGGAAATTGTCCTGTGTTCAGCACTTGATTTATTAATAATGTTAAAGGTTTCACTATGTCTGGTTCAATAAGTTTTAATAATTTGCTGGATATTCCATCACAACCATAGCTATTTTTATTTGGAAGGTTATTGATTATTTGTGATACGGATTCCTCTTGCATTTCTGTGAATCTGAAACCATTTGTATTCTTGTTTTTGAGAAATTTAGTGATATTATTTGCAGTTGTACATTGTATGTTTTCCGCAAGATTAGGGCCTGTTTCCGTAAAGATATGATTAAATTCATTAGCTATGTCAATCTTATTAGTATATGTCTTGTTATTTTGTTTAAAATATGTTGGAAATTGCGTACTAGATTTGTGTCTTGATATAATTTCATTAATTGCTTTCCATGTATTTGCTGCATTAAATTTGTATTTGTCGAAAAGTTGTACATAGTGTAATCTCTTTGCTTCACGAATGTTCTTCTTAAGTATTACGTTGTATGTTTTTAGATTAGTGCAACTTGTGGTATATTGTGCACAATCAGGATCTAACATCTTCAGTTGTTTGTATAATTTATCTCTATATTTAATTGATCTTAATATACCTTTCGTTATCCAGTTTGATTTTTATGTCTGTATTTGTGGAATTTGACAACTTTGGTTTGTATGTGTTTATTTTTAGTCGTTTCTATTATTTGATCTATAAGGTTATAATTGGAATTTGTATCAGCATTAGGACTCTTATCCATTTTGCTATAAATGTCTGCTGCATGAATGTCATGTTTAACTTTTAATAAGGCTTCATTAGTTTCCATGTGTATCTTAGTTGTTTTAGGATTTAATTGTTTGTTTTGTGTTGTGTCCATAAAGATAAAATAGGGTTGGTGATCTGAGAATTGTTTTATGAGTATACCTGCTCTGCTCTCTAGAATTGTTTTTGTTAATTTACAGAAAAGATTATCTATTAGTGTACCGTGTTTTTCTGAAAATCTAGTTGGTAGTGTAATTTGGGGATACATACTATGTGATGTAAGAAGATCAAAGAAATCACTGATCAGTTCATCTTCATTTAACTTTAGCAGGTTTATGTTATAATCACCGGCAAAGATTACATTGTGTTGTATTTGGTCTAGGGATGATAGCAGTAGTGAAAATTCTGTTATAAACTGTTTCAGGTTATCAGTTAGATTCCTTGGAGGCCTGTAAATATTTCCTATTATTGCTGGTTTGGTCAAACCACCTTCACTTACTTTAATAATAAGCCCTTCCCAAAGTTCATAGTTGTTTAGATTTTGAATCACTTCGTATGTATATTTTGAGTCAACGTATATGATTAGTCCTCCCTTTTTACTGGATGTTTTTCCCTGTGTAATGCAATTGTATCCTTCCAGCTGTATGTGTGAGAAATCATCATTTTTAGATATACAACTCTCTTGTAGGCATATAACACTAAGTTGAATATTTTCAGTTTTTAATTCCTCTACGAATGCCTCTAATTCGCTAAATTTGGCATTAATAGATTGTATATTTGAGCTTATTATGCTGAAGCAATTTTTGTTCTTTTTACACAAAGCATCAAATGCATCCGAATCAAAATATGTGGATAGACGTATGGGTTTTAATTCATTTAATTCATTAGTCTGATTTGTATTATCATCTAAGATATTATTTAAAAAGTTGTTCTGTAAGCCACCCAAATACTGTAGAAATGATTCATCCGATGTCATTTAGTGTTCATAGTTTGCTTATGTGAACTGTGCAGCATGATATGCGTCAGGTGATTTCTTGATACATTATATCTTGTATACCTCATATGCATCATTTAAAAATGTTTCATGTTGATTGTGCGTATGTTTGTATGTGTTGTAGCGTGATAATGTTATGCTCTTGTGGATGTTATTCGAATTTGATGTTATGTATTCGAAGGCGTGATGTTATGTATTCGAAGGCATAACCGGAAGGAAATTACTGGTGTTGCGCACGCATAAGTCATAAAACCAGTATCAAGAGTTGTGCCGATATATGTTAGATGGCGGCAGGTATGTAGCTCATACTAGTGGTGGGGAATATAACCACAGGAACAAACAATTGAAGTTAGAAGTAAAGTTCCAGGAAATAAGACATTGAGTACTGGATCAAAGTGTCCTTGCCTTTATGTCAATGTAATCAATGATTTTACCATAACCATTTTATTTACCTACATATTGAAATAAGATAATAAACAAATTAAAACGCCCAAATCTTGATAAAATGGGTATTAAACAAAATCGTTTCCCTTAAGATAATCTGATGATCACCTCACATGGAACACAATTTCAAGGCAAATATAATACACAAGCCACCAATAAAATTATGAAATGCATGTCAGGTTAGTTGAAATAATAATACTATCTGTATTAAAGACGTTTCATTTTGTGATTTGTTTCTATAGCTATGTAGTAACTTTATTTCCGCGACTTTACTTCCGTATTTTGGTGTTGGGCGACTTTATTTACAGTGACATTATTTCCGTTATTTACTCTTGCTATCTATGTCACTGTATAGCAATCTTGCACGATTGATCGGTCAACAATCTCAGCGCGTAATCGAATATTTACGACATCGAAGAGATTCTATCATTAATGACTGAACGACTACTAATTCCTACAAACTGCACGTTACCTGACTTCAGCATACTAACACACATTGTCGTCGCTCTTTGCAGAGAAAGGGAACGGACCAGTTCGCTGAACAGCTCGCCCACCGTTCTATTACTATACGCATGCGACCTTGTGAAATCATCCTCGGCATTGGGTTTAAATATGGAAAGAAAGAGTCTCGCGGGAAGAAGCACCAGAACACTGGAAAGGATGAGTCTTACACAAAACACAAGAAACATCAAAAGAACACTGGTTGTATCACATTATTGATGCGCCTTTCCAACATGTCGAAAAACCACCACCGGCCAACAGAATGCGATCGCAGCGTAAGGGCCTAGCGAGTTTATTCAAGAAACCCCACGCGTTGAGTCTTCTCTCGGCATCACGTGTGTTATTAGCTAGAAAAATGTAATACGTGTTGAAAACTCTGTACTGTACGATGGTACTTTTTTATTAATGTTGTTAAGTGAACCATCATATATACCATGACGTCATAAAATGTCATTAGCTAGAAAAGTTGAAAATATGATGAGAACTTTCTACTGTACGATGCTGCTATTTTCTTTAACCGTGTTGTTAAATTATGTGTTTTTCACAACTTTGTAATTGCAGTTTACACATTCAGCTGGCTAGCTTATGGTTGCCGTCCATGTGCCAAACAGAGTTAGGTCCAGTAACAGTTTATGTGCGACGTTGAACGGTCATTGCTGCCCTGAGAGACGTCCCTCCTTGGTTCACCCGCATCATGCTATCTCGCACACGCCACCCCTGCACATAGATGCCATGATAGAGCAGTCTTGGTTCACACGCATCATGCTAACTCACACACGCCACCCCTGCACATAGATGCCATGATAGAGCAGTCTTGGTTCACACGCATCATGCTAACTCGCACACACCACCCCTGCACATAGATGCCATGATAGAGCAGTCTTGCATTTGTGTCCAATTCGCTGATTCTCGCCGATGCAGTTTTTTTCATGGTCCTGTCTAGCTCGTCACCAGACATGCGAATAAATCGCCCGTTATGTTCAAGCCATACGTGCCTACGTGCTTACGTGCTGTTTTGAACTTATCTAGTACAATTGGAGCTGTATCAGTGCAGTTCACTGTAGTTTCTATATTTATAATTATTTTATATCACTTTTATTTTCCTGGAAAATTGGAGACAACGTAGACCTTCGACTAGGAGCAAATCTGTGGCGAAATAGACCAGTAGTTGGTTTATAGTGTGTTGGCGCCAGAGAGATTACCATATCGGCCATCCAATTACAAGGCAATTCACGGATACTAATAACATATATAAAACGTCGCTTTGGGGAAAATCTCTGTATGGAAAAATCGGTTTTACTTGCCTAAAAGTATATTCCACAGGCAATTGTTTATCGAGGCCACGCTGAGAGGCCCTGGTGTAAATGACACTGAAACGAAAGGTTGTTTCCCAGGGCATGGGTAGTGTATGCGTGTTGGGGATTCTTGCCGCCTGATCTGACCTGGTCTTTGGCACCATTGTCACGAAGCTACACGTTACTGCCAGATTCTATCCAATGCTTCCTTTTCAGCAGGTTTGTTTCATTCATTTGTCAACGGTGGAAAAGGCTTTACTGGTGGTTCTTTGATGCCACTAGATTACTGTTGAAACCGTAGGAATAAGTATAATAATATATGTGTGCGTGTTGCATGCGTAGAAACAATGTCTTACCTCCCATGATAATGCGTGGGTTTCAATTAAGGCATTACTTTCATGCAAACAACGGTGCATGGTGTAGTTTTACTCGGGACTGAACAGCCAAGATGAAAGTTAGTTAGCAAATGGAACGCATCTCTCTTTCTCCCTCCCCCCCCCCTCTCTCTCTCTCTCTCTGTGTCTGTGTTTGTGTTTGTAAAGCATCTTGTAATGTCATTTCGGAAAACTTCCATCTTCTTACGAAAATGTTGTTTCCAAGCGATGACTTCGGCCCAATATAATATGGTGGGTAGGAAGTATATTTGGTAGGTCTCTGTTTTTTGTCATGATATGGTGTCTACTAATGAGCGTGGTTTTCTTCTGAAAGAAAGGATTCGCGGGCTTTTCTTGTCCGGCTTTTCGAGTGTTGTTCGATGATATTCGAAATGGTCGATGATTTCGAGAGTATCTTGACAGTGGGGGATTCGATGATCGTGTTCTCGATCAGCAGCCGCTGTCCGGGTGAGTATGTTTCGAACTCGTAACTCGGAGAGATGTCTGTTCGTTATCGAATCATTTCCAGCTCTTATCATATATTTACGGAGCCGTATCTTGCCGCGACACAGGTTCACAGTGTATACTAATTACTTGCGTGTATGTATTTATTTAACTTTAATTTCTCTACTCGAACACCTATAATTTTTATTAAATTACAGTGAACTTTAACCTTAATATTGGACGTTAGCCGTGTGCAACTATTACGACCCATAAATTTGCAGTTCCAAAAAGCGTCTTTGAACAGTCCCGTCGTCGGGGTTTTGAAGGGGGGGTTCGGGCATATACAGTCAGGCTTGTTAACAAATGCATGTCAAATGTTTCACTTGATTCAAATGTAAATATTTTGGGATTGCATTCAAATGCAAATGTTTTGGTTACACTTTTGCAAAGGCATTTGAATTATTTTAAAGTGTATTGGCTTTATATTAATTTTTTTTATTTGAAGAAAAAACAACGTAATATATACAATGACATTATTCATTTATTTAATGAATACAGTAGTACATCATTATAACCACTAAGTACCACTACATACCAGTCCCACTACATGCACATGTCTGTATAATCGATTTTTTTACGGAATGCTAAGGCTAATCATTTAGGTAGGCCAGAATGGAAGGGAAACCCAAGACAATAGACTGTCCACTGGTGGGGTCATTGGGAAGATAACCTGGTGGATAATTACAGGTACCACTAATCGCTTTCTCTGGCTGTAAATAATTAGGGCTGACATTTCGAGAGAGAGAGAGAGAGAGAGAGAGAGAGAGAGAGAGAGAGAGAGAGAGAGAGAGAGAGAGAGAGAGAGAGAGAGAGAGAGAGAGAGAGAGAGAGAGAGAGAGAGAGAGAGAGAGAGAGAGAGAGAGAGAGAGAGAGAGAGAGAGAGAGAGAGAGAGAGAGAGAGAGAGAGAGAGAGAGAGAGAGAGAGATTTAACAAGATTTGCCATCCAAGCCAAAGGCCCAGATGGCAAGTGGACAAGGAAGCCTTTGGCTTATCGAGAGTCCAACAATGTTCACCTACTTATAACCCGCCCTCCTGATATATGTGTCAACCTTGTTTTTAAACATATTCACGCTGCTAGCAGTTACACAATCTGTAGACAGTTTGTTCCATTCATTTATTGTCCTCTGTGAGAACGAGTGCTTCCTGATGTCCAATCTACATTGATCCTTTACTAATTTTACCTCATGTCCTCTAGTTCTGCTATCCTTCTTGAGTGAGAAAAACATATTTCTATCAATATTTTCATACCCATTCAATATCTTAAAAACTTCAATCTGATCTCCTCTTAACCTCCTTGTCTCTAGAGTTGTTAAACCACATTCTTTCAGGCGTTCTTCATAACTAAGGTCTCTAAGTTCTGGAATCATTTTAGTTGCTCTCCTTTGTATGCGTTCAAGCGTATCTATATCCTTCTTACGATATGGTCTCCATGCTTGTATACAGTATTCTAAATGAGGTCTAACTATTGCTTTATATAGAGGTATAATTAACTTTTTTCCCTTGTATGTTATGTTTCTTCTAATCAATCCAAGAATTTGATTACCCTTTGAAGCTGCAATACCACACTGCTCTGAAACTTTCATATCAGCGCTTATTGTAACTCCTAAATCCTTTTCTTTTACAGTAGTACCAAGAACAGTAGCTCCCATTTTATAGTTTACATTCAAGTTCCCATGTCCTGTATGTAGGCATTTACATTTCCCAAAATTGAACAGCATCTGCCATTTCTCAGACCATTTCACTAATCTGTCTAAATCGTTTTGTAAATGTTGTTTATCACCATCAGTATTAACCTTTCTAAACACTTGTGTCGTCCGCAAATTTCAGTACGTTACTTGTTATACTCTCGTCCAAGTCATTGATATAAATTAAGAATAATATAGGTCCTAATACTGATCCTTGAGGTACCCCACTCAAAACCGATTTCCAATTTGAAACTTCGCCATCTACTACAACTCGTTGTCTTCTGTCAGTCAGCCATTGTTCTATCCAGTCAGTTATGCTATCCCCGATACCATGGGCTTTTAATTTAAGTAGCAATCTTTGATGTGGCACTTTGTCAAAAGTTTTCTGAAAATCTAAGTAGATAATATCTACTGGCGATCCCTCGTCTATCCACTTAGTGATTTCTTCGAAAAAACATAACATATTTGTTAAGCATGACCTCGCTTTAAGGAATCCGTGTTGAGATGAATTTAATAATTTATGCTTAACGAGGAAGTCCACCATATGGTCTTTAATTAACCTTTCTAATAATTTACAAATCACTGACGTTAAACTCACTGGTCTGTAATTCTCTGACTTATTTCTCGAACCCTTTTTAAATAATGGTATGATGTTTGCTTCTTTCCATTCAAACGGAACAACTCCCTCTTTCAATGACAAGTTGAATACTCTTGCAAGTGGTATACTGATTTGATCTACTGTTTCCATTAGTAATTTTGGAGGAATCCCATCCACTCCCGGTGATTTGTTATCCTTCATTGCCTTTATTTTCCTAGCTACCAATTCTGCAGTTACAACTAACGGTCCTAAATAGTCAGATTTAGCCCCCTGAAATTTAGCATCAGCAACTGGTAATGAACTAATATCTTCTTTTGTAAACACTGAACTGAAGTAACCGTTTAGGTCTTCCGCCATTAAAAACCCCTGTGATATTATATTTCCAGCACTGTCTTCTAGAGGTCCAACCTTGTCTTGTACGTTTTGTTTACTCCTGACATATGCATACAAACTCTTGCTGTCAGTTTTTATGTTACATGCCAGTTTTTGCTCATAGCTTCTTTTAGATTGTCTGATTTCAGTTGTAGCTGCATTAAGTGCCTCTTTGTATTTTGCATAGTCTTCTTCCTTTCTGGTACGCCTATAAACCCTCCACATAGTTTGTTTTAGCATTATTTTTCTAATTGCCTCTTTTGACAAGTGTTTCTTTCTACACCGTTTTCCTTGTTTTCGGAAGGGAACAAATTTATCAATGATACTCTCAATTTCATATTTTAGAATATTCCAACATTCAATTGCAGTCTTATTCATCAGCATGTTATTCCAATCTAGCTGTGCTAAGTATTTTCTCATATCTTTGTAGTTACCTTTGTGGAAGTTTCTCTTGTACGTTTTCTTATTTTTACTTTCTGATTTTACATTGATGTCAAAATGTATTTGATTATGGTCACTATTACCCAATGGTTCAAATATTTTTACATTGTCCACTAATTCTTTTTGTGATGACAAAACTATATCTAATACATTTTCTCCCCTGGTTGGTTCTAGTACGTGCTGAGTAAGAAAGCTATCCTGGATTAAACATAGAAATTTTTGATCCTCAATCCCTGTGCTCTCTAGAGAATTCCATTGTATGTGTCCATGGTTAAAATCTCCCATTATGATACATTCCCCTTTACTAACTTCCTTTATAGCGTTTTTTATTTTTGTGTTGTCCTCTTCGTTTATGTTTGGACTTCGGTAAACTAATCCAATAGTTAATTTTGAATTTCCTGAAACAATTTTGCACCAAACAGCTTCATCGCAATCTGCTTCCCTTTCTAGTTTTATTTCATAAGCCTGAATAGATTCTTTAACATATAAAATAACCCCCCCGCCCCTTCTTCCTATTCGATCTTTCCTAAACATTACGTATCCTGTCAGTCCTAATTCAGCATCTGCTATATCTATGTTGGCCCATGATTCAGTTATACCAATTATGTGAGGGTCAATATCTTCTACCATAATGTTTAATTCGTTTTTCTTATTTACTATGCTCCTTGCATTTAAACATACGCATCTATAACCTTTTTCAGAGATGTTTTTCGGATGATTTGATATTGGTTTATCTGTGCTAGTGGCCTCTTGTTCTGCTTGAGACACCTCTAGGTAACCCCCCTGCACTTCTAGTTTAAAGAATGTTTACTTCCAAAAATATTTGTCATTGTACCCAAGTCGCTATCTACTGCTGCTGAAAGTTTGTCCGCGAATACTGCCGCCCCCTTTCCACTTAAATGAAGCCCATCCTTCATGTACATATCAGCCCTCCCAACAAAACTTCCCCATAAATCCACAGATCCAACTTCCTCTTCCCTACACAACCTCTGGAGTAACATGTTAATTGCCATCCCCCGACAATTTCGATATTTGTGACCCCTCCTGCCCATTACAGGTAAAATCCCTGACAGTATTACCTGCTCAACCCGCGTCTGCTTTAGTGTTCTGACCAACTGCCTATATTTCCTAACTATGGCAGTTGTACCCTCCCTCTCTACGTTATTTGTCCCTACATGTACTAAAACAGATCCACCCTTACCCGAGCCTACGATGTTTTTTACCCTCTCAGTTATCGCCTCTATTTTGGCTCCAGGCAAGCAGACCACCACATCATCTCCCTTGTTTAAGACTCTGTCGGTCTTCCTAACTATCGAATCCCCCACAAACACCCTCGCTCTCTTCCTCACCCCCTCTATCACTGCTGCAGAATAACTCTTCCTTTCGATCCCCTCCATCACATCCTGACCCCTTCCCTTCCGTCTCCCCCACTCCCTTCTCCTTCCCTCCCCTACTCCCCTCCCCTTCACTCCGGTTGTTTTCCCTCCCGTCTCCCCCACTCCCTTCTCCTTCCCTCCTGTCTCCGCTACTCCCCTCTCCTTCACTCCGGTTGTCTTCCCTCCCGTCTCCCCCACTCCCTTCTCCTTCCCTCCTGTCTCCGCTACTCCCCTCTCCTTCACCCCGGTTGTCTTCCCTCCCGTCTCCCCCACTCCCTTCTCTCCTGTCTCCCCTACTCCCCTGTCCTTCACCCCGGTTGTCTTCCCTCCCGTTCCTTTCCTTCCAGTCTCCTTACGTCCTGTCTCCCTATGACCTGTCACCTTCCCTCCTCTCAGCTTCCTCCCAGGCTGAGGTGAGCTCTCCCTAGCATCTCTTGTGTCTTTCCCCACTTTATCGTCTACTGTTCCCTCACCGGAACTACTGGCACAACTCCCCTGTTCCCTTCCTACCATTGCCACAACGAGCAGCCTCAGCTCTTCCAACTCCACCTCTATTTCCTTCATCCTTGCGCATCCCCTACACTCAAAACTAAAACTATCTGCCTGGACCTCAGCCCAGGACTTCTCGCACCCAGACTTGACGAAATCTACCCAGTTACTACAACTGCTACAAATTAAGTGCCTTGTGGCCTTTAACTGCCGTTTGCACGGGGCCATCATACAATTTAGTTTTAATTAGTTTGCTACGTTTGCCTTGAATAAGGCTGTTTTTGTGATCAAAAGAACACTTTAGGCTAAAAATCCTGCCACCTAGCGAATACGGAGAACACTGTGTAACAAAACAACGAAGTGAGTGTGTACTAATTTACGCTAAAATCCTGCTGTTAATTCCTTTTTACCGAAAACGTTGACTACCACTATGTCAGATATTACCTTATGTATGTAATTTAAGTAAATAAATCACTTTATCTTATATATATATTAGCTAATGTAAACGATAGCTCGATGCACGGGTTGAATGACCTGTAAACAAACTCCCTTTTATCACTCGTTGAGTTTGAATCCGGGAAAAAAAATACTACCTCTGTTAACAACAACGGTTTCTTAATATATGTCTACAAGAAGTTGGTGAACAATATATGTATAATACTAATACTTATTCTAACCAATATTCACTGTTACTGACTATTCACTATGTTATCTAAATGTTCGAATTGTAAACACCCCTATTAACGCTCGCTGAATTCCCTGACAGAATCCGAAACTAACTTACTCTAAAATACTCCCTCTGACTAATAATTAACAAAACCTGTTTCCTAATATATGTCTACAATACGTTTGTGCATAATATATATGCAATAGTAATACTTATTCTATTTGATATTCCACGTATTTCTGTAAATGATCTACACCAAATTCAAGTCGCTGCACCAAGTCCAAGTAGCCGGAAGTAGTAGAGAGAGAGAGAGAGAGAGAGAGAGAGAGAGAGAGAGAGAGAGAGAGAGAGAGAGACGCGTGCCATTGCGTTAACTGACTTCCATTCCACCCCACTTCTATATATATAGACAAGTGCCAATCACGGCAGTTTTAATACCAACATCTACGCGAGAGTCGTAATCTGAGAAGCCTGAATTCACCATAACTATATATATATATATATATATATATATATATATATATATATATATATATATATATATATATATATATATATATATATATATATATATATATATATATATATATATATATATATATATATATATATAGACAGGTCTAATTGAGACGTAAACGTTGTGGTGAATTTAGGCTTCTTAGACTACGACTCTCGTGTAGATGTTGGTATTAAAACTGCCGTAATTGGCACTTGTCTAGAAACCGGGCTCGGATTCTAGACAAGTGCCCCATAATTTGTGTGTATAAAATGACGTCATCACTTTACGCTAATATCTATACGCGTACACGAAACAATGCGATTACGTAATATGCGCATTCTTCGACTCATCTTCGAAAAGAGAAGCGACATCCAATTTGGACCCCGTGTTGTTTAGCGAATTACGAGAAGAACTAAAGAGACGATGGATCCTCTTATAGCGGAGACAACTCCCAGCAGTCCGATGGATGGTAAGCACTGCGTGTTTGTATTTGTTTGTTTGCGTCGTTAAAACTACATTTCTCTACATATCATGCGTCGGCTTTACGATTATCGTGTACAGCCACTGACACTGTGTGGATATTTGTGTGCCAGGATCCCATATTTCAATATGAATGCTCAACATAATGATTTATGATAAAGCCTCGTGTCATATTTATTGATTACTAAAGACTGGTAATTTATATACCGCATGATAACTAATCGCTTAAGTTTCTTATTAATGCCTAGCATGAATTAGATGGGGCACCATGCGGCTCCGAAAATGGGTTAGACTCCAAATGAGCAAGGATAATTCGGGATAATTTATAAATTATTTTCCCTTCAGTGGCACCAAGTGAGAATGCAATTTCCCTGAAGTTGGGAAGAAATCAAAACCCACGCGCCTCCAAAACATATCTAAATTTTGGATACTCCATTGAGCACAGAAATTTACAAATTCGACACAAATCGAAATTTCAACTGGACAATATAAGTGTTTTTTTAGGAACTGGACCAGGAAGAAGTATATTTGTGTAAATATTAATGCACGTAAAAGTCCTATGTATACAAGCAAAGGTTCCCGTACGCCCTACGTTCGCTAGCACGTATAGCGACGACAATCAAATTTACGTCATTGCCATGACAACCGGAAGCGCCTGCTGTTGTAGGTATAAAACGTTGCGATTAAATTGGCATTGCCAATTAATTAATCATTATTCCCAGTAGTGAAAACATTCGTGAAATTTAGTGTGCATAATATCATGTTAGCATATCAAGATGATTTTTGCCGATTCCTGCCGGCAACCGACAGCCACTTTCCAAACAAACAACAGATGCTCGCTTCCGGATGTCCGGAACCGGAAGCGAGTCTCTTTTTGGAGAGAGGCTGGTATGTGTTAGATGACGTCAAGTTATATCGTCATGCCATCTATGATATACCCTAGCCCGTACCTAATCACGCTTAATTAGTAAATTACTTAATTTAACACAAGTGTTCGGGTCGTTTTCGTACACAGAGTTAACTATATTTGTACATCTGAATAAGGTGATGTTCTTCTACTCGAGGTTTACACCACGCACGTTCGGCCTTTCTACGGTTGTGTTTTGCCTGTCGTCGACAGAGTAATTTGCATGCATACGCTAATACCAATATGCAGTGTACGTATATTATACACTAGAACTGAGATTAATGTGACGAAACTATTATTTCTTGCAGGACAAAGTACGGTAGTAGACACGATCTGGTTTTACATTGGTGTCGTGGGAGCTTCTTGCATTCCCGTGTCCGTGGTGCTATTCCTGTGGGCGTGGCGGCAGGTATGTAGCTCATACTGGTGGTCGGGAATAAAACCACTAGAAAAACAAACAATTGAAGTTAGAAGTAAAGTTCCAGGAAATAAGACATTGAGTACTGGATCAAAGTTTCCTTGTCTTTATGTCACTGTAATCAATTATTTCACCATAACCATTTTATTTTCTGACCTACCGAAATAAGATAATACACAACTTAAAACGCTCAAGTCTTAATGAAATTGGTATTAAACAAAACGGTTTCCCTTAAGATAATCTGATGATTATCTCACATGGAACACAATTTTAAGGCATATGTAATATCCATGGCACCAATAAAATTACACAATTATGTCAGATTATTTGAAATAATAACATTATCTGTATCAGAGACGTTTTATTTTGTGACTTTGTTTCAATAACTATTTAGTATCGTTATTTCCACGACTTTACATCCGTATTTTGGGGTTGTGTTTTTACTTGCGCGACTTTATTTACAGTGACATTATTTCCGTTATTTACTCTTGCTATCTATGTCATTGTCGCGACAATTGTCACCAGAACTGACAACATTGTGAGTAATATCCGACTTTCTTGCTAGATAAATGTGTTTAATTAAGTTTTGCACGATTGATCGGTCAACAATATCAGCGCGTAATCGAATATTTACGACGCCGAAGAAGGATAGACTCATCACGACTGAACGACTACTAATTCTTACAAACTGCATGTTACCTGACTTAAGTATATCAACACACATTATCGTCGCTCTTTGCAGAGAAAGAGAATGGACGTGTTGGCTGTACAGCGCGCCCACCGTTCTGTTACTATACGACTCGCGGCTATGCAAGCGTGTGAGATCGTCCTTGCCATTGGGTTTAAATATGGGAAAAAAGAACATCGCGGGAGCAGACATCAGAGTACTGGAAAGAACAAGTCTCACACGAAACATCACAAGAACACTGACCACATTATTGATGTTCCCTTTCAACCACCACCGACCAACAGACTGAGATCTTTCCGAAAGAGCCTAGCGAATGTATTCAAGAAGAAACGCCACCAGTCGAGTCTTCTGTCTGTTTCACGCGTGTGACTTGTAATTATTGTTAATGATTTATTTCGTTCATTTGAATATTAGTTAATTCTTTAGCAGTACCGTACAAATATTTTGTATTCATTGTGTTCACAAGCAGTACAATTGCAAATGTGTCTTTCACAATGTCGTTATGTAAGTAGCTAGAATATGTCATGAGAATTGTGCACTGTACGGTGCTGCTATTTTCTTTAACCGTGTTATTAAATTATGTGTTTTTCAAATTTTTGTACTTGCAGTTGCCACATTCAGCTGGCTGGCTTATGGCTGCCGTCCATGTGCCAAACAGAGTTAGGTCCAAGTTTATGTGCGTCGCTGAATACTCATTGCTGCCCTGAAAGAAAATCCTCCTTTGTCCGCACGCATCGTGCTATCTCGCACACGCCACCTCTGCACATTACTCCCATGATAGAGCAGTCTTGCCTTTGCTGCATCGGGGTCCAATTCGCTGATTCTCGCCACAAATGTTTTTCACGGTCCTGTCTAGCTCGTTACCAGACATGCGAATAAACCCTCCCCTTAGGTTCAAGCCATACGTGCACACACACACACACACACACACACACACACACACACACACACACACACACACACACACACACACACACACACACACACACACACACACACACACACACACACACACACACACGCACACACGCATGCACACACACGTGTGTGTGTGCGTGCGTGCGTGCGTGCGTGCGTGCGTGCGTGTGTGAAACAATATTTCCTATAGTTCATCCTTTATTATCTTAAATCAACAAATTAAAACGTCCAAGTCTTAATGAAATGGGTATTAAACAAAACGGTTTCCTTTAAGATAATCTGATGATTACCTCACACGGAACACCATTTTAAGGCAAATATAATACCCAAGCCAACAATAAAATAAAAAATGTTCCATTGGGGTTCCCTCCCTGAGTACGGAATGACCACAAACGCACAAATCCATGAATTCAAACAAGCGCCGACACTACTATGCTAAAGCACAGTACAAAGTGATCTTGCTAAAAGGCTTTCCAATGAAACACTTGGTTTCTGCATAACTAAAGAAGTCGGATCAGTCTGGTCGCATCTTGGTGCATGGGGAAGACAGGCAAAGTTCATCTTCTTTATTCTGGCCAGGGGTTCCTTCGCATTGCCACCACTCATGCACACGAAGGCCTTGCACCCTGCCTCGTTGATGTCAGATGTTTGAATTCGTACAACAAGCAGACACAAGGAGGTGACAGCTGGAACGTCGACAAGCCTGAGAACAATGGTGATAACGTCACTATGTGTGGACCTCACTAGAACGTTTCCGGAGAAAATGCATAGAAAGCAATCAGGGTGTCGGGTGAGGGCGACGGCCTCCTCGAGTCGACCTTCAAGGTAAGTGGGTACTTCTGTTTGCAGCAGTTCGCCTGTGTTGTTCTTCGTCTCATTTGTAATAAAACGACTAAAGTAAATTATTTCGATGATTTGAGCAAAACTAGGCATTTGTATTATTAAATCGACTGCGTATGTTTCATAAACTATTCACACACTACATATTTGGACATCAACCTAGTCCTGCCTTCAAGAGGAATTTCATTAATTCAAAATCTGTGCGACATCATCATCATGCGGTTCTATCTCCTCTCGAAGGTCAGCTATCATGGATCGACAATTACGCCTTCATGGGCTGTTCTGAACAGATTTGAATACTTCATCTGTGCTTGTGGCATTTGGTCTTCCTCTCCCTCGTTTACCTTGCACCTTTCCCTCCAATATTTCCAGTTGAGTTCCTTCTATCCTATGGTGTGCCACAACAATATTAGTGTGTGCTTCTATATTTTGTTGAAGAGAAAAAGCCTGTTCGCCATCTGCACGAAGTCTCCTTTGTAGTCTTGCCGAAGCCTCGCAGCGTGCTCACGATCTTGCCGGTTAGGGTCCAGGCCTCGCACGAGTACAGCAGTACAGAGCAGATGTGCATAGAGTAGAACCGAGTGCGAAGCACTCACGACAGCCGCTCGTCTCTCCAAGTGTGCGCTAGTACCTGGAACTTGGGCCTGTATATTAACCGGAACGAGCCCGGAACGAGGCCGGAACGAATTGCTAATAGCGTGGATTGCGTGATCTATATACTGATTTCACTGGAATGTGTAGTTAGATAACGTAATAATGCAACTTTCCACCAAGTGGGAAATAATTACACGTACATTAAGATATGTTGTGGGCTCCCGGAACGATGACTTATTAACGATCGGCGGGAGTGTTTTGGCTGTTCCGTCTATTGAACATCACCTAGTGGGCGGCCTTACATTAGTGGGTTACTGTTCATACACCATCTAAGGCTGAGATCATCATGAGTAACCCACTAATTAATGGAAGACCACCCATTATGTAATGTTCAATAGACGGAACAGCCAAAACATGGCCGCCGATCGACACGCGCAGCTCCGCCAAGTGCCTGGAACTTATTGGATGCCATCGACACGCGCAGCTCCGCCAAGTGCCTGGAACTTATCGTATGCCATAGACACGCGCAGCTCCGCCTCGTCTATCTCCTTACCGCTCGCACCAATGGCGCAAGCCGCTGCTTTTCTTCGTTTGTCTCTTTGCACCTCGACGTCCACAAGCGTGCCTATACACGATCGCTCGCGCGGGTCGCCTGTTCGCAAGCCAGCTTTGTTTCAATGAATGTTGCCGTCCTTGACGGTAGAGAACGTTTGTCCGCATCTGGTACACGCTTATGCAAAACGCATGTCAGTGACGTCACCCTCAATAGTGGCAGACGTCTTCACATCTCGTACACACGTCGTACTGTTTGTCTTGACATCACTGATCTCCAAGTCCACGGGCTTGCTGTGTTTGTCCAGCCGCGTGAGTCGATCAGTAGCCACTCTGGAGTCCCTGCTCAGCTACCCGATGTCATCTGCATAGTCAATGTCTTTGATACGAACGCCGCAGGGAGTGAAATTCCGTCGTCCTGGTCGGTGCTGCGAGCGAAGACATAATCTAGCCCTCAAGATAGATATGAGAGAACTCAAACAATACTCCACGGCTGGCTGCGACGACACTGGAGCACTGCGTGGGACCCTTTACGACGGCTTTGGCCTGTCCGTAGACTGACATGATGGCGTTGACGAGTTTCTCTGGGAGCGAATGCTCCACTAGTGACATCATGCACAAGGTACTTCCCCAGCAGCCATAACGTCATCCACGGCCGGTCTTGGTACGAAGAGGTTGTCCCGGCACCCCCGTCCTTCCCTAAATCCGTTTTGGCTATCAGCGACTTCTCTGTCCATGATAATCTTCACTCTCCCGAGGATGGTGATGGACATGGCTTTGTATGCGTGACTGAGCAGGCAGATGGCGCGGAAGTTGGAAGGATCGCTTTTGGTGCCTTTCTTGTACAGCATCTCTCCGTTGTACCAGTCTGTAGACAGCGGTTCTACCTGCCAGGTCGCATCGATGGTGTCATGCAACGCAACTACTGCACCATCAGCAGTTCCAGCGTCTCGGCTGACAGGCGCCGCCGGCTCTGGCGGCAGTGTCCACACGGCAACCGCTGTCGTCATCGCCTTCAGACTTCCCCACTTCTCCTCGCCTTCAGACCTCCCCACTTCTCGCCTTCAAACCTCCCCACTTCTCCTCGCCTTCAGACCTCCCACTTCTCCTCGCGGCAGTGTCCACACATCAGCCGCTGTCGTCACCGCCTTCAGACCTCCCCACTTCTCCTCGCCTTCAGACCTCCCCACTTCTTCTCGCCTTCAGACCTCCCCACTTCTCCTCGCCTTCAAACCTCCCACTTCTCCTCGCCTTCAGACCTCCCACGTCTCCTCGCCTTCAAACCTTCCACTTCTCCTCACCTTCAGACCTCCCCACTTCTCGCCTTCAAACCTCCCCACTTCTCCTCGCCTTCAGACCTCCCACTTCTCCTCGCGGCAGTGTCCACACAGCAGCCGCTGTCGTCACCGCCTTCAGACCTCCCCACTTCTCCTCGCCTTCAGACCTCCCCACTTCTCCTCGCCTTCAAACCTCCCACTTCTCCTCGCCTTCAAATCTCCCACTTCTCCTCGCCTTCAGACCTTCCACTTCTCCTCGCCTTCAAACCTCCCCACTTATCCTCGCCTTTAGACCTCCCCACTTCTCATCACCTTCTGACCTCCCCACTTCTCATCACCTTCAGACCTCTCCACTTCTCATCGCCTTTAGACCTCCCACTTCTCATCGCCTTCAGACCTCCACATTTCTCATCGCCTTCAGGCCTTCCCACTTTTCATCGCCTTCAGACCTCTTCACTTCTCCTTGCCTTCAGACCTCTCACTTCTCACCACCTTCAGACCTCCCCACTTCTCATCGCTTTCAGACCTCCCACTTCTCATCGCCTTCAGACCTCCCACTTCTCATCGCCTCCAGACCTTCCCATGTCTCCTCTCTTGACCTGTGTTCCTGCAAGCGTCTGGTGCACAGCAGCGTAGATTTCTGACGTCGATCCGACGCCGCGTCTCTAACTTCCGTAGCATACTTCCTTCCCCACCGTATCATGCTCAGGCCCCGCGTCATTCGTACGCGGGACAAAGCATTGACACAGTGATAGCCCGACACATGTTGCACTAGTCCGGCCCCGTGGCAGCATGTACTTGGTCGAGACAGCATACAGTTTGTCGTCTTGGAGTAGCTTGGTGCCTCCATCGTTTGAGGTCATCCATATAGTAGGTAACGCTCATGGTGGGTGGGGGTGTCCAGGTAAACGTTACGGAGCGTTACATGGGGATGGGGTTGTGTTGGTGATCGTTACGTTCGTTACAGCTCGTCTAGCTGTCGATATCAGACTTATAGCGTTGATTGCTATGCAAGTTTTGGGGTATATTGCAACTGAATTCGAAAGGAAAAGGAATGCGGACTGTACCATGTACTAGTGAAATATGTAATGGTGCGCAAAATGTCTGCAAACTTGGTAAAAAATAGATGCATGCATAATACATAGGGGTCTTTCTCAAAACGAACATCGTTTTAAGGGTCCTCGGGCTAGTTTACCGTTGATATCACCCATCACCACTGCAGCGTATCTTAGTGGCATTGCTTGCAGCACATCTGGAAGCAGGATGTCTGTGTCTTTCACACGACTGGCGCCTGCCGTGCGTGGAGGTGTGTACGCAGACCACAGTCGTGTTGACGACGCGGCCCCTGAAATGGGCCTACACGATGCGCGATCCATGGGATACACTTGAAGTCACGACTGCCGTCAAGCAAGGCGACAGCATCAGTCCGACGCCACTGTACGGGTTGCTGGCTGGCGCTGGTACGGACAGATTGTATTTTCGGTTGGCAATTGGGCGTGACGAATGTGTTTCTGTAAGCGCTAGTCCGTCTTAATGTTAGACATTAATTATTGGATACTTTCCAGTGGATGATCCAAAGGGATCCGGGGGGTTCGGTGGATTTTTTTTTGTAGTTTGGAGTATCTTATTGTACGTGACGATATCACGGTTCGTCCATAAATGGTTTATTTGGTCATGATCGTCTTTTTTTGTATCTGTGTGCTATATTGTACGGACGTAACCCATTTATTTCCTTTTAAAACCTCATACTTGAAAGTGAAACATTATTTTGGTGTCTTGCACAATAAATAAAAATTCGGTGGCCCCCACTCTTCATCAAGGTATATTTCTTTTGTCATATCTGAGTGTTTTCATCCAGATTTTGTCATGAAATTTTTGTGTTGTAAAACATTATTTAAATGTCCTTACTTGAAGTCATGAAAGTATTGTGTTGTAAAACATTATTCTTTTTGCTTGATGACCAGTTATGGCTAAAACTAGTAGACACCCGTTCCAACTGTAAAGGAAACCTGCCAACATCTTACTTTTCGCAATAGAGACAAAAACCAAAAGAAAAAGGCCGGAGGAATTCGTACTGAAACTAAACATTTACAAAAATGTTCTACAAAATTATAGTTAGTGCTTTTTGTATTTATATATATAAACAATGCACTTAGGCTGACGCACTACGAGGTCATTTCGGACAGTTGTACGACGCGCCTGTGGTTATTTGTTCACGTAGACCGACTCAAGCGGCGCCGTAAACACTCGTGGTGCCTGTTGTGATAATTATGTTTACGGCGAAGCTGGTGCAAGGCCAGACCATGAAATTTGCATTTATATTTCCTTTGTCGGGACTATAACTAAGCCGAAAGTACGCACGCATGTCCCTAAATACATAAAAACAGACATCCACACCCGTACGTACGTACTTAAAAAATACGCGTAATATGTTGTTCATTAAAACATATTTGGATATACAAGAAAATATATAATGTATAATATGTAGCGTGATTTTACGATAAAACGACCAGCATGTGTACTTTTAAGTGCACTACGCATTACACTATGGACGCGTAGCCCTACCGCTTAGGAAACAAATGTTGTGTTGTACGGCTTGGTTCAGGAGTCAGACCACAGTTGGGAATTGCATTGGTGGCCATGTTAACGTTTTGTCTGATTATAAGAAAACCTGACCATCACAAATTCTGAAATAAATGTGCAGCAACTGCCATCATCTCATTGACATGCTCACCAACTTTTATCAAAATCACATACCTCCAGCTCTTTTAAAATGTCCCCATGTGCGATGCCCGTCAATATTTACAAAAATAGCTGTGTATTCATGCGCCCACGTGGCCCATAGCAGAAAAATTCCCATAAATCCCTCCGCCAGTTAAACTCTCCAAAAATGCACTAATTCACAGCCAATAGCTTCTATAAACAAACCTGTGAATATTCATGCTCAAAGGCACTCATGTCAGATAATATGATTTTATTAAGTTCACATTTCACAATTTCGCGTGCCCTACAGCCTGAACGGCTACGCAGAAGCGGGGCGGGGGGGGGGGCAAGGCAAACAGTGAGTGGGTGAGAGCGACCGTCTGTCGTAGTTCAAAACGGCAGCCGCAATCTCCATTTGGGTCACTTCGCCGGTGCACGACACACTCGCCGCACGCCCACTGTCAACTCTTCAGGTGAGTGCTGTGTCCGTCAGTGGCTGAATTGAATGCTTCCCAGAGAAGTCGAATTAGTGTTGTACCCCACGGGTTGTATTCTGTTAAAGGACAGAATTCTCCGGCATTGAAATTCGATCCCACGCAATGCATATAGACGAAGGTACATTATAGGCCTAAGTACTTATATACAGCGCTGTATATATGGTCAATGGCTTAATTAAAACGCTTCACTTTTCACTACCGGGCAGATCTGTTCATTCCAACACCAACTCGACTGCTCTGGAAGCATTCAGCTGCGCAGCAATTACTGCGCGAAGACTACCCATTCATATATATATCCACCACTATCTATGATTACATGGCTGAGTACGACGAACGGTACCATTGAGTTGGACAGACGGACGACTGGCGGACCCACGGGATGGGTGCAAACCTCCCATTTGTGTCCATAATTGCACAACTTCAAGCACAGTAAACACGCCTGTCCCCTCCCCCCACCAAATCATAGATCAATCTATGAATCAATCCTTTTATTTTCCAAATGAGAAATACAAACAAAGTAGAGTGGTAAATCAAGTACAGTACACGCACAATAAAGTTTAAGTACAACAGTTATTAAACACTTTCCCCAGCACAATCACAACATGCACTAGTTCATTAGACATTAGTAGCAAACAAGGATATGTAGGGGCCTATCATTAGAAAACAAAGGTATTTTTAGTTATATGCATACATAGTTGCATCATTACAGTTGTGTGCACATAATTATTCAGGAAAAAACACTGAAGTCTCTTTGAGTACGTACCAGACAACTTAGTTACATCGTGAGTAATGAAACGAAAAGGTGCCATGTCACGGTGAAATCCCGTTGCTACAGCAGGCGTTTGTATTCAGCACGGCAATCAACGGTCGAATCTAAGGATACCCTACATAATTATAATTACAATTTCCCTGAAACGTGATGGTCCGCCACACGGTACCATTAATTAGAATCTCATTAAACACAAACATAAATAGTACTCACTATATTCAAATGTAGGGACCTGGGTATTTGTAGCAATTGTGCTGTTGTGATTGACAAGTAGGACCTATCCTAATCGACATGTGACGTTAAGTAAGGACACGAGCAGACGACTCTTGTGAAGGTCACAAGGTGACGTGCCAAGCATCAAACGACTTCGTGTAAGGGCATATGGTCACAAGGGTTAGTCAACAATATTGTTGAACCATCCCGACGCAGGATAAACAATAGCATAGAATAGTTGTTTACAGAAAGAGGGTGCGGGGCCACTTGTCAACATAGATTATACAACAACAATAACATATTACACATGTATGCATCATTTTTACTGCTGTTCTAAGCAAGCCCCGTTTTTTAGCATAACTTCTAAAATATCACTGATGATTCAACATAGACGAATATAGAATTATGAAATACTAAATTATAGCCTGCCATACCAGCAACATAGTGAATGTATGTACACTGTGAGGGGGTAGCTGTACGGATGGAGCGTAGCAGAATGACCGAATATGTCAAAAGGCCGGACACTATATTATAAAAACACTGCATCGAAGACATCTTGTTATAACGTTAAAAAACATTCGGGAAACTATGAGTCTGCCTAGTGTATATAGAACATTGTTTAGTGTTTATTGTGTTGTTATGAGAAAATTAAATTAAAAATTAGCGGTGTATGATAAAATTAAACATATTAATCTAAATGGCATTGCAAATTAAGGTAAGTAGGCTTCCGTTTCTGAGTCAGCACGTGCAAACACTTAAACAAATATTAGTTTACGGAGCACTTCAGACAAACGTTAAATGAAACTAAGTCAACGGTCTTATAAACAAAAGTACCTATTAATATTAGTGATTATCGTGGAGGCAAAATGACACTCAGGTGGGTGTGTAGGCCAACTCTCCGTCTGAGGAGAGTTGGTTGACATGGATACAGTTTAGCCATCCAATGTGTCTTATGGAAGCTAACATGTATATCCTACGTTGAAGTCCTTATACATTTTCAATTATATATTCATATGCACAGTGGCCCGGGATTGACCCTCTTGTACGTATAAGGCGGGAAAATAAGTGACACGTTTCGTGGACGGTAAGGCGTATGACACACGATGGCCATTTGGATAAACACCGATATAAAGAGAATTTTATATATAGGAGTAATATAGCCATCTTGTCCAGGGGCGTGTATCGAACAATACCATCGCATGGGAATACAATATGATGTCTCATCCAGTTCTAAAATATATTGACAGTAATTTCATACCGTAAATTCATCACTGGATACTATATCTCTGGCACAAAGGTGCAACGCGCACGCCCGCACGCACGCACACACACCGCTCGCCCGCACGCACGCAACAAGTACTGAAGAAATACTAACATTTTTGAAAAAAAAAATTTTATTTTTTACCAAGTGTTTACATAAAAAATAAATGCAATAATAAAATTAAGAACATGTAAAGTAATGGTAAAATCACTACAGTTAAAAATATGACCACATTTTCCGCTAAACTACTTCTTTGCACAATTTTATGTATTTTGATGTTTATTAGAATAATTTAATTATTCACAATATTAAATGAATTCAATCTGTTGAGCTTTATGCGACGCCGCATTAAGTAGGCCTAAGTCCCAGTGACGTACAAACTCATCGATTAAATATAAGCCACAAAAGTGACCCCTGACTGACCTCCATGTACGTCGATATGTGATACGGGACAATGTGTGACACCTTTCTTGGACGGTCAGTCGTGTTGACAAGGTTTGACCCCTGTATAAACGAGGTGATAACGCCCGATTGAGAAAACATGTTATATACCATCGTCTTGTTCAGAACAGGAAGACTTTCAGTAGACAGCCGGACATTCAACAGCTGTGAAGCTAATATGTACTGTGCTGTGTAGAATCAACTCTTTATATCTGATTATAAAACAAATGTTCAATTACCGTAAAAAAGACGCAAGAAAAGATCTCCGTAGACAACTCTATGACAGGAATTAAACAAAACGTTTGCACATCAATGCAAAAGGTAAAGCCATGTTCTTATATAGCGAGGGTTTCCCTTCGCTAAAAGCGCTGGATACCCGCCAGCCCCCCGCCGGATACCCGCTAACCCCCCCCCCCCCAGATACCCGGCAGCTCCCCCACCCGACACGCACGTTCATTCGAACGCTAACCTAACCATTCAGAAACGCTGTAATTACAGACCTAGAGTCCGACGTTTATCCAGTGGTCAGCACTGGTTAACAACAGTAACAGTCCAAGAAAAGTGTCACATACTGCCCCGTATAACACATGGAATTACAAACGGGTGCACTGAAGCTGAAATTCAGCAGAGGATGTCCCAATTAGCTTGTATAAAGCATGTTTGGTGATTAAAAGCGTACTCGCGTACATACTTAGGACGGATAAGTAAACCGGATAACTGGGGGGGGGGGGCAGGGGGAGGGGGAGGGGGAGGGTAGTCCGAAACATTTCCGCCATGTAATTTCAACCAAAAAGCTTTGCACTTACCAAAATGACCACATTACATGAGCAGTAATGACATAATTGTATATAGTTAATTAACAAATATACTAGATAATAGCACAACTAGTAAATAATCTACTCGCTATAAAAGACCTAAACAACGTGTACGTGAGTGCGTGCGTGCGTGCGTGCGTGCGTGCGTGCGTGAGTGCGTGTGCTTGTTTACGTTCGCGTGCGTGTTTCAGTCGAACACGTCGAGTAACACAACGCCTCATACCGTCTATTGCAGTAAACCACCATTCGACATGCTGAGTGACTCGGATGTCCAGTTCGTTGACCGTCGTTACGGCAAGAACGCCGTACGTCTGTTGTACGTGCGACGTGAGGGCATCCGCCACTACATCAAGGAGGTCGAAGTGAACACCAAGGTGACGCTCAACGACACGAGAGACTTCCTACGCGGTGACAACAGCAAGATCATCGCGACCGACTCGCAGAAGAACACCGTCTACATCCTCGCCAAACAGCTGGGGGTGAGGCTGGCAAACCGAGCACACTGGTCTTTACAAACAATCTTATGGAAATGTTTATCATATCAATGTTTATGCATCTTTTCTTGGGGAGTGTCACAAAGGACTTGAACAGTTTTAACAACTACTCACAACGTTCATCCAAATAGGTACCGCAATATAGTATGCATTTCTGTTCCACTGGAAGTTCAGTCAACCCTTAATTAAAATGTGAATAAATTTGAAAATGCACTACTTCTAAATTAAGGGAATTGAGTTGTGTTGCAATGATGGTAACACGGTTCGGGTTTAAAAGTCTTACAGTTGTAGAACCGAGTTTCAATATTACAGTGCAAACGTATAGTAGCTATTCATCGATGCACCTCAGACCTGAAGCGTTTCGTTGATATAATAATATAGGTTGCCATTGCGATTATGTTTGCATTCAATAACAATTATATGTACTCCAGGTACAATGCAATAATAACATAATACAGTAAAACACTTATATTGCGCAAAAATCCTCGGGAAACCCAAAGTTACAAGAGAGTCGCATGAGTTGAACGACAACTTAAATTTGACCAGATGTCCAACTGCAATACAATTGCATTTGTAACGACACAAAGATTCTAATGATGTTCTATTGTGTAGATCCAGACCATTGAGAAGTTCGCCATTGATCTGTCCGAGCACTTTCTCAAGCAGTACTCGCACGTGACGGCCACCGACATCTCCATCACAGAGCAGCCGTGGCAGCGCATCCAACAGGTAATGTCGTCATGGTGTATACGTCACAGGGTCAATCTCCCGAAATGTGAGCCAACTCAAGATGACGGAGTCAAATATTCGACTATATGTGTGTGTGTGTGGTGTGTGTGTGTGCGTGCGTGCGTGTGTGTGTACAATGTCTGGTCAGATCATGACGTAGTTGCTGTGTCTTTGCGTAGGGTGGCCGGGAACACGCTCATGCGTTTGTCGAGACGGCCGATGGCGTTCGCTACTGCCGGGTCGAACAGCAACGATACGGTAGGTGCATAGCTCCAGTCACACCAACAAAGGTCAGGTGTGGTACTTCGTATTGCATGTCACATTTCGAATGTACCATGTTTCAGCATTACAGCTTCTGTTGTATCCTACCAATGCTGGAACTTGTACTGCAGTAACTAAGTTGCTGCTAATTATTATTATTATTTCATAGCGAAATATTATACATCATTTTATTTATGATATAACAAGTATTGTTTTCATTACAACGTGTTATGTTTAATATATTTTCTGTATAGTTTCTGTAAAGCGCTGTGAACTGTATTGGATGTGGCGCTATATAAAATAAATATTATTACTAAGTAAAAGTACACCACCAAACAATAATTACGTAAAATAAAAGTATCGTCCAAAATGTACTTATGTAGTAAGTAATTTCTATAAAACGTTTTACTTAAGTAGAAAGTATTTTCTAAAAAAAATTAACTTAAGTACAAAAGTGTCGGACCACCAGTGTATGGCAGGTATGTATCAGTAAAACCAAATAATTTTATAAAACGTCCAAAGCATGTCAACATGGTATTGCTATTAAGCCAATGTTTTATTTAACACCAACAACAGTTTATTCTTAAAGTTACCGGCACCAATGCCTGCTCAAACGGGCGTGAAAATTAGTACGCTGCTTTAAAAAGTAACTCAACACGAATAATACACTTCGTTACAAGTACATTTTAAAACAATCTACTGTAGTATTGAAACGAAGTCAGTATACTTCGTTACATATCACCACTGCACCCTGCTAACTGGAGGACGTCGTCATTTCCTTCCAGAATATTTAACGTCTACAAAACCTCTTAAATCGGTCTTTTTCAAACATCCTTTCTCCGCTTGCATAACGCGAATTACTTAGTCTATTAACCTTTTGAGTTGAATTAAACGAATGGGATGATACCATCAGCCAAATCACCTCTTGTAGGACAACCGAAGGTGACCCAGGGAATAAGAGCGTTGAAGATCATGAAGACGACACAGTCCGCTTTCAACAACTTCGTCAATGATGAATACCGATCGCTGCCCGACTCCACCGACCGCATATTCTGCACCATCGTCAACGCGACATGGGACTTTCACAGCCTCAGTGGCCTCAACTTTGACACAGCCTGGTGAGATTCCCTGAGTTGCATCCCTTGTGTGCTCTTTTAATATCCGCCATTGTTGTTGCTCTCCTCTTTATCCCTGAAGTTCGGGGTGAGGCTGGCACCGATACTGGTCGTCGATTTTTTCCTTCTTCTAATATGCTGTGATTTCGTGTGTGTTTCTTTCCATGTTTATCGTGCAATTGCTATTCCAGTGTAATGTCTATATTTGCTTCTTTACAGTTAAATGCTTTGTGAGAAGTTAGATGGAACGGGTTTGCCAAGGGGTGAAATGCAAAGTGCTTATGTTCCGGATACTGCGTTTACATTTTTGCCAATGCTAATTTTAAATTCTCGTATTTATTTGCTGTTTCTCTCTATGCAAACGCAATTATTATTTCGGTTCAAACTAAATTGTATTTGCGACCAACACGAGTGTATCACAATATTATATGTTTTGGTTTGTACAATCGCATTTGCAATTGGTTCTATGTCTCGATGCGTTTGTTCAATGGCATGGGGACAAACGCCACTGAAGTCGTTGTATCTGCTACACAAGCACGTGTTTCTTTACAGGGAGACGGTGAAGACTAGCATCTTGGACGTATTCGCCGGTCCACCGGACACTGGAGTCTTCTCCCCATCCGTCCAGAAGACTCTGTACGACTCACAGAAGCTAATTCTATCTAAAATACCCCAGGTAAACGTCACGCAATATGGAATACAGTCTAATGCACCCATACAGAACAGTTACTAGGGCTTTCCTGAGACTGCCGTGGGCAAAACATAGCTACGGTGCTGCCATTTAACGGATTATTAATCATTAACACCACTAGTAACATTATGAGACCTGACGTGCGTTGTATTTGTTATATTTCACTGTTATGCCACGCGGGGTCTCTTGGATGTTTTCACGACCTCCGATGGCCTTTATTATAGAAAAACATGACATGGATTATCACACGTTCTTCAATAATAAAAATTATGTGTGTAGATAAAGAATCTTAAACAATCAACTATGGAAACTTAACGTACGTGAAACGAAAACACGATAAGAACCTCGTTATATATCTTTGTTGCACCTTTAATTATTAACTTGTTTATGTAAGGTCGCACATTTCAAGCAAAGCGTATATTGTAATGGCATTTATTTGATATGCCAAGGTTCAGCTGCAGAAGAGTAACTGAATCAATAAAGTTTTAGTTTCATGACGCAAACATTTCACAGTGGGTTATTTTTCCAGATGGACAAGATTGAAATAAAATTCCCGAACGTCCATGCCTACGAATTTGATCTCTCCAAGTTCAAAGCATTTGGTTTCACTGAAAACAGACAGGTATGTTTCACGTGGACTGACATATAATTGTTATATTGTTCAG
This sequence comes from Lamellibrachia satsuma, assembly GCA_033239005.1. NCBI lineage: Eukaryota > Metazoa > Annelida > Polychaeta > Sabellida > Siboglinidae > Lamellibrachia > Lamellibrachia satsuma. The sequence continues at coordinate 12,275,511 of BSQZ01000013.1, read as the reverse complement.
TATCTTCGGTATTCATAATCGCTTTTCAGACTATTCTGAATGGTAATTAAGTGGCCTACTTATTATTGGGTGTATATAAATAACATACAACTTTAAAACAACTTTAATGTTGTTTGTTATTTATTTTGTGGAGAAAATGGGATTTAATCACAATTTGATGGTTGAGTCGGTAAACGTTTGTGTAGTTTCATCATTTGATAGTTATACATCCAAGCAGCTTTTGCTTTGCACGGTTGATTCAAATTATTGCATAAATTAGTTAACCAGTAATCAACATTGATTAAAGGAAGATATCGGTCTGTTACAGGTGTTCCAGCCAACAGCCAAACCAGCGGGAGAGATTCAGGCAACACTGCAAAGAAAGATCACTTCACGACTCTAGCCATAGCACAGCATCCATGAATTAAACATAATATCACAATAAGTCTATCATAATCTTAATAAAGCAAGTTTCACACTGATCTTCCAATCGTGTGATCATCAATCCTGCTGATAGTTTTAGTATCAACAAAATAATTTCAGATTGTTCCAAAAGTATGATTTCATATGATGTACTGAATGATGTGGTAATGTTGCGTTTACTTGTTTGTTTACTTGTTAGGACATTGTTTACATGTTTAGACACTCGTCTTGGTAGAATATTATAGTCATTGTCAAAATAAATATTTTTAATTATTGAATGTTTCAGAATTTGGGATGTAGCAATTCCACATTGTGCAAAATATTACTTGTATGGCTAGTTTTACTGTTCAGTTAAAACTCAACAGACACATTCCACCTGTCTTCAATTTAAGTGGACATATACATTAAAAATTTACATAATAATACATTAATTGTTTGGTGACTATCTGTTAGTCATTTATCTAAGCCAAATCACGTTTATTCGGTCTTCCAGGTGACACTAGTTTGATAACCAGAACACTATAAAGCATCGACACGAAGAACAAATGTTCAGTACTTGCAAAACGGTAAAACAAATTCAGGCTTTTGGGACCGTATCAATGTACGTGAATATGTACGGCTGAGTTGTCTGACTTGTCTCTTGGTGGCAATGTGCCTTTAAAATACATTTGTGACTACAAATATGTCGAGCCTATCAATTAATATGTATATTTCTTAGCAGTACATGGTGTATCTAGGATTTCTGTCATTTTTAGAATGTGACTTAAGAACGTATTCGTATTTTTAAATATTCACGAGCCACAAAACTGAAGCGTTGAACACACAAATCATTTCACAATAGCTGGACTATTGGACGAATGCACGTACCCACTCTATGCAGGAGATGTATTCGAAGTGAAGGTACTTGTTTAACAAGTTCTCAATCGTGGACATGTTGACAGATCACAGGGCAATAGACAGTTCTGATAAATGTTGATTCTGGATTAACATAGTATCATTTACACAACAGCTGACGAGACAAAGGTCAGAAATTACCGCTGAAGCGTCTTCAAATGAGAGAACATTTACTAGTGAAATAACCGATACTTGCACGCTAACTTACAATTGCTAAAAGTAAGACACTGCACATAATTGAGATGTTTCAAACATCTAGGGAAATGACGGTCATGGTTTATATATGTTCAACAGTTCACATGACCTCGATGTTGAAGATAAGCTCATAGTTTGAAACCGTTTCAACAGAAGGCAATGTTGTACTTTGAATGTCAAGTCCACTGTGGTGACATGGTTAGGGTTTCGATAGTTAACATATGTTGGGAGTTTATGCTCCTTGACAGTTGAGCCTGCAAACATACAGCTTATTTATTATTATGTTGAACTCATTTAAAAAATAGTTGCATCACGTTATTATAATAATCTTCGTAATCTTTGCAATACATTACCAGGAATGTTATAACACAAATATATGTGCATATAAGGCAATATTATACCCATGGGTGACCACAGTGGCGCTATGATGAACATTTTGCTCTTAAGTTTAGGATAGTTTTATGAGCATAATTATATTGGTCAAATGCATTATGAAAACGCTAAAAAGTATAATGCTGGAATCTGTTTTATGGTCACAAATTAAGTGGCACAATTCTACCGGGGTTCATACATGGTTTGCCGTTGCCCAACAAGTCTTAATTTTAATTTAACATCACTGAAAAAATAACTGTATTTCATGGATGTGCGTGTTTAAGCGCCCAAAACAGAATAAATCCTGCATCAAGTTATTATAAGACTCGGCTTCTTCCTCTTCTTCATATATTTAACGACCACCTTCAACATTCAATTTTTATTATGTTGAAGGTTGTGTCTTCCACATATCAACATTGCAACATATCATTCATCTTACGGCACATTGTAAATTTAATTTGTGCACCATTAAACATGTTTAATATCTCTGGAAAGGTGATATAATGTTGTCAAAGGTATTCATTTATTTGCCGGAAAAATTGCGCAGGCGAAAGTCGAATTGTCACGCCGCCGCATCTCCGACGATCAATTAGTATACCGCTTTCGCCGCCAACTCGGTGCAGTAGATTTATGTCGTGCACCGGAAAACAGTAGTGGATCATCGTGATTTCTTTTTGACCAGTCAGAAAAAGGCGTAAAAGTGGGGAAAGTACGTTTTGTGCTACCTTGTCTTGTCTTCCGAGCTTGTAGCATTTTTGATGTACACATTTTTTTGTCAGAAATAAATGTGAACGGAGGGTGTAATTTGATGCCGAAGTAGTAAGTAATAATACATTTCCTCCATTTGCATTTCTGAAACTTAACATGTGTGAAAGTAGGTTTGTGAGAGTGTATAACCAATTCCCTTTTTGAAAATTACAACGTTGTCCCCACGGTGGGCCAACATTGGCACAACATCGCCAAGTGTGGTTGACCCAACGTTGGCCCAACATTGTCATATGTAAATGTCGAATTAATAAATTGGACCAACATTGGTATATTGCACTTCGCTGACCTGAAGATTGTGTCGATTGCATAGCATTGGCCCAACGTTGTTCACCCAACGCCAACGGTATGCCAACGGTACCGTAGTTGGTCCAACGTTGGGCCAACATGGTCTTGCTATCTGGGATGTATTCAACATAATGCACACCAGCTAAAATGTGTTATTCTTCAGTCGTGGACGTTGATGTTATTTTTATAAAGGAAAGTGTGCTGCTAGTTTTATAAACTCGGACTTACTCGCTACATGTGCCGCCGGGAACACAATGCAGAGGGCAATCAACGCCTTCCATTTAGAATCACCATTGGCAATTCTGTCTACGTCCTCAGTAGCAAACATGTTTTATAATTACTAGTCCACAAATAATTTATCTACTGCCAAAATGTTTATGTCAACATGTCAGTGAACCATTTAATAATACAAGCCTAATGTATTTGGAACCAATACTTATCTAGTGGTAATTTGTATGCGTGGCGATGTGAAATACTCCGATTTACACACAATTTTCTGATACCCAGATATACTCTGATTTGCACACGATTCTCCGAGACACTCCGATTTATGCACAAATATCCTGCATTTGCATTTCTGAAACTGAACGTGCATGGTCCTGTGTCATTACTTTCTGTATTTAAGGACATGACTTCTTCGTTGGTGATGAATTCGTTCCATTTTAAGCATATTGGTTATATATATATATATATATATATATATAACCAATATATATATATATATATATATATATATATATATATATATATATATATATATCACACACCACACCCACCCACCCATCCACATAACTGATGCATGGACATGTGTACCGGTGAGCAGTTGTGTAACAGCTACATGAGAAGTCCAAATGACAGGAAAGTTTGTATCAGTTAACACACAATAATAACCACACAGTGTGTTAATCACAATTATTAAATGTATACATTTCTTTTTTGTTCTACATAAACGTGTTCACAATTAGTTTACAGTGCAAGTTTAAGATGTTCCCTAGACAGTAGGTGTCTGTACATTGTTCATCTATTTCATCATCCATTGTTCATACACATCATGTCATCAAATACATGTCCACAATTTTGCCAATTTAAAATATTCAAAATATACATAATCTATGATGAGCGATGTGACTTACTAATGATGACAACCAGCATTACATGTGTAATTTAACTCAAGCTGATGAAAGTCTAGCTTCACTGAGCATGACTTGTTATTCAAATGAGGACCATATTATTCAAATGAGAACCATGTTATTCAAATGAGAACCATGTTATTCAAATGAGAACCATATTATTCAAACGATAACCATGTTATTCAAATGAGAACAATGTTATTCAAATGAAGGGCATATTATTCAAATGAAGGGCATATTATTCAAATGAGAGGTGTGTTATTCAAATGAAAGACGTTATTCAAATGAAAGACATGCTATTCAAATGAAAGACGTAACATTATTCAAACAAGAAACATGTTATTTGGCCAATTAAAATCCAGTTACATTGGTCAGCAGGAGACACAAGGACTGCCTGATGACCCAATGAGGTGTTGGCTTCCCATAAGGTGTTCGCTGCAGCAAGATGACCAGGGGGCTGGCATCATGAACATCTTTCCAAGTCGTGCGCAGCACGGTTTAGCAGTGGAGACTGCCATTCCAGGAATGGTGTGTTAGCTTCTAGTTGTTTCCAACTCAGCTACATTCTGTTTACTGACTAGTCAGCCCTTTTCACAACATTATCGGCAAGCTGACCTTTATCTGCTGGCACCGAGGGTAGTCACTGCCAGAGTGCTGGTCATCCCCAGTGGTTCTTTACATCTCCAATTAATCGGATCATCCATGTCATGAATCATAGTCTAAAATGTTGAGAGCTAGGTCTTTATACCAAACATGCCCATGCCTGGTTTTGAACCCAGAACTCTGACATATAAAGTGGATATGCCAGCCACTACACTACCACGCTTCTCGTTACAACTGATCACATCTATAGTTCACTGATCAGTCAACGGAGTCATTAGAGATTTCACAGACACAATCAAGGTGATAAAACCCAATCCCAATGACAAGTCCAATACAAGGATGCCATCACCAGTGACAGTGGACCACGTCGTAATTATAATCATCAACATAATGATAAGTACAGGTGTATATGTGTTACTGACATCCATGACAACTCACTGTACAATCCACACAAGGATAATTACATATGTTACTGGCAATTAGCATGATCACATGACTAGCGCGACAATATAATATTGTTCCTGCAACATGGCAGTGAGCAACTAATGACACATTTGAGTCCTAGTGCATTGTGGGATCATATTGGCGGCCCAGGTGATGGTGGATCCAACAGCGCTTTCTTCCTTGCTGTCTCCTTTGACACGCTGTAGTGCAACTTGTTCAGTCGTTCCTGCAAAATATAAGCAAAACAATACCTGTGAATGTTCTCCTGAGGCTCTCTATAACTTTAAGCTCATGTATGGGTCACTTGAGGACTCATTCACACAGCTGAGTGAACCCATGTAATGATTACTAAAAAACGAGTTGCCCAAACTTCTCATGGTACAAGCGTTGTATCCAGGTTTTCAAGTATAAGAATTCAATGCTAACCACTGCAAAATCAGAAACTGCTGCAAACATGGGAACTAACCTTTGTAAATATTGGGTGAATTTGAGATAATTCATAATCTACCTACATGATTATATAGCCTCTTTTACTTTATTATTCCTGAAATTAAATTACCTGTATCAAAACAATAAAATTAAGTGAAAAAAATGTCTACTCTCTACTGATTGTATTGTCAGCAATGTGAACATGCTAATAAACAATACTGTGTTAAATACAATCTTGTAAATACAGATTTGAGATCCAGGTGGGAGTATACTTATATCACATGCCAAACATTGGGACTGGCCAAATATTAAAGCATAATGACCTAAAAGAAGGGTGAAGTAAATGCTGGCCAAACCACCAACACCACACAAATTGAAAGAACTCACCTGTGCATTCTGCAGTATGTTGTTAACTAGCATCACTCTACGGCGAGCATTTGTGAGTTTCTTCACATATGCGTCCAGCTCTATGGGCACCTGCTCATTTTCACTTATTTTCTTCAGATCTGCAAGCATAGTATTTTAATACTAGAAAACACTAGGCAACTGTGTTTCATCTAACCAAACCATTATACCAGAACTGGGCAGATGCAATATTGTTGAATGGAAAAGGCAATAGTTGGGGATGTGTAATGTGTACACCAGTGATCAATCAATGCAACGAGGAGGTTTTTACGGAGAGTTTAATTTGTCATGTGTTCTTATTATGGCTAATCAGTCCAATCTTAGCCCAGCACAGCTTCCAACAATGTGGAACCTTATCATCAAGATAAGAAAAAATAGCAGTTCTCATCTTCTTGATCTTTCACTTTTTTGATGTGATCGCTAATCTGTCAGTTTCAAACAGTCATCCACGTGGTCGCCAATTAGCAACAAAAAAGACTGCCAATGGATAGCAGAGGAGGGCAGGATCATATTGCCAATAAAAAAAATGGTAATTGCAGCATAAAACTGGAGTTTGTCAGTTTGGTCTGTCACAATAATGTACTCTAGCAATGCTTTGTTTGATACATACCATCAGCTACACTGTCAATGTGTTTGCGGAGGTCCACCTGACTCTGTCTGTAAAGACAGATGTGATATATTTAATGTACAATCAGATATACAATTAAATCCACTTTATAATAATAAATGAGAATAAAATTTACAAAGCAACAAATATCCAGGGCCAGGCCACTCATTGATGAAAGAGAGAATTATATCTTCTAAATGTAGCTGTCTGTATATGTGAAATTTACAAATCACACATTTATTGTAATGTATGTTTAAACTTTGTATATGTTCAAATGTTCAACAATGCATCGAGATTGCCCTTAAATAACAAGTAAAATGTGAATAAAGTTTAATTAACCATTGTCGATTAACTTGCTTGCATGCGCAAACAGAAGTTGACAGGTGAATTGAAAACAAAACGTTTAATATCGCCCACCTTACGGCCCTCACTCTTTCGTCTATCTCCTCTACAACTGGTTTCAACAGACCAACCAATCCATCAGCTAGAACGGTGTCCTGCATGTCTTGTCCTGACTGTGCCATGTTTAGCTTTCATACAACAGTGTCATCTATAAATGAAGTGATCATTTGCGAAAATTCACTACTTCCCATTACTGTATACAAATACGCATACTCCCCTTTGGGATAGAAAAACATTAATTATTTCAACGTAATACACTAGGTGACGCCACCAAGTAAAAGTCTAGATTTCCGCTACGCATGAACTGTCTAACATAATATTAGCAAAATATTCTCATTGCATGCCCAATTTAATGTATGCTTTATGTGAATTTGACATTAACAAGATGTTGTGGACATTTGGGTGGTGAATCGTACCAGTAAACTCGATAATCGTGACCGCCTACTCGACACTATTCGTCTAAAGTGGGTGCTGCCAGGGCAGGGTACGGCATGGGTCGATCGGTACAACGTCATTCAGACTATTTCAGCGGCCGACCGTTGGACGACCAGTGCGGAACTTGGAACACGTGGAGTAGTAGACGGGGAAGATGGAAGGAGATGGCTACGTTCGTCTGCACAGCGGCATTCACCACGACGCCGTGCGTCGATGGCAGACAGTCAACACGAACATAACCCCCGCCAACTTGATGTACCCTGTGTTTATAACGTGAGTGTCGACTCTCACTGGACCGCACACGTACCCGAGTCGTTGCGGCGTGCAGACATATGGATATGCTACGCGTCGTCGCGCAATTACAATATCTGGCAGGGCAGACAACTGATTAACCTTTCAGGTGTGGGGTGGGGGGGGTATATTCTCAATAGCCTTTTCATATCTGTCATAGGGTCAGGATTTAGTGTATTTCAGGTAGTGAGTGACTAGTGTTGCATTTAGGATCTCATAAAGAGGCCAGGTCTACCATGTAGTGGAACAACAGGTTATTCTCTGAACAAATTAGTATCTCAAAGGCCATGACCCAATTAATGACCCCCAAAATATATTATTTGTGTAGGGACGACACTAATAATGTTGACAAAGTTCAACCAAACAATTGAAGTGTTGCCCTCCCTCTGTGAAGAGGTATTGAGTTATATCCTCTTCTGAAGTGCCAATGAACTATTTTGTTTACTCCGCTTCACCTTAAGTTTAGCCATGCATATAAATGTGGTATGGCTAATGACAGCACTTCATAGAATTGTGTGAGCTGTTGCTTTAGAATAATAATTATATCATAGCTGAATGCTTCCCGTAGAACTAATCTAAGTGGATGTAGTGGACATTTCTTTAGTTGTCTTCTTTAGATACTAGATGACGCTCATACATTTTTGGAGAATTTGATTGTACAATTTTTATAATTAAGTTGTCAGCAGGCACAAATCCCATGGTCGTAGGGCACATACCTCCATTTTGCCCCAGATTGCAAACAAAGTTTCCATGGACATGTGGAACCCATTAGCATGGGGGTTGTGTCCACCTTTGGTCAAACCCTAGATCCGACCCTGGTCAGTGTCATGGTTTACTCAAGAATGCTTTTTGTGTCGGGGTGTGTGGCAAGGGTCTGAACTCCCCACCTGTTTTGAGGGTCAACCTACAATTATTTAGGGCCAACACCCCACTTCTCATTTACAAGGGGGTGTGGCAGGAGTCTCAACCTCCCACCAGTGTTGGGGGTCAACCTCCCATTTCCTGCCACACAGTGGTAAGTCATATGCATGGATTATTAAAAAATAGGAATGTATTTTGAAATTCCTACATTTGGGCAAAGAGGATTGATTATAAATATCAGCATTACTAGTTGTTAAGGTGTGAAACGGTATAAGTATGCCATTGTGCTTTACTGTGGTATTCACCAGGGATGCAGAAGATGCAGTTGAGGAGATAAAGAGTCTGCCTAGACAAGCGAGGTACGGCATCAACCGAGTGGTGGAGGCCCTGAAACCAGCTGTCAACAACGGCCTCGAATCTGTCATCCTCTTTGGTGTTCCGTCCAACCTGCCAAAGGTATGCAGATGCTTGTCGTGTGTAGACACTGACAGGATAAATACGATAAAATCCACGGTGCTATTAACATCATCTTGCATAACATATGACATGCATTCAGTGTATGGGCAGGGTTGAAAAAAATCATGATTGTTTTTAAAAAATCAGATTTTTTTTATATCTGGTATAGAGACATTTATATAGATGTTTATATTTATAAACTCTTTCAAACATGTTCTATTCAAACTGATTTGGGTACTTGTCTTAACAGAGGGGTACATGATTTTTTCTTATATAAAGGCATTAGGCAATGTTCACAAGGCCTAACCCCCTGTAGTTGCTTGGAAAGTCTTGAAAAGGAAAGCATGCTGTGTGTCTGTGGCAGTGGCAGTGATAATTATTGTTTGCTGAGAGGGTGGATTAGCACCTGTCCAGGGCTCTGTGTACTCTAAGGGTCTCCAATCAGACTGCAAACTGTTACAATATTAAACAATTGTAGCCCAGACCGTCTCACTTGAGTCAACATACTGAATTGGTAACAACTAGCACAAGCTATAAGTGGACATTAACTCGGGGCTTCTGTTTTGAACAGTTACATCCTCTTGAAGACAAGTTTGTGTGGCTTCACTGCATTCAGAAAGAGAATAGCTCAAACATACACAATGTCATAACATATTTGACTATCAGGTTATCTGGTGAAAATACAACTACACATTGTGCTTTTGTATTAAAAAACATACTATATTTTGTTCATTTTGATGCTTGTAAACAACCATTTGTATTAAATTCATAAATCAGTGGTTGAAAAAATCGGAAATAAAAAATAGTAAATCAATGACTTTTTTGGAGTGATTTAAATCATGATTTAAATGAAATGATTTAAATCAAACACCCTTGTGCATGGGTACCAAAGGCATAGTGTTTGTTAAAAGTGCTACTGGATAGATGAGGTACTGCATTAACATTTCTCCTGTAGTTGTTATAATATGTTAATTAGCATTCTTGACATTGAATTGATATTTCTGTTTGAAAGTGTATTACTCACTGGTTAGATGGTGGTATTATTGTAAAATCTGTCTTAGCAGACACCTGTCCGTAACTGAGACCTGTCTATAATGGACACTTTTGAAAGTCCCTAATTACTTCAGGACAGGTAATTTCATTATCATCTGGTCGACAGGTAATTTCATCATCATCTGGTCGAAAAGCCACCGCCATCTGTGTAAACATTCACCCCTTGGCTTCTCTCGGACATCAAAGCCATTTCAGTCCACCTTTCCCTAACCATGACCATGCTTTGTTTTCAAGTCTAACTCTCAGAAGCCAAGCTCCAAACAAAGTAAATGAATAAGTAGACGACTGTCAATGTTACTGTCTGTCTGACAGCAGTTGTACAATTTCAGTTAGATCACTCGGTGAATATTCATTTGTTCGTAGAGGGCTCAAAGAAATGGTGATTACATGGGACTGATCACGGCCCCACATGCCGCCTGGTTTCCATGAAGTGGAATGCAGTAATGCTTTGTGATTAATGACATTTTCACCAACTAAGTTTATAGCCCACATATATTAATGACAGCTTCTGTATTGTTTTATCAACCATAGATTTGTACCCATTCGCGACAATACCAACTAGCGATACGATAACGTATCCATTCATAATATAATGGCACCAACCAGTGGGTATCCTCATAATCAAATTCTCCATAACAGACACCTGTCTTCAGCCTATAACAGACATAATGCATAGTCCCGGCAGCGTCTGCTATGGGCCGGTTTCACTCGGGGAGGGCACGTTTTTTCCCACCCCGGTTTTTACTGGGTGGTAAATACCGGTAAATACCACCCTGGGAAAAATCCCAACCCTCAAAGGGATTGTATTTGAAGTTGTATTGCAATAAAAGCTGTGTAATGTTACCAGAATTAATGTATAATTGCTTCTGGTCAATTATGATATAGTTTGACTTAAAAAACAGCTACAAAAATGACATTCTAAAATATAGTATCCTCCTCTACTGCTAATAGTGCTATGATGCTTTTTTAGTGCTGCTAGTACAGAATGTGTTATATACACACTTGGGAAGGTTTCCTAGCACACTACTGGGTCATGCAAATTGGATTAGGTAATGTCCACAGCTATATGTAGTTCTTTAGCCCATATCAGAAGACATGCTGGCAGACACACTGTCCAATCTACTATTTACTGAGAGGGTGGAATAGCACATGCCAATGTCCAGGACTCAATATCCCAGTTGTACTTTAACCAGACTGCAAATTGGCACCAGACAATACTGGTGCCCCTGTCTGACTTGAGTCACCAGGCCTCTTCAGAAGAAAACTCCACTAGCAGTACATGGCACTGTGAGAGTAACAAACACATTTTATGGCTAATTGAAAAATTACACTTTCATGACACAGACTTCCTGCTTTAAACTAATAAAAGGATTATAGCTAGACATGGTAACTAGTACAACTGTTTGCTTAAGATGGATGTTAATTATGTTTCCCCGTGGACTAGACAATGTCAATCTTAGTAATGGACAGTTCTTCCCCCCCAAAAAAAAATCTGGTTTATGGCAGTTCTTCCCAGTTTATGGCAGTTTTCCCAGTATTTCCAGGTTTTTTCCCCTACTGCCCTGTCCAAAACCGGTTTTTCACGGAAAAAACCAACTGTACTTACAGACTAAGATAACTGTCATAGGTAAGATACTGTCTATGCATATATCATCATGCCAGCATGCATGCCGGCATGCATGCATATACACAAATCAATGCAAATTGGATATCATCAAATTATTTTCTTCAGAGAAGCCATGTAGAACTAGGAGAGTTAAATTACAATCGTTTATCACAGTGTGATGTTATTCTAAACTTTGTGCCAGCTCTATTTATACACCCTGACCCATGAACATTGGCCATTCAACTTAGTATCAGACACAAACAAGGCTGGGTCCATTTACAGAAAAAGAAATCAATTACAGTTACTTTCAATTTTTCAGTTAAATTACAACTACAATTCTAAAATTGTAATATCAGTTACAATTACACCATTTCAATGTCAATTACAGTTACATTTTGTATTATGCAGAAACATTTGTTAATTATCTGGCGTATGTTGCTGATTGTGCGTGTGTGCGTTCGTGCGTGCGTGCGTGCGTGCGTGATGTTTGTACATTTTGTTGAACCGTGACTTCAAGATTTCTTATACAATTAGCTAGATCAATATTGTTGTTCCTTATAAATATAATGTAATGTTAATTGTTTACTTGGTTCGTTAATTAATGTTTAATTACACGGAGTACAATACAACTACAAACAAATCATTTGAAATCCTAATGAGTTTCTCCAATCTACTAAGCCATTTCAAAGCAATTCTACTCATAAAATGTAACCACAAATAATTCATACCAGTACATTAGCAAAGTTCACATCAAGATAAGTCCCGAGGGGTTTTGTCTATAACCCCTTGGTGTACACCCTCTCTATCTACTGTTATACCCGGTAAACGGACATAACCCCACTGGACAAAACCCCACTCAGACATAACCCCACTGGACATAACCCCACTCGGACCAAAACCCACTCGGACAAAACCCCACTCGGACATAACCCCACTCAACCCCATTCAGACAAAACCCCTTTTGGCCTACTGCATATAGATTCAAAGACAACAATATTTGTTATTTTCTGTTGTATTAATGTCAATGTATCACCATACAACATTGAAAAATATGCAACTATGAAAACTACATTAAACTACTACCTCACATATTGTTATCATGAAAACTACATTAAACTACTTCCATCTCACACAGTGTCCAGTGCCCCTCAGTGTATCGGGAATTGACTTGGTGCCATCACGACGGGCAGTACACAGATTGTGAAGCTTCGTCTGGAGCTGAACTGTGTGGCGCCGCGTTCGCTTGACTGGTGGTTCACCATGCTGGTCACATAGCAGTGCAGTGGCAACCTGTGCCTGGTCCTTCCGGATAGTGTCGATGGCCCTCCAGATAGTTGGATGAGCATGTCCTACCAAGTTGGAGAAGGCATTGTTCCAACCCTCACATATGTTGTTGGTTCTGGAACTGCCGTGAAGGGTGATGTTGTGCACATTCCATATGGATGGTGGATACGTCGGTGGCTTGCGACACATGCGAAGTGGAGGCTTAGTGCCATCTGGACGTTGGGGTAGCTGTATCTAACGGTAGGTACCGGACACATAGATTTGATCAAAGTACTGCAGAAGGGGTTCTAGTCCCTCAGGAATGTTATCACGCAGGTAGGCCATGCCATCAGGTACATCATCTTCAGGCAGGAAAGCCAGACTATCCATCATCCCACAGAAGAGCTTAACGTCGTCTTCCTCGCGATAACGCTGTACCAGACCAAGACTCTGAATCTTCCTCCATGTGGACTGGGCAAGATGATAAAAACATCCATGGATGTTGACATGAGGTCCAAATGATGATTGCATGGCGTTGATCACTGCCTGCTCAAAATCCATGGTCACAGTGGTGGGGTCAACATTGAAGCCAAGCTCAGTGCACCGGTCCTGAATAGCCGAGAAAAGTTCCTCATAGGTTTCCTGGTGCTTGTTGGGTAGGAAGGCGTAGACACATGTCACAGCTGATTCTCCAAGTGGTACACGGATCACGTATAAGTGAGTGAATAGGAGTGGTGCAACATCGAAGGTGCCATCCATAAACCAGGAGTCAGAACTAGCGAGGTGGCGAAGTCCAAGGTCAGTCCCAAAAACTAACATCCTGGCAGAAGAATCAACACCGTTGTCATAGATGACGAAGGGGTCTCCATCAACAGTGGTGGTCCACTCCCCATCTAGCATGAGTTCACTGAGCGACGCTGGGTTCTTGGGCATGTGCTTGGCACGTTCCCGCCTGAGAGAGCGCTTGACTGTGTCTGGATTGCTGAGTGCAGCACGTACATCTACAGGCACATCTGTGGTGTGGTCTGACATGAGCTGTGTTAGTGTACCACGTGATCCAGCTGAACGCTCATTGAGTGAGGCACGTAACTTAGCAATAGCTACAGACTGTTCCTGTGGATCATGGCTGTGCGGTGTCATGCTGGTGACAGTTGTCATCTGCAAAGGTACAAAGAAAAATATAATATTAGTTGTAATATGAAAAGGTAGTAATAATTTTTCAAATTTTCATTCATGTTTGTAGCATTGTATTGTATACAAATTTTGGACAACTGGATCAAAAAATGAAGGTCTCTGGAAAATTATCCACAACAAAGAAGCTTCATATGGCAATAGTGTGATAGTGGTATAATTAATCATATAATATTATGGTTTTTGTTGACAATCTGCTCTTTGAAAATCATATGATGGACAGTACTGTCCTTGGAGAAGGTCATTTTGAATACATTAACATTTTCTGAAACTTTATTATCAACACTGACCTTGAAAATGCAACAGTAATTCATGTAACATATAGGTAATGAAATAGTTCTAAGCAAATAGGATGAAACATGTTAATTATTACATTTTATCAGGCACATATTCACAAGCTATTAACCAGGTGACTAAGAACTGGTTGTTCCAATCAAAGCGTATTTTAAGTGCATTCATAATAAAACAATTTAAATTATTCATCAAAGCAGAACAATATTAATCTAAATTGATGGTATTTATGTGCACCGTTAGTTGATCCAACCGGTAATTCGATCCAACCACAATCAGAAAATAATTGTATATCAGGTGGCAAATGTTAAATTTTGTATACTGTTATGATACAAAAATTATAATACATTTTCTAACCAAGGACACTTTTACACAATACCATGCAACAGGCCTTCATTATAATTTGTATCAGTGTTTTTTTAATTTGACATTCTAAACAAAAATATCTGAAATCAGCTATATATCTATAATTTCTCATCTCTGGTAATTTACACAAGATATTTACCTCAGCATTGGTAGTCACGGGTGTAGGACAAAAACCACCCCGGACAAAAACCATCTGGACAAAAACCACCCGGACTAAAACCCCCCAGACATAATCCCCCCCGGACTAAAACTACCCTGGACAAAAACCCCCTTTTTATCTTTGAAATATTCTTTGAAAATTGTAACTATATCTTCTTACAATTTATGTATGAGCCTTAACAATGAAAGTTCCTTTGTCAACAATGAAAACATTGCAATTACATGAAACTGACATACATGTATAATTGTAATCCTTTGCATGACAAAAGAATTTTATCCTTTGTGAGGGAGAAGCCAACCTTTAATTGTAATCCAGGCAATCAGGCAATCAATGATAGAAGCCACTCTCTATTGATGAATGTAATCATGTACATGAATAAAGAAAATTTTTCCTTTGTCAGGGAGAAGCCAACCTTTAATTGTAATCCCAGCCAATCAGGCAATCAATGATAGAAGCCACTCTCTATTGATGAATGTAATCATGTACATGAATAAAGAAAATTTTTCATTTGTCAGGGTGAAGCCATCTCAAAATTATTGCATTTATATGAAAGAAAGGTCTTAATTGTAATCAGGATAATCCTTTAATCAGTCCTGAGTTCCTATAAATATGGAAGTCATATCAGTCACATTATCACTTCTCAAAAGATATTATAAGCTACACAACTTTATTACTGAGATACTAAATATTGAATACTATGGAGATCATCAAGAGCCACAAGGGTGGTTCAAAACTTCTATGTGGTGGTTATATGTATACCAAGAAAAAAGATAGCAAGACAACAATCCGCTGGGAATGCTCCCAAAGGGTTTCAAAAAACTGCAAGGGATCTTTCACTAGTGACTTACAGATCCAGACAACAATCCGAACTACTCCGCACAGCCATGACCCCAACCCATACACTACAGCTGCTACAAAGATCCGCTCAGTAATCAAAGAAGCAGCTGGCACTTCCAGGGGCACTCCTGCACAACTACTCGCTGACAACACAGCCGCTGAATCCCTAGAAGTCCGGGTGTCCATGGGTGCTCGCGAGTCCATCAAACGCTGTATACGCCGTGAAAAGGCCAAAGCTTTTCCAAAAAGCCCAGCTGGCCTGCCTGACCTCGTTATGCCCGACGAATGGTGCACCACTGGTACTGACAATGAACAATTTCTGATCCATGACAGCGGTCCAGATGCAGTTGATCGGATGCTGGTTTTCGCCTCTGATGCTGCATTGACACAGCTTGCGCGATCTGACACCTGGCATATGGATGGCACTTTTGATTCAGCACCTTCCATCTTTCAACAACTCTACGTGATTCGCGCCCCTTTCGGGGAAAGTGCTATCAGCTGTGTTTACGCATTCCTATCCAGCAAGACTCAAGCCACATACGAAGAGCTCATCACAGCTGTACTGGAAAGGTGTAGTGATCTGGGTTTTCAGCCTGATCCAACAACGATCATCACTGACTTTGAACAGGCTACTATCAACGCAGTCAGCAGTACCCTTGGATCCGATGTTCAGAGCAGAGGTTGCTTTTATCATCTCACCCAGAGTACGTGGTGCAAGGTGCAGCAGCTTGGACTTGTGACACTGTATCGCTCAGATGATGACGTGAAGCTGTTCTGCGGGATGGTCGACGGATTGGCATTCTTGCCTGTAGCTGATGTTCCAGAAGGACTGAAGTATCTCAAGGAACACACACCTGAAGGTCTAGAACCTCTTATCGATTACTTTGATGCCACCTACATCTCGGGATCGTATCGCCGAATCCAGCGCCCAACTGGTCCAGATGGTAGCATTCCTCCAATGAAGATGCGCAGGATCGCACCAATGTTCCCACCTGAACTGTGGAACGTTCATGAGGTCACAATCAGCGGTGAATCTCGAACCAACAATATGTGCGAGGCATGGAACAACTCCTTCCGATCACTTGTTGGGTGTTCACATCCCAGCATATGGCGTACCATTGACAATCTTCGTAAGGATCAGAATGATGTTCGCGCCGCCATTCTTCTGGATTCCCGTGGACAGCCTCTCAAGAAGCGGGTACATCGATCCACAGTACAGCTCCAGCAGAGGCTTCACAACCTCTGTACAGATATTCGCGATGGCCGCAAATCTGTTGAGGTTACCCTGAGGGGAATAGGACACTGTATCCGCTGGAAGTAATTTTCATAATATATGTTGACTTTTGATATGTGTACATGTATGAATGTGTATAATTGGTTGTAAAATTATGCTATATAAAATCACCCTCACTGTATGAATGTGTATACTCATGATAATTGGTCATATGATTCTAAATAAATACTCGCAAAAAACGTGGGTGGTTTTTGTCCAGGGTAGTTTTAGTCAGGGGGGATTATGTCCGGGGGGGGTTTTAGTCCGGATGGTTTTTGTCCAGGTGGTTTTCGTCCGGGGTGGTTTTTGTCCGTTTTTTACGGTAGTCACACCTCCCTTACAACTGAACGCTGTGCGGTTGGAGCACTCCCATCGGACAGTCTTTTTGATATATTTTCGGGTGTATATGTAGCCTCCGTGCATCAGCTTTAGACCACCTTTGTTGTTGATGACGATCTCCATGTTGTAGAATAATGAAGGTTCATGTTTACTGGTGTCCTTTTATACCCTTTAATACCGGTCAACTGTAATGTAACTAGCAACTAAGAAAAGCCAACTTTACTGGCTTCCATCTAATAGGACCAAATTTACATTTGAAAACAATTCCTTTTGAAGTGCAAGCAGAAATATAGTTACTTCATTTCAAAATATTATTTATTTTTACCTAATTTTTTTAATTTTCATTACTTCTAAAAAAATAAAAGTGGGGTTTTGTCTTAGTGGGGTTTTGTCTGAGTGGGGTTATGTCCGAGTGGGGTTTCGTCCAGTGGGGTTATGTCCAGTGGGGTTATATCCGAGTGGGGTTTTGTCCTGGATTCGTTATACCCAAATTGGTTTACTTGGCAGTTGTGTTTTGAGGTTGTATCCCAGTTTGCCATGAGTCTCTTGGCTTCAAGCCCAGTCAGTGTTCTTACATAATAAACCTGTGGGCTGTAGCTCACTCTCAATTAACCACCACCTTGCCCTTCCATATGTAAACTGTGATAGAAGATTACAGAGTCACAGAAAAGGCAGACCCATGACCAATTGGGGTATACCTTGATATGAGGTAATGGTGATGCCTTTTTGGCATATTTGGAGACCCTTTGGAAGCCAGGTGTGAACTGTCTGCTGGCAGATTGCAATTAAATATTGCTTAGAAGGAAGACCAGAGGTATTTTGTTGGTGCACTTGTTATATCTGAATATTCCTTTGATGATATGAGCAGGTCCTGCAGGTGTTATAATTAAGATCTTTATTTTTAATTTGTGAGAGAGTATTTATATTTTTGTAGATTTTTTCTGGTAGTTTGTTATAGAAAAAATAATGTAATTGTAATGGAATGTAATTGATGCAATTACACAACATATTTCAATTACAATTACAACATAATTTCAAAACCAAAGTCGGTTACAATTACAGCATTTTGCTGTAATCAGTTACAATTACATAATTGGACCCAGCCCTGGACATAAAACCTAATATTGTAAGAAATAAACAGCTCTGTTCAGCACTGGACTTCGATACATCCCACATCAAGTTTGTTTATTGATGCTACTTGGTATAACAATAACCAACATCATGAAGTGTACTCTTGTATTCTTGGCAGTCTTCAAGTAAACATTGCTACTGAAGATTAATAACTAAGTTGATAAAAGGTTATATTAACTATGAACGGACTCTTATGCAACAATATTTTTTTACTATTTTTTTCCCTAAATTGTGTTCTTCTGGGCAGCCCTCTCACCTGCCTACCATATCTCCCCTTCTCTCTATCTCCTCTCTTCTCTTTGTTTCTCCCTGCATCTTTCTGTTTCTTTGTATGTGATGACAACATCTAATTATTATATCATCAGTATTTTATACTGATGCTGACGGTGACAAAACAATTATCCACGGATTTGGAACATTTTCATGATTTGGCCTGTTGCAATGGCAAATTGAAATATAGCTTATACGGGAAGGTTAATAAAACTGTCAGAGAAAATAGTTTATTTTTGTGATTATTTTCACATTTTGAATTGCTACAGCTCAAATATTTCAATGATAACCTCACTATTTTTTAATGTTATGTGCCGTAGCACATTCAGATAATGTTTTTTTAATGAAATCTGGTAAAGTTTGCAACTTTGAAAAAAATTTTTGGTTAATTGTTTATAAGAAATTATATGCCTTAAGTCAGTTCTAATCTTATGTACTTATATGGGCCAAATCTATAATTTGGTGAAGTTTCAACTGCACCTGAATGTTAGAACTTTGAGGAGTGATTTGTTTAACTTTTTAGCTTAAGCCATCAATAAATTACGCTTCGGTTTTGTGCTATTTTTAATGGATTAACTTTGATAATAATACAATGGAATTCACATTAATTACATAAATCACCTTGTCTGCCCCAGGATGCTACTGGCACCAACGCTGATAGTGCCGACAACCCTGTGATTGGAGCAATACATAAACTACGTGATGCGTTCCCCCAACTCCTTATTGCCTGCGATGTCTGTCTGTGTCCCTACACCGATCACGGTCACTGTGGTAAGGCGAATACTTCATATTGGGAGTTTTCAAACTTTTATGGAACCGTACCTGCTGTGAACATATCTAGTTGCTGTGTACCCCTTCCCTAATTTCTTCTCACAGCACTGTGAGCACTGACAGCTACACACCAAGCACCGCAGCAGATTAAACATAGAAGTGCTCTCTTTAATTGAAGACTCTCTTTCATTGTTCGTGCCACCACTGGGACGTGAGGAAAACAAGCACATCCCAATAATGTGCCAGAGTTTCAGTTTTAATTCATTTGTATTTTTTCAACCGATCAAAACTTAAGTTTGTAATAAATTTATGAAATGTCTTTGTCCGCCATTACAGGATTTTTATAGTGTACCCCCAGTGGATGTTCATGTACCCCAGGGGTAGCACAGTTTGAAAACCCCAGCTTTATATTAATGTGTTTCGTATTTTTATTGTTTATTTAGTTTACATTTTTTTTTTAGTAATTTGCAACATAATTATTTAGTGTGCATGCTCTGTGTTAAATTGGATGTGTAAATTATGTGTATATGGCATTTTATAAACTTGTAATTAATTACTTATTTTCTATGACCCAGATTGGTTTTATTTTTTATAGTACACTGCAGATATGTTATGGTCTGTAAAATGGTTTTTGTTTGTGGGATAATGTGTCATTGTCTAATCTTAATGTGTGTTATTTTACATATGTGTTATCAATATCTGCATTATACATGTTTGTTGTCATGGTCTGTGTTCTACATGTGTGTTGTCATTGTATGTGCCCTACAGGTATGATATCATGGTGTGTTTTCTGCAGGTGTGTTAATGTGACTTATGTTCTATATGTGTGTTGTTATAGTCTGTATTCTACTGGTGTGTTATCATTGTCTGCATTCTACAAGTGTGTTATCTTGGTCTGTGTTCTACATGTGTTGTTATCATCATCTGTGTTCTACTGGTGTGTTATTGTGGTCTGTGTTCTACAGGCATGTTATCATAGTCTGTGTTCTACATGTTTGTTGTCTGTGTTCTACATGTGTGTTGTGTGTGTTTTGCAGGTGTGCTGTGTGTGGTCTGTTCTACAGATGTGTTGTCTGTGTTATACAAGTGTGTTGTTTGTGTTCTGCATGTGTGTTATCTATGTTCTACAAGTGTGGTATCTGGGTGTTCTACAAGTGTGGCTATGGGTGTGTTGTCTGTCTTTTTTGGTATGTCATTTGTGTTCAACAGGTGTGTTGTCTGTTCTACATGTGTGTTGTCTGTTCTACATGTGTGTTGTCTGTGTTCTACAAATGTGGTGTATGTTATATGGGTGTGTTGTCTGTGTTTAATGACTGGGTCATCTGTGTTCAACATGTGTGTTGTCTGTGTTCTATATGAATATAGTCCTGTGTTGTACAAATTTGTTGTCTGTGTTCTAGATATGTGTTGTCTGTGTTCTACAGGTGTGTGATCTGTGTTCTACAAGTGTTGCCTGTGTTCTGCAGGTGTGTTTTCTGTGTTCTACATGTGTGTTGTCTGTGTTCTACAGGTGTGTTGTCTGTGTTATACAGGTGTGTTGTATGAGGATGGTACCATCAACAACAAGGCCAGCATTGCGAGACTGGCAGAAGTTGCCCTTGCGTATGCTAAAGCAGGTAAAAACAATTATTATTCACTGTAAATACCAAAAAGATTTTAGTTATCTCAAAGATTAACTTTCAGCATCAACAAAATGCAATCAATAAGTTTAAAAATTACTTTAAAATGTTGAAAGAGACACAAACTACTACAACATACTGTCAATGTAGATTGCAATATAATTACGCTATCATATCTATCATATATTAGCATTTGCAGACATAATTTTTGCATAATTCAGGGTTTGAAAAAATATTACAAATTGAGATTTCAGTATTTTCTTAGTGTATTAATTTCTGTATAACAAAAACAGAAATTTATTAACTGGAACGGTTGTTTTTAACTTTTAATGTTGAAATAATTATATTAACATATTCAAAACTTGCTGAATAGTAATTTAGTAGATATAAATTGTTGTCGTCTTTTCAAGGTAACTTTGTCACAGTACACAGTTTTGGATATGTTAAAATAATTATTTCAAGAGAAATATCCTAAGAAATGTTAACTATTTTGAAACTACTTTGATTTTACGTCCATTTGAAATTCCACTTTGGTAGGAAATCAACCAAACTAAATTTACAGGAAATGCTGATATCTCAGTATGTAACTTTCTTACTTATCAGGGTTATCTCAACCACATACAATGATTAATAAAATATATGTTATGGCAAATGAAATTCACAGAAAGTAATTTTCCTGTTTGCTGCAGGTTGCCAGGTTGTGGCCCCCTCAGACATGATGGACGGACGTGTCCTCGCAATCAAGACAGCCCTGAGTGATAATGGACTCGGAGGCAAGGTTTCCCTCCTAGCCTACAGCGCCAAGTTTGCTTCTGGGTTCTATGGACCATTCAGGTAAGTTTAATATCTTGTTTCTGTGCACAACTCCTCATTCTAAGTGTACACTCGCACGCTCGCTCAACCCTTGACCGAGATGATCATTAGTGCATGTCTAGATGACTCATGGACTACCTGTCGCTACCGGTGTCTGTCCTAGGTTGCCTCAAGGAGATCTTTGAATGGCGTATCCAGCCATGTTATTGAGCCACATCTTGCTTCATCTTCCCTGTGTTCTTTCCCCTTTTCTTCCCCTTTCACGGTGCCATGTAAAATTTATTTGGCAACGCTGTTGTGACAAGTTTGTGTCTAAGTGTGCAGTGTTAATTCGTTTAATTTCTGGCAGCTTTGTTGAGTTTTCTTCGTTGTTTCGGTGTCCAATGTTGTTCTTAGATGTGTCCTAATACAGTATCTTTCCCTTATGATATCTGTGAATTTTCTCTCCATGCAGTTCTTTACTAGTTTCTATGTCTTTTTTATCCCTTTAATATTATTACATAACTTAGTTATTCCTATTTTATATCGCTGTTGAAGAGTCAAAACAATATTAGTGATCTGCACCGTGTGGTTGGTTGGATAGGAGTCCATTACACTAACTTCTTATACATTGAAAATGGACTTTACCGGTAATTGTTTTGATTCCTCGACAGATCTGTTGTTGAACAATCAAAATAGTGAAAGTCCATTTTCATGTATGAGGAGAAGCCTAATAGACTCATATCCAACCAACCACGTGGTGCAAATCAAAATAGTGAAAGTCCATTTTCATGTATGAGAAGAAGCCTAATAGACTCATATCCAACCAACCACGTGGTGCAAATCAAAATAGTGAAAGTCCATTTTCATGTATGAGAAGAAGCCTAATAGACTCATATCCAACCAACCACGTGGTGCAAATCAAAATAGTGAAAGTCCATTTTCATGTATGAGAAGAATCCTAATAGACTCATATCCAACCAACCACGTGGTGCAAATCAAAATAGTGAAAGTCCATTTTCATGTATGAGAAGAAGCCTAATAGACTCATATCCAACCAACCACGTGGTGCAAATCAAAATAGTGAAAGTCCATTTTCATGTATGAGAAGAATCCTAATAGACTCATATCCAACCAACCACGTGGTGCAAATCAAAATAGGCTTCCATTGTTTGTACTCTTCAACAGCAATATATTTTATTTACAACATCGAAGACCTTTAGGTTTTACCAAAACTTTAATGTTACCTGAATTATGATATTCGTCAGCCACAACTATTTTGATTACTTACTCAATGTTTCGACTGCCATCGGAGAGAGAAGCTGTAGCAGAGATGAACAAAGTATAATGATGAAAATGGGAAAGCAACAGTGATTATGGACACTGATGAGTATGAACACAAAGTTACCACCATATTATCAGACGATAAAACGTATGAGAAGCTGAAGAAAGACCCTACACATTCTTACCTGACAGCTAAGAATGTACAAAGGATGTACCGCACACCGAAAATTCATAAGCCAGACAAACCTCTCAGACCTGTTGTGGACTATACAGGGTCAAATAGATACAATGTATCAATATCAAGATAACTAGCTCCGATTGTGAGTAAGACACACCACATAAAGAACTTAAAGCACTTAGCCAATGAAGTCGCTTCTATTCTTCTTCTTCAAACAAGATGAGATGTTCCTATCACATGACATGGTGTCACATGACATGGTGTCTCTCTTCCCCAATCAACTGGATATCATCAAGAAACAACAAGTAGTTGAAAAAAAAACTGAAACTATGGACACAGGGACACCATTTATCAGCAGAAGTTTGGCACAGCAGTGGGAGGTCTGGTGTCACCTGTAATTGCAAACCTCTTCATGGAATGGCTGAAACAGCAAGCTATTCTCACACCACCATTAACATGCAAACTGAAACTATGGAAGAGATATGTGGATGATGTGATGGAAGTAGTGAGGAAGGGATGTGGACAAGAACTGACAGAGCATCTCGACAACATAGACACAACAGGCAGCATTAAGTTCACATATGAAGAAGAGAGCGACAACTCCCTGCCCTTCCTGGACACACTTATGATATACGAAAGGAAGATGAAACTGAAACTGCTTGTGTATCGGAAGAAGATGCATTCAGACCAGTATCTGAACTTCACGTCTCACCATAATTACTGGATAGATGCATCAACATTGTATCAGAGCCGGAAGACAGAGATAAAGAGGTGGAGCACATCACAAAGGCACTAGAAATATATGGGTACTCAAGTTGGACCATAAAGAAAATGAAAGAACAGCAATCTCAGAAGGGAAAGGCCAAAGAAAAAAGTAAAAGGAGTAACACAACATATACAGCGGATTTTAAAACACCATGAGCCAAGCATCAGGAGACTACTAGTGCATCCAAAGGACAAAGTGGAAGATAGAAAAAAGACAGACTGTGTATATGAAATCCCTTGTAAGAGCTGTAACCACAACAGAGCATAAATCTACAATAACAGACCATGCAGACAGAAACAGTTGCATCATAGACTGGGAGGGGGCAGACGTGATTGACGGAGAGCGTAACGGAAACACCAGATGGATCAAAGAGGCCACATGCTTCCGAAAGACAGCTCCACTCATGAATCAGTAGATTGAGTCACGAATGGGACGGCCTGCTTACCAAGACAACTGACGAACAGGGGAAGAACTTTCCATCCCAGAATTCCTGATGAAGGCTGCCAATAGCAGTCAAAACGTAGATTAAGTAATCAATAGTAAATCATAGTTGTGGTTGAAGAAAATCAATTCATACTTGATGAACATTTTCATGAATTGAATATTACCATTTACACAGGTAACTCCTAAATATTGTTTAGACCAATAACAACACTTGCGCCATCTTGTGTTGGTACAGGGAAGCAGCCAAGTCTGCGCCAGCATTTGGTGACCGACGCTGTTACCAGCTGCCTCCAGGTTCCTCGGGACTTGCCATGCGTGCTGTGGTACGGTCACCTTATGCATGATTCTATTCTTTGCACAAAATGAGACTTGTGGCCAAAGTTTTAATCCTAGTTTTCTTGTTTCTGTAGCATTTTTAGTAATTTTGTTTGGAGTTTTATGGATTACGGGTGCATTTGTTGAATTGTGTAATGAAATATATCTTTGTGATTTGCAAAACAGATGGATAATCCCTTGGATTAAGAGTGGTTGAAGAATGCATCTTAAATGATCCCTTAGTTATGGGCCACCTTAAAATACTGATGTTTGGTAATAAACGAAATTGGTTTGGGGTTAGGCAGTATTTATCTATGTATTTATCTGTGTATTTTCAGCATCAATGTATTTTCCCAAAAAAACGTTGTTTATTTTTTCCATCGCGGCCCACAAGGTGCTGGCTATGAGGGCATGAAGCAGTCTTGTGTTATGACCTCTGAGTATTACAGTATGTGATGGTTACAGAACAAACGTCAAGGATATTTTCATGGGTTAATTGCCATAGATCGATGTAAGTTTCATGTAGGGGGTGGGGTCTAACATTAAACGACATTGGTTTCATTTAGAATCATGTTTTGAAATGGCTGTAATGAGCAGAGCCTACACAATAATAATAATAATATAGTTTATTTTATATACCAGATCCAAGATTATTCGTGGTGCTCCACATAAAATAATAATAACATAGTCTAGAATTGCAAAATAAAAAAAAAGTATTAAAATACTACTAATAATAATTATTATTTAAAAGTAGATATAGTACAATATAGTACAATATAAAAATATATACTAAAATAATGAATAAATAATAAAAAAAAATTTTAAATAAATATGCGTAAATATTATATAATACATGTTGATGTGTGTGTGCAGGAGAGAGACGTGAGAGAGGGGGCGGACATGTTGATGGTGAAGCCAGGAATGGCATACCTTGACATAGTGAGACAGACCAAGGACAGGGTAAGTAACCACTTGTCTCTATCCAGCCAGCCTCGTCTGGCCTGGCGAAACAACAACCTGTTTAGTTAAATTTTATGCGCATCCCATTTCATACACATTTTGTGAAAAAAATTTAAACTAGTGTCCACTATGATATGCCAGCTCGTTTGTACTAATGTGTGATTTAGTTTTCGTGAAATCATTTGACAAACTATTAAATTATATTTGACCATTGAAAAAAATTGAAAAAGTGATCTGTGTAATATAGCATGAGGCTGTTCACACTTTTGCAAGTTGCCTGATCTCATGATCAAAGTCATTTCTTTTGATGATTTAAACAAAAGTACATGCTTATTAAACTGACTGTGCATATTACTTAAACTATTCACACAGTACAAATTTGAATATCAACGAACCTGATTTGTGATGGGCTGAGTCAACTGGGGAGGGAGATTTAAAGCCTTTTTATATCACGCTAATTTATACACCCATCTTTGGTATTAAAATTGCTTTGCCCCCAAAGCAGATGCTAATAGTAACATCTCCGTTATGATCACATATTCTCAGAATATTTAAAAGACGATTGATGTACCTCTGAAGATACAGTTATGAATCTTAAGCGTAAGCAATTTTAATTGACTGTGATCATATTCTTAGTACCTGTGCAACACATAGAGAGAATAGATTTCTAGGATCCTGTGGTCAGATTTGTGTTGAACATGTTATTTAAGTAATAGATCTGCTTGTCCAAAATGATTTCGTCCGTTTATTTACCCCATCAGGTTGTTGATGTTCAGCAATGTACAGGTGTAGTGTGTGAATAGTTTACATGATATGCATAGTCAGTTTAATAAAAGAGTGTCAACTTTTGTAAAATCATTGAAAGAATAAATTTACATGCGAAAAGTGTGCATAGCCTTGTGTTATAGTATATAGGGGTGGGATACACATGGACACTGTGCCCATGTGTTATAGTATATATAGAGGTGGGATACACATGGACACTGTGCCCTTGTGTTATAGTATATAGGGGTGGGATACACATGGACACTGTGCCCATGTGTTATAGTATATAGGGGTGGGATACACATGGACACTGTGCCCATGTGTTATAGTATATAGGGGTGGGATACACATGGACACTGTGCCCTTTTTAGCTGAATGTTCGTTCAGCCCAACAAAACTATTTTGACAGTTTGTCTGATGACTTCATTAAAACTGAATAAAAATGTTGCACAAATGAACTAGCATGTCATAGTCGAGGTTCGTTTTTTTTTGCAAAATGAACCTAAAACAAGACAGATGAAAAACAATTTAATTGAGGAGGTAGCTTTAAATGATGCTAATGTGACAAAAGCTGTTTTATAAAGCACATTTGCTGGTGTATTATGTTCAAAATAAATACGCTACAAAAATATCCTGCAGAGAATTTAAAATCCCCTTCTCGCACACTATTTGTGTTTGTGTTTTACTTTCACTTTCAGACTGCCCTGTTTCACTTTCAGTTTCCGAACTACCCCCTGGCCCTGTACCAAGTGTCTGGCGAGTATGCGATGCTGTGGCATGGGGCGGCGGCAGGGGCCTTCGAGCTCAAGAAGATTCTGTTTGAGACTCTCACCAGTATGCGTAGGGCAGGTACGTAGTATTCAGACATAGACAAAGTATAAGTTTCTCATCAGAAGTGCCAAGCAGGTGAAGGTGGGTCCAAAAACATAATTGCAATTCTTTACAGACAAAATAATGTAATTGTAACTGATTAAGGTTTTGAAATTGTGATTGATTTCTTTCATGTAATTGGGACAGTTACATGAATTACAATTGATTACAGTATTTTTTCATAGCAAACACTTTACCTGAAAAATCTATCAGAAATGCTGTTGCACATAAGTTGAAATCAATCGTATGCAAACTATATAAATTCAGCAGCAGATGCTATATAATTCATAAATACTGAATAGACTTAGCATAAACAGGTGGTTCAGTTTGATGCATATGTATTTGTAATGGTTTAATTGGTTGAACAATTTTAGAAGTGTAAATGAAATGAAAAGTAATTTATTTGGATTGGTGTAATTAGTCCTGACACAAAACAGTTCGATGTCTTAGTAGAGAATTGAATATATTGTTCATGTTAGGCTCACACAGTTAAATTGACATCTATGGCAGCCACATGGCTATCGATACAGGAGTAACTTGAGACGGTGAGGCTAGAAACGCACGAGGGTGTCAAATCACTCCACATGGATCGACCAGCAGCTAGCTTCCCACACAGGAACCTTCTTGTTTGTTTAAATTTAAAACAAATTCTACTTTTATGCATGTGCGAGCAAAAGAATAACCAAATAATTTTTTTAAGCAAATAATTAAAAATCCTAGTTGGCCCTTGTAGTACATCTCATAGTTTAATTGAAATACTGTATACAACCTAATAAATGTACAGGACGCTTGGAAAAAAAGGAATATGTTCTTATAGGCGTACACCAAAATTTGTTTCTCTAGACAATAAGGTAACTGTTTAACACTAGTGGTGTCATTTGGTGACTAATTTAGAACAACTGAAAAATGGTGCCAACTGTTTAACACCAGATGCCGACACTTTTCAGTTGTTCCACACTAGTCAAATTACAATAATTATGGATCCTACTGATTAGAAAAGGGGGTCTATGCTAATTAGGGCATGTACACTTAATAGGTCGAATACGGTACTGTTTGGTTTATATCAATGGTATTTTTATATACCTGGTATTGTTTTGTCTTCAGGAGCTGACCTTATTATCACGTATTATGCACCTCAACTCCTCGAGTGGATGAAGGAAACCTAAGGACACTGTAATATGCTACATTGAATAGACTATACACCCAATGAGGGGACGCAACAGTTCTGAGGAAAATGGCTGCATTTTGTATAACCATTAATGATTGATTGAGTTGGCCACTGTTAACTAAATGTGTATTTATTGTTATCCATTTAAGGATTATCTCGATGTACGACACAACACAAAATTGGCAGAGTGGGTTAGTGGCTATTTTGTTTTGTACATCGATGAACTTTCCCCAAAACATGTTTATTTCTGGATCGCCATTCTTAAGAGTGTTGACTTCAAGCGCATGCAGGCAGGTACGACAGCTACAGTGCCACCTGGGGACTACAAAGTTGTACACAGGTCAATGTAATTGAAACGTTCATGTAGCGGGGAAGTGTCGTGATGTTAATTAAATGGCATCAATTTCATGTAGTTTAGTGTGGTACGTAAATGTGTTGAGATCATCTGTCACTGTTGGGTGTTTGTACTTCACTGCAAGGAAATGGCCTAGTAAACGTTCTTAGCCCCTAAATATGCAACAAAAACAGAGCATCGCTTCTTGCTTCTACTTTTGAGCATCTTTGTTACTTATACACCCTGTATACTTCAATTCTCTGTTTGCACACACTGTGGGCGTTGTTGAGATGCTGCCGCATTTTGAGATATCTCCAACCATGTATTGTTACGTTTAATTTCCTCGTTATATCATTATTATGCTTTCTGCTTTTGCATTATTGCACCAAAGTCTCACATACATATCAATGTTTTGTTTAGTTTATATATTTTGTTATCCATTGTGTTGGGGTAATCATTTTAAAGTTCACCCTTTTTGTTGTACTCCTCTGTGTACCTGACAACTATCTGTACAGTCAGTTACAGACCAGGTGTAGATTTACTGTATCATGTAAATTTACCATAACTGCTGCCGTGCAACACTGGAATATTATTACATGGGTAATTGTTACTGATAACTGCTGTCTGCGGTGATATGCACTGTCCTGCACTGCTTGTCATAAATCCCAGTATCGCAAATAGACACATGAACAAATAATTCGAAAAGCGCATGACATATAATACATAGATTACCATTTTACTGCTTTAAATGGGTTGAAATATTAGTTATGAACCTTTATAATAAATACCTAAATGTCAAATGATAATAGGTGTTATGCACTCATTGCTTTAGAATGTTGTATTGGGCTCACAAATTTTATGCACTAGCTCAATGATTTAAAATGTTGTATTGGGCTCACAAGCTTTATGCACTCAATAATTTAGAATGTTGTTATGGGGACACAAGCTTTATGCACTCAATGCTTTAGAATGTTGTATTGGGCTCTCAAACTTTATGTATTCACTGCTTTAGAATGTTGTATTGGGCTCACAAGCTTTATGCACTCACTGCTTTAGAATGTATCGGGCTCACAAGCTTTATGAACTCAATGCTTTAGAATGTTGTATTGGGCTCACATGCTCGCTTAACACAACATTCTGAAGCAAGTTGTGTATAAAACCCAGTACTGTTCAATAATTGTATAATATGTAGCATTGTATTACACTTCATATTATATTTTATGTGCTTTACAGTGATATCATTATGTTTGCACATGACAGTGTTGTTTTAGGCTCGGGAAATCATGACATGGAATAAAGTGGAGATGTCGGGGAATATGAGATTAACACGATTGGTTGCATAAAGTTGCCAGTGAAATGTGGGGGATGTGTGATTATCAAACAAGTTAACAAAACAGATGATCAGTAAAACAAATACCGCTCCCTCAATATACCTTGCTCACGCTGCAACATTAGCCAACAGTTCAAACATATAGAACATAAGTATGTTGTGTTTTAATAAAAAAACAAGTCTGGATGCTTTAATACTATATATTGGTAGGTATATGCTTTTGTTTATGAAATCTGTATTATGAGGAAACCCTGCACAAATATGCTGTAAAAGGTCAAAATCGGTTACAGTTGTTAAGTTTCATAAAAGTTGTAGTTGAATGTTTGGCATTATAATATAGAGTAGTTTGTGTGTGTTAAACTTGCTATCATTTTGTTGTTACACTTGTATAAGTCTATGCATGTGTATGCATTATGCTATTAAACTCTATTAAATCATTAAGGCTTGAATGTTGTTTAATGAGTGAGTGAGAGAGAGAGTGAGTGAGTGGTTGTAGTGTGTGCTTGTTGCATGTGAGTGAGTGAGTACGTGAGTGTGTGCACGTAGTGTGTGTGAGTGAGTATGTGTGAGTGTGCATGTAGTGTGTGTGAGTATGTGTATGTAGTGTGTGTGAGTGAGTACATGAGTGTGCGCATGTAGTGTGTGTGAGTGAGTACATGAGTGTGCGCATGTAGTGTGTGTGAGTGAGTACATGAGTGTGTGCATGTAGTGTGTGTGAGTGAGTACATGAGTGTGTGCATGTAGTGTGTGTGAGTGAGTACGCGCATGTAGTGTGTGTTTACCTGTATATGTAGTACCATAGTCCATCATAAAATACCATGGTGTTTTGAAACAGGTAAACCATGGTATGCCATACGATTACCATACACAATATATATATAAAAGCATGGTCACAATATACCATGTAATGTCATGGTATATTTTCATAAGGGTGGTCAAACTGTTCCAGCGTGTGTTGAGTTACTTGGATTGTCTTCCACTGTGTTCTGTTCGCTGTATCCAACAGTGTCACTGCCTACTTTTCCATCTCTCTTCATTGTATCGTCTCAGTCTTGGCCTGCCCTTTCCTCTACTCTCTTTCACTTGTCATTTTATTGCCACCTTCACTGCACACACTCCACAATCATACTCAACATGTCCATACCATTTCAGCCTCTTCTATGGGAAATTAATTGAAGGTAAACACCTGGTTGGCAGACCTAAGTTGAGACACAAGGATGAAATTAAAAGAGATCTGATTGACTATGTCATTGACCCTCTGCACTGGCGAACAGTTGGCGAAGACCGACCTACCCGTTGAGCCAGTCTAAATGGCGATTCTGCAACTGACATCAAAGCATACCAGACTAACCAGGAGGCCAAGCTTGTGTGGTGTTATCCTGCTGCCGTGCTGTCAATAGTGGGAGCTCAGTATCATTCCTGATCTGGTCACTCCACCTCTTCAGTCTTCCTCTCTTCTGCTGTCCTTTGAAGTCTTGTTTGTGTGATTGCCTAATGTTATCTCTTGGCATACGACAAACATGTCCAAAACACCTGAGTCTTCTGTGTCTGATGACATTTATAATAGATTCAGGTGTAAAGGAGTCTTCTCTGATCTTGATATTTTGTAGTCTGTCCGCCCTTGTAATACCTCTAATAGCTCACAGGCAGCGCACCTCAAAAACCTCGAGGTTGTGTCTCGTGATCGTTGCATCCAAGCCTCCGTACCACAAATTGCTATTAGCAGTATAAGGACTCCACATAATCTGGCTTTCAGTCTTGTTGAGATGCTTCTTTTGAAAAATATGCCATTTCTGTGTCTACCAAAGGCTGCTGATGATGTGGCTATGTATCGACAAACATCTCTCTGTGTAGACGGCACTAAGCTACCCAAGAAGCAGAACTTTCCCACATGCTCGAGTTCTTCGCCTTCCAGAACGATACACTTCTCTGATGAAGTGATGACCTTACATTTGGAGAAGATGATTTTCATACCCCATTTCCTACAGGCAGCTTGAAGTTCTTCAGATGAGAGTTGTAGTTTCTCAAACATGGTGGAAAACAATTGTTGTGTCATCTGCATATCTGATGCATAAGCTCTTCAGGTTTGCTGAAGAGCTTATGCAAGGAGATCAACTCCAGGAACAAACTGAACAGGATAGGTGATAACAAACAGCCCTGTCTCACTCCTATTTCTACTCTGAACAATTCTGTCATTTGACCATTGATGACTACTGCACATTCAACATTATCATGCATAGCTTCAATCAGTGATGTAATCTTGGGATCCATCACAATAGACCTCAACATCTTCCACAATGCTCCTCTCTAGATAGTATCAAATGCAGCCTAATCCACAA
The DNA here is from genome assembly GCA_033239005.1 of Lamellibrachia satsuma. Classification (NCBI taxonomy): domain Eukaryota; kingdom Metazoa; phylum Annelida; class Polychaeta; order Sabellida; family Siboglinidae; genus Lamellibrachia; species Lamellibrachia satsuma. The sequence continues at coordinate 12,242,817 of BSQZ01000013.1, read as the reverse complement.
AATTGAAATGCAGGGAGACCTGGTGATAGCATCTACTGTCCCTCTGTTTGTCCTGAATCCAAAGTGCTGCTCTGATAGATGTATATCAGTGTTGCTATCTATCCTTATGAGTACCATCTTACAGAAGACCTTTCTTCTTGCTGGGTAGTTTGACAGGGTTAACATACACCCTTTCTTGTGTACTGGGTTGTTTTGACAGCCTTCTGCACCTCCTCTATTGAGAATGGTGGTCCAACCAGTCCAGGGATGTTATCTGGAATGTTTCCTTTGATCTTGGCCAGTTCATGTTAAGATGTTTCTCAAAGTATGTTTCCCAGCATTTCAACACCTGTTTTTAGGTTTCCATCACCATCCTTTACAGCCGTAGGGTACTTACATGGCTTGTTGCCGAGTTCTCTCACATTTTAAAACAAATTATGCAAGTTGTTTTTCTTGAAATCCTCCTCAATAACTTTTCCTCAACTTGTTTTCTCTTGTGGATTCTTATTGCTTTCTGTACTGCTCTGTTCTTACCTCTGTGTGTTTCACCTTTCTCATTTCCTCACTCTTGTTACGAAGATTGACTACCTGCTTTCTACACTAACCACCTCCTCGGTGATTTCATTTGTTGTTTCTTTGAAGTCTAACCTTAGTTTCTCCACTATATAATCACCAAGTTTCAATAGATGTTGAAAGGCTCCACCAATCCTCACCTGAAACTCTTAACTTGTCTCTCTATCACATAGCTTATCCACATTGTACCTATTTACTACTTTCCTGTGTGACCTTGTGAGCTAAGTTCCACAAAAATCCATCTCAACAAATGATCATTTTCAGTTCTGCTCATTCTACTGATTATTTTTCTTCCTTAATCTTCCAAGTGTCAGCACCATACAAGGTGTTCTTTGTAACATCTTAACTTCCAGCTTCACTAATATTCTTCTATCAATACCACATCTTTCTCAATCTTCCAGGTGTCAGCACTGTGCAACTCCACTGTTCTTATCATGTTTTGTACATCTTAATTTCCAGCTTCACTAATATTTTTCTATCAATGCCACATCTTTCTTAATCTTCCAGGTGTCAGCACTGTACAACTCCACTGTTCTTATCATGTTTTGTACATCTTAATTTCCAGCTTCATTTTTATTCTCATATCAATGTCACATCTCTCTATTCCTTTCAGTCCATTGTCAATATGTTCTTCACACCTGCTTCACAGACTTTAGTTCACAACTAACCATAGTAGTTCAAACTGTTTTATTACAATATGCAAGGCTAATTCTATTATAATTACCAGTGTCTAGTATCCATAATTAACAAAAACTCAATATTTATTCTGTCACAAAAATTGTTTTATTTACATTTGAAAAATATAATGTACCAATAATACCCGAACCTTCTGTATGTAAGCTAACAGATGTCTTGCTATTCCTATTAAATATTTCCCACTACCTCAGTACACATACTTGATGTTAATACTGCTTTTTAACTTGATTCATGATTAACTACACCATTAAAACAATGCAGAATAAACACTGAAGAATGTACAGTTGTAAACATTATATACCATATTCGACCTATTGAGCATACATGCTCTAATTAGCATACACCTCCTTTTCTAATCACCAAAATGTGTCGCCATCTGGTGTTAAACAGTTGGCACCACTTTTCAATTATTCTACACTAGTCACCAAAATGTCACCACTAGTGTTAAACAGTTACCTTATTGTGTAGAGAATCACATTTTGGTGTATGCTTATAAGAACAGATTCCTTAACATTTTCCCTGGCCCAATTTTTTTCAAGCATACTGTTAGTTGAATACGTTATGCATAATTATTACAGTAACAATCATATCCATGTGTGTATATAATATAAATTTTTTTAGATATACTATGTCAGGCACGTCCTCAGGGTTTAAAAACGGGGGTTTGGGCTTACACAATCAGCTGGGATGATTGCTGACAAATGGTACAATAAAAAAAACATATAAACCTAAACAAAATGCTTTGAACATAGAACATAATGAAACCTTTAAAATGCCGTAACCATGCTTAGTAACATTGTGAGGTATATTTATTTTGAAAAAATTATTTTAATATAATGTTTAACAAAATACTGGTGTGTAGCCTATGCACAGAATAGTTATCCAAAAATCTACAACATATTTTAATAATAGACATCTGAAGTTTTTTAGCCTTGATTACCTGCATATGTTATGTGATTCTTTGTCAAATAATAAAACATTTTCATTATTTTATGATTTTAATTGTATACAATTTGTTTCCTGACTGCTTGTATACAATCGTCCAATGATTCATGAAAAATCTTAAATAACACACTGCCTGGTTACAACTAGAAAGTTTCTGCTTTGTTAATCTTCTACTTAAGTATGAAAACAAAACTCCCTCGTCTGTTTGTCCTACAGCAAGTTCAGGGGTTGTGGGCGTAGGTCGCTTCTAGTCAGAGTTTGACATTTCTCCACTTGTGTGACTGAACTACTGAATGCCTTCCACGCCCTGTCGTGTTTGAAGCACACCGTGCCTCCTGCACGACGCTTCTGGCGTTTCTGAAACAATGTTGGAGCAATAAGATCTGAGGTCTTGTTCTGTAAGATAAGAAATTTAGTGCAGTTCAGTGATGTGTGTCCATGTGCACGTGTGTGTGTCCATGTGCAGGTGTGTGCATCTCTGTGTGTGAGTGCGTGTGTGCAAGTGTTGAAGCATGCAATAAATTAAATAATGATGTGCATATGTATGTATGTATGTATACATTGAATATCTGAAAACAGCAGGTGATACATAAATGAAAAAAAAATTTCTCTACAAGGCAATGGCTTCAATATTAATAATAATAATACAAAGGACTAAGCAATCTCAACATAAGTATAGAACATTAAAGTTGTCAACAGATGGGTGAATACGCCAGGGAGTTAAACAGGGTAAACCCGGTTATAAAGTCTTCAGATGACAATGAAATGTTACTATGTTTCTTGGTGACGTACCACTAACAGGGGATGAGTTCCAAAGACTATTTCACTTGCAATCTGAAATTGTTGCCTGGGATGTTGCTAAATATACCTGTCTGGTGACTGCATTACCTACAAGTTGACCTCATTACCTGTCTATTGATATCACCAATGCAGACCACGGAGACCTTTCTGTCAGTAGTAACGCACCACTTGGCATGGTCCTCTGGCTCTCTAAATGGAACAGACCCCACCTGCAGAGCCTTGATGTTAAACACCTGAAGTAAAGCCACCATTGTGTTAAGATTCAGTTTTTCTTTACGTAATAAAGAATTCTTAATTTACATAAAATATATTTTATTGAGGAATGTGTAAATCCACACTTTCTTTGATTTATACCTAATAGAGAGATATATACAAATGTATCAGTTTGTCTCATTTGAACAGTGCAACTGGTAAGAAAGTGTTCAGATCAGTCAATTAGTCAGCACGTTTGCTCTTTTCAGTGCCCCTGTAGCCTACTGGTTTCATCAACAAACACTGACAAACACTAAAACTGGATATTTGAGGGATGCAGCATTTATTTAGACACTGAATTGAATGAGTCCATGGCCAGCTAGTCAGACCATACAATTCTGGAAGAGTGATTACCACAAATCCTGAAGTAACAAAATGATACATATACACATATACCCAGTATATGTAAATATATACATAAAATGTATTAATTTATTTTTGCGAAAAATCAAACTTAACTAGCATCTACTACAACAAGCTCTTTTGTGCAAATGTTTTATTTAGTGTTGGTGAAATCATTGGACAGACAATTAGATTATTTTTTAACCGCGTCTGGTAAAAAATCAACGGAAATATAGAAACAGTGGACCATCCTCTATATACTGTTATATAAATACCTATTTACACTTTCACAAATTACTTGATCTAATGATCAAAGTAAAATCTTTAGATGATTTTAATAAAAGATTGCACTCTTTTATTAGACCGATTGTGCATAATACTAAAACTATTCATGCACTACACAGTTCATAGAACCATGAACAAACCTGATTCACAATGGACTAAATGAATTGAAGGAGGTTTAACGTAAAATTGAGACAGATGCTTGGAATGACAATAGACTCTTGATTACTAGTCACTGTAGTCTCAAGTCTCAAGTAGTTATACTCCAAACAGCCCAATCTTGAGCTAACGCAGGAGTTTGGACCAACGGCTTTTAGTGTCTCTTCCGAAAGACACAGGCAAAGTGGGGTGAACGAAATTGCCCAAGCTTCGAAATGGCGGAGGTGGAATCGAACCACCGTCATCTCGATTGACAGGCGGGTGCTCTAACCATTAGACCACCGCTCCCCACGACACAGATGCTTGGAATGACAATAGACTCTTGATTACTAGTCACTGTACCTTGTACTGAGATGTACAGTTGGAAGGAAGTGGTATGAATCCATTCTGCCAAGTCTCCACATACAGCGGACTACCAAGAGATGGAGCCACCAATGCATCGTACAGATCTGAAACAAAACAGCAGTTTTTCTACAGGGTTCATATAGATAATAAATCAGAAACTTTATGAAAGCTGCAATTAAAGGTTATAGCTTTAAGGACATTTTCCAAACATGTTTTATCTCTTCTTTACATAATCCTCAGTGTTGATAAACTGCCTCCACAGTAAAATAGTGTCAGGTTTTCTTTTGAATTTGGGAATATATGAATGCTGAATGCTATATTTAAATCAATTCACATCATGTACAAAACATACATATAATTTTTGTGTTTGTCCTATAGTTATTTATAATAGTCATGAATATAAGTATTATAACTTCATATTATTAGCTTAAATATTTATACCCATATTTATACAAATGTTAATTTTCGTCCATCTGAGCATGCAATTTATTTGAACTCTATGTTATGATAATATTATTATTAATTAATAATGAACATGCCCAGACCTTCCCTGGAGACATGTACAATGTCATAAAGGAAACTGAAGCAAATTAATAACAGTGCTTTCAGCACCGACCTGAAAGATCTGGTTAATGGATTATTGAGTATCAGTGATATCAATCAGCTAGTTGGTGAATACAATACAGAATTAAGACAGTTGTTGGACAGGCATGGACCCATCGAAACCAAGACTATTGTAGTGAGGCCACTGGTGCTATGGTTCAATGATGACCTCAAAACACTAAAGTCGCAAAGATGAAAAGCTAAACAGATCTGGAGGCAGAATAAAAACCATAACATTTTGCTGTCATTCCATCGCACTAGGAACACGTACGTCAGTGCACTGAATAGCAAACGAACCTGCCATCTTTCTCACTTAATCTTGGAAGCTAAGGTGATTCAAAGAAATTATTTGTCCTAATCAACATCCTTTGTGATAAGAAACAGAGTAATCCATCACCTCAACATGATTCTGTGAAAAACCTTGTCAACGAATGTGTAACTTTTTCAATGATAAAATAGATACAATTCAGATGAATGTTGGTGTTACCGAATGCCCCTTTATAGCATCCAGAGAGGGTGTGTGTGATAACTCTCCGAGGATGATGTGTGCAAGTTGGTTATAAAATGTAAGACTACCTGTACCAGCTGTGCTCTTGATCCTATGCCAACCAAGCTGGCCAAGGAGTGTAATGAGGAATTACTGCCACTCCTCACGCACATCATCAATCACTATATTGCCAGTGGGGAATTTTGTTGCCCTGTGTCAAATTTCCAATATATGTCCAAACTAACTGAGCAGGCCAACTTTGTCTTCATTCAGAATGTAGATTTCCATTGCCACCTTGTCATATATGCTACAGAAATGAATAAACATTTATATTTACTTTTCAACCATCCATTAAGCGGTTGCTCATTGCAAAAAAATCTATAGAATAAAAAAATATTCTATACGATTTTTGTACACACAACTGTGTAGAATTCAGGAAAATATTCTACAGAATATTCTATTGGATTTCTACAGACATATTTATAAAATCTGTAGTATTCTATAGTTTCCCATAAAAACTCTCCTATTCTACAGATTTCTATAGAAGTCAACAATATAGTCAATACATTTGTTGTCAAGGGGCTTAAGATGGGTGTGACTACAAAGGTAAAATAAAAAGCACCAAACCTGCATAAAATTTCCGATACTTGGCAAAGCTGATGAACTTTTGTCCTTCCTTTGACTGAAGCACCACGGTGTTGTTCCACGGTTCTTGCTCAACGTGTTTGTTTTGAAATACCAGCGCCATCTGGGGGCTCGTCTTGGCGAAGTAATCAGGCATGTTGTAGTCATACACCCATGGCATATTATACATCATTTGTTTGCCTTTGGAAACAATAAAAATGTCAGGTGTAATAAAAAAATTTTACTCTAAAGTTTTCATATATCTTTACACATAACATGGATATTTTAGCAACTACAATATTCAATAAAATTTTAAATAGCTTTACTGAATAGAAAATTTATCAATGTAGGAACACTGCCTAGATTAGACCCAATTAGTTGCTATCATCAACATCAGTACTCCTGGCAGATCGACCTTGCTGAAACGTACAACTTACTGTTGCTGAGTTAACCAATAGTGGCTACTGCAAAGATCATAGGGGATCTTAACTTTAATTGGTAGTGGACCTGACATTGCTGGTCGAACAGGAAATGATGGCCATTTCATGGGAACACTGTTCGAGTTTGGACGGAAGTGGGACAAAGTACAAATGATTCAGTGCACATCCACACATCCACACATGACGTGGAATAAACTGACAAATTCACATTTCAACAGGTCTACCAGGGGTACTGTAGTACTACTACCATCCCTGGCTAGCAAGGATGGTTGTTGCCACTTGGTTGACATTGATGTGGATCAAAGCTTTATGAACTTTGGGTCTAGAGAAATTCACCTACAGGCAACTGACCACTCGCCAACAATGAAACTATTTTATGTCGATACTCACTGTCGGATTGTGCAATGAGGTCTCATTACATGAACTAGCAAAAATAATCTATCCTCTGAACAGGATAACTTGGTAGTTCGTAGAAGGCAATACGGAGTTATTACGCACAACTGTTCCTAACACTATGCATGTTTTCTACAGTTGTTCCAAATTACGTAAACAATCCACTGATCATGCATAGCATTGCGAACAACCTATGAAGGGTAGGTAATAGTGAATTTCTAAAATATAAAATAGTTACGGTAAAGAGGAGTAACATAACATACACACTCCAGCTCAAATATAGTAAGATAGTAACCATACTCATACAAATATAGTAAGATAGTAACCATACTCATACAAATATAGTAAGATAGTAACCATACTCATACAAATATAGTAAGATAGTAACCATACTCATACAAATATAGTAAGATAGTAACCATACTCATACAAATATAGTAAGATAGTAACCATACTCATACAAATATAGTAAGATAGTAACCATACTCATACAAATATAGTAAGATAGTAACCATACTCATACAAATATAGTAAGATAGTAACCATACTCATACAAATATAGTAAGATAGTAACCATACTCATACAAATATAGTAAGATAGTAACCATACTCATACAAATATAGTAAGATAGTAACCATACTCATACAAATATAGTAAGATAGTAACCATACTCATACAAATATAGTAAGATAGTAACCATACGCATACAAATATGGTAAGATAGTAACCAGACTCATACACAAAACAACCCTTACTGCTGTTCCACTTTTCATGTTGTCAAAAACAATATTTTCAGATGCCATTCTTTAACTTAACTATTTAACGAATCACTGCTATCTTGCATTTTATGTCTTAGTCTGCAACCATAGTGGAATTTCTTTCTTAATTAATTTGTAAACCATCTATATAAAGATCTATCATAACACTGGGTTAGGAAAAATGTTTTTACTGTTGGTTTTGTGAACTGAATTTATCATCAGGACTGTTAACAGACACCTGTGATTGTGGGAAATGGAAGATCATGATTGCCTATCCTTGCAACAGGCATGGCATCTAATGATCTAATGACAAATTCTCTGAGACTGGGCTGGAGAATCAAAACAGTCACCCCACCTATTGGGTCGCACAGACAGGTAGTGACATCTCTAGAGAAATTAAGAAACGTAAGTGGACATACCAATGAGGTCAAGCTGGTCGTATTTGTAGGTGACACAGAGGAAGGTTTGTCCGAACCTTCTACCCGTGTGGGGGTATGCATAACTCTTGCTGGCCCGGGGGGGTAAGTGGGGCACACTGTGAACCAGCCAGAAACCACTGGACTTGTCAAAGCACACATCACCTACAATATACACATATGCAGAAATGTTGCTTAAAATGTTTCTTTCCTCTTCTTCTTCTGCCCTCCACTCTAAGTGCATCCGCTCTCTTCGTGATCCCTGCCCCTTCCATTCTTCCCACATCAGCCCACATATAGACAGACTAGTGAATTGGTCTGAGAAATGGCAGATGTTCAATTTTGAGAAATGTAAATGCCTACATACAGGACATGGGAACTTGGATGTAAACTATAAAATGGAAGATACTGTTCTGGGTAATACTGTAAAAGAAAAGGACTTAGGAGTTACAATAAGCGTTGATATGAAAGTTTCAGAGCAGTGTGATATTGCAGCTTCAAAGGGTAATAAAAATCATGGGTTGATTAGGAGAAACATAACATACAAGGTAAAAAAGCTAATTGTATATAAAGCAATAGTTAGTCCTCATTTAGGATACTGTATACAAGCATGGAGACCATATCATAACAAGGATATAGAGACGCATGAATGCATACAGAGGAGAGCAACTAAAGTTACCCCAGAACTGAGAGACCTTAGTGATGAAGAACGCTTGAAAGAATAAGGTTTAACAACTCTAGAGACAAGGAGGTTAAGAGGAGATCAGATTGAAGTTTTTAAGATATTGAATGGGTACGAAAAATTTATAGAAATATGTTTTTCTCACTCAAGAAAGATAGCATAACTAGAGGATATGAGGTAAAATTAGTAAAGGATCAATGTAGATTGGATATCAGGAAGTACTCATTCTCACAGAGGACAGTAAATGAATGGAACAAATTGTCTGTTGATTGTATAACTGCTAGCAGCGTGAATATGTTTAAAAACATGGTCAACACATATCTCAGGAGGGCGGGTTAGATAAACATTAGATGAACATTGTTGGACTCTCGATAAGCCAATGGCTTCCTTGTCCACTTGCCATCTGGGCCTTTGGCTTGGATGGCAAATCTTGTCAAATCTTGTTAAATCACATTGGTCGGCTCCTCACCAGCTTCCTCGTGAGACTCTCTTACTGAACATGTTATACAAAATAACAAACGTAAGCACAACTGATGATGGCATGGACATCACCCTGTCTACAAGACCTACACACTGGCACTGTGGCCTCGAACAGATCCAGTGTTACACTGACCTTTTGTGTGGCCATAAGTAAATGTCACCATTTTGCCTGGTTTCTCATCATTGTACATGGCATACATGACATCCTGTCAAAAACAATAATATACACATATTGCGTTACGACCAAATAAGCATACAGTACGCTCGGAAAAATTTGGGCCATGAAAAAATGTCAAGGAATCTGTTCTTATAAGCGCACACCAACACTTAATAGGTGTTTTATAACTGTTTAACACTAATTGTGTCATTTGATGACTAATATAGAACAACTGAAAAGTGGTGCCAACTGTTTAACACTAGATGGCGATACTTTTCAGTTGTTCCACACTGGTCAATTAAAAATAATTATTTAATTCTGCTGATTAAAAAGGGGTGTACACTAATTAGGGCATGTTCATTTAATAGATCAAACACAGCTCCAGGAAATAACATCCTATCAGAAACACAATACAGAATATAATGGAACGTGTCTGTGAACTGTACACAGTCTACTATGTATTACTAAAAGGAATTGGTTTCGTAAAAAAGTACTAGAATAATCGTGCAACATTTGACATAGCGTTCCTTGTATTAAATTAATTACCATTAATTAGTTTTTCAGATGAACTCATTAATGTTTTTGTTGGAAAACTTCTGATCATTTGTGAAGGTGTACTACTCCAACAATGGGAAAATCCCGGAAAACACCATAAACATACGAACTAGGCCTTTCTCTGTTGCCTCATCAACTCTTTGGAATTCACTCCCTGCTAGGGAGTGAATCCCTATAATCCTGTTCTAGGGCAGCAAGAAACAATAAAATGTTTCCATCATCTGAAGACTCATCTTTTTAATTCTGCTGATCCTCCTTCACTCCAGAGTTCATCCATCTTTTGACAACTTTAACACTGTATACCAATTTCGAGATAGCCTAACCCTTTTGTTTTGTTGCACATCTGAGCTCAGTTTTCCAAGGATTTAGGAGTGATACTGACAGAAGTTTTTGTATTATCATTGCTATCATTAAATAGCATGTGGACAGCACAGAGGAAAGTAAGTTACCTTAGACTTGTCGTTTGCATAGATCTGCTTCAAAGTGTATTCAACGGCGTGACCAGTGTCGTTGATGGGTGTCTTACTCCGGCTCCACTCCGGAGACTCGGCGTCCATGTAGTAGAATGCAATGCCTTCTTTCACCTGTTCGTCTTCACCGTATCGCAACCTTGGCAGCTTGTACACAGCAAACCTGAAACACAGACTCTGTGAGTTTTTGTCTTGAACACTAGCCGACACTCCTAAGAAGTCAGATGGTCTTATGACATTTTCCATAATTCCAAACAGCCCTGTCTTGGGGAAAATAGGGGTGTTTTTTTCGAGTTTCCTTTGCTAGAGTTAGTGAGACCTGGACAGATATTTTTTCAATTTACCTGTGTGGGATGTTTTACTTTCCCTGGCACAGAGTGACAGACACCAAGTACAGACAGGACCTATGGTTTAAGTGTCTCTTCAAAAAAGACACAGGCAAAGTGGGGTGAACAAAGTTGCCTAAGATTCGAAACGGCAGCAGGTGGACTCGAATCCCCATCCTCTCGAATGACAGTTCGGTGTTCTCACTACATGGCCACCGCCCCACCACCACAGTCAGTGTTGTGTGCATGTCAGATGACTCCTATTTAGTTGTGTTTGCTTCGTACTGATGTCGAGTGTGTTAGAGCTTGTTGGTGGTTCTATGGTGTTAGTTTTTGTTTGTGGTGAGATGTATGTATATATGGTGAAATGTCTGTATGTGTGGCGAGATGTCTGTATGTATGGTCAGAAGTCTGCATGTATGGTGAGATGTCTGTATGTATGGTGAAAAGTCTGTATGTGTGGTGAGATGTCTGTATGTATGGTGAGATGTCTGTATGTATGGTGAAAAGTCTGCATGTATGGTGAGATGTCTGTACGTATGGCGAGACGTCTTTATGTGTGGTGAGAAGTCTGCATGTATGGTGAGATGTCTGTATGTGTGGTGAGAAGTCTGCATGTATGGTGAGATGTCTGTATGTATGGTGAAAAGTCTGCATGTATGGTGAGATGTCTGTACGTATGGCGAGACGTCTTTATGTGTGGTGAGAAGTCTGCATGTATGGTGAAATGTCTGTATGTGTGGTGAGAAGTCTGCATGTATGGTGAGATGTCTGTATGTATGGCGAGACGTCTGCATGTGTGGTGAGAAGTCTGCATGTATGGTGAGATGTCTGTATGAATGGTGAGATGTCTGTATGTATAGTGAGATGTCTGTATGTATAGTGAGATGTCGGTATGTTTGTTCTGTTTGTGACTAGCTGTGGTTTCTTTTGCGTGTGCCTTAATTACTGTCAACATAGGCAAAGTCAATAGCCATACAATTTTTTCTATCTGGCTGTTGCTGTTGTGGGGTGGACGATTAACGTAATTTACATATTTCAAATTACTGTTTATAATGTTGATAAATACCACGTTTCTATTAAAAAAAATATTTTGTCCAACAGTATCTAAACCTAGTTGTCTACATCCCGTGGTTACAACTCTACCTTATGGGGCGTAAATTGGACAGCATACGGTATCAATGGCGCTTCGTTATCTTGCGTAACGTACGCTTCCTCGCCTTCTAAAGCCATTGTCCGCGAGTTTATGTCGATGCTGACCATTCGTAAAGCCTACGTTGACCAGTCAGAACACTGAGTGTCATCACCGTCAGTCTGCAATTCCGACAATTGGGTAATTACCCCTTTTAATTAGCACAAACTTTTTTCAAAAATGCATTCATTTGTTGTTTGTTTCAACGGACGAGACCTACCAATCGACCGGATCCCCAGCCATGTTTTTGCAGGAAATATTGCCACTGATGTCGCCAAACAGTTGGAGAAGTATCGCGACACAGAATAATATAGTTCGTGCCATTTTCTAAGTCGCCGCCACCGATATCCTTGTGACTCTGACTGATCTCCACGGTCGTACGCCCACTAATCGAGTGGACCCCCTTAGCGTATGGAGAGCCAACGATGGCACAACTATTAACAAGGAAGTGCGCGTAAACTAAAGGTATAAAATGTCATCGTAATATCGTAATATCATGTTAAACAATATAAACTATACTACCTTCTTACTGTAACATCTTGACAAAGCCTCCAAATCTTTTATTTGACCGTTATCTGTTTATGAATATCAACCTTTACAGTTTGTCATGCAATATATATATATATATATATATATATATATATATATATATATATATATATATATTGCATGGCAAATATATATATATATATATATATATAAATGTTTAACATGATATATTTGGAGTGAAACATTCAAATTAAACAAAGCATGGTCAAATTATATTAAAACATTGTACCTGTAGTTCATTAAATCACAATTTGTGTGGTCAAGATGTTACAATATATAGTTTCTACTATATACCATGATATATTTAATGAAATATTGTGAATAAGCTAGTGTCCTTGCCCATTACCTCTTACTTTCAGTTTCACTTTCAGATCATTCAATTAACAATGGCGAGTGGTCATACAGTGCTGCTAGTAGTGCCATGTGCATTGATTGCTGTGCTGGCGTATAATCTCTATGTACCAGTGCCTGATGGGATGGCACAACCCTGGAAAACTGAGGTTATCCTCTCATTAGCGATGCTCCCAATGAAAATGGTATGTAGATTAATTTCGTTACATCATGCCTCAAGTTAATGTTTGGTTAATATGACGTTGAAATATTACTTCTGTAATTTTATGTGCTACATATGGCACATATGGCATGTCTGAAAATAATATGGCGATGGTAAAAACTTGGTTATAATAATCCTGTGTTAGTTATATTTTTTATACATTTGAAACTGTATTATAATTGTTCAGAATCAATTATATGTGTTTTAGTTGTTATACTTTTATTGCAGCGTACCATCAAATGCAATCCCTTAATTTAACCCTTTATGTCATCAAGTTGTTGTTTTTGCCTCAGTTTCAGTTGATGGAGAACCTTGGCATTACAAACTCAATTTTCCTCATGCGAAGAATGGAAACTTTCATGAGGAAGTCTCACCCCACCCTAAAGGTGAATGAGTTGACTGACGGGAATGTGTTAACTCTTAGATCTGTCTATCATAAATCTGCTGCCCTTTCTGATTTGATGTTATCTAAAGACATAGACAATTTAGCTTTGATAGAAACATGGCTATCAGCATTTGATACATCAGCCTGTCTTGCTGACATTTGTCCATATGGTTCTTGCCTATACCATCACCCCCGCAATTCAAGTAGGGGTGGTGGAGTCGTATTTCTTGTACCTGAAACATATAAAGTAGAAATTATTCATACACCTAAGTACCAAAGCTTTGAGGTAATATGTATTGTTATAAAACATTCATCCATATCTGTTAATTTTATATGCATCTACCGTCCTCCTGCAAGCACAAATAAATTTGTTAATGAATTTCCAGATTTCCTTGAAACCACCTTACAATTCCAAGAAGACCTTTACATGTTTGGTGGAGATTTCAGTATCCACCTTGATTTACCAAGCCTAAATACTAGATCATTCATGGATGTTCAAACACATGCATTACATCAACACGTTTAATTTCCTACTCATGTTCATGGTTCGACTTGTTTATTACTAGATCTACTTGCATTAACATCAAGCAATATTTCCTACTAATGGTTTCTCACATCACCATTGTGTCATTACTGATTTGTGGTTGCAAGTTGGGTGAAGACCTAGAAACAAAATTATCACATTTTGACCAATAAATAAAATTAACATAAATACTCTTCATGATGATCTTGCAAATTCCGATCATTTGATCCAACATAAATCTACATTATGCGAGCTTATTAATCAGTACCATGATACATTAAATAAACTCTTGTATAAACATGCTCCTAAACTAAAAGTGTACAAGTTCGCCCTCCATTGCCATGGATGTTACTAGAAACAGTTGTAGCAAAATCGATATCTTGAAAGAATTTGGCGATGAACTCTTTCTCCACTTGATCAATCCCATTATACTAAACAGCTGCATATATGCAATCACATGATGTCAAAAGCAAAGTCCAGTTATTATACAAATTTTATCTCAACAAATTCTGAAAACCCTCGCCAGATGTGGACATTCTACATCGACAGAAATTAAAAGCACTGCCTGAACATTCTTCATTGGACACATTGTGTAGTTGTTTTTCAAAATACTTCACAGATAAGATAGCTCGCATATAATTTTGTCATTAATGATAATGACTATGATTTCCCTGAACCACCACTTTCTAAAAATACACTACAGTGTTTCACACCTGCAACTAGTAATGAAGTTCTCATTATCATAAAAAAATCTCCTAACAAATCGTGTCATCTTGACCCATTTCCAACACTTCTATGAAAAAGCTGTATCAATCAACTCTTCTTTCCCATTACTACTATCATAAATCTTACAATGCAGGCGGCGTTGTTCCACAGGATTTCAAACAAGCTCTTGTAAATCCTCTTATTAAAAAACAAACTCTGTGTAAAAATTACTTAATTATCTCCATTCTCAGTTTTCTGTCAGATGATTTTGAAAAAGTAGTTGCATCGCCTTCATGAACATATTTATAAACATCACTTATTAAGTGATCTACAGTTTGCATATAAACGATTCCACTCTACCAAAACAGATCTTCTCAAAATGTACAGTGATATAGTTGACAGCATGGACAATGGCAAAGTCACAACACTCACTTTACTAGATCTCTCAGCTACTTTTGATCTGATTGATCATTTAATCCTTTTACAACACTTTCATCAACATTTTGGCATTTCTGGCACAGCTCTTTGGTGGTTCAAATCATATTTTTCAGACAGACACCAAAGCATTAACATATCTGGCACACAATCCTGCCCACAACACCTTCCATTCAGAGTGCCGCAAGGATCCATCCTTGGCCCTGTTCTGTTTAGCTTATATACTACATCTCTCAGCCAAGTCATTACTAATCATAATCTCAGTCATCACCTGTATGCTGATGACACACAGGTTTACATATCACTTTCACAATCAAATGCACAAGAATCTGTTTCGACTTTAAGTGATTGTCTTACTGATATCTTGTTTTGGATGGAATCAAGTAAGCTAAGGCTTAATCCAGATAAAACAGACCTTATTGTTATTGACACTAAGCAACAATGAAAGAGGGTCATCAGCCATTTTCCAGTTAAACTGCTTGGCAGTGATACATTCCCATCAGATACTGTTCGTCATCTCTTTGATAGTGACTTCAAGTTTCGCCAGCATATTTTCTCAAGTGTGTAAATCCTGTTTCTATCATATACGTGATCTCCATCGAATTAGGAATGAACTCCCCATCACTTTGAAAACATCTGAAACTATAGCTATCTTCCAAAAAAACTCAAGATATATTTCACGATTATGCTTAATGATTCTGTTTTGTTACACCTCTGTGCTCAGTTTCCTGAGGATATAGGTACCATAGAAGTTAATTATTATTATTATTAAGTACACATGGGCTTATTCAGACATTATTTATACAAACAATGCTAGTTTTCTTTTAATAAATGTAAAACCCAACGAATTGCAGAAACTGCCAATGTGCGTGATCTTCTTTCATGTGGCATAATTGCTGACAATGGTCGATATCCAATCAACAAGGCAAATATCCATGGATATATACAATTCATAGTTACCTTTGGTTCAACCAGAACTTTTGGAGAGTGGTGGTCTAATAGTTAGTGCACTCGACTGTTGTTTGAGAGGACGGTGGTTCGATTCCACCTCTGCTGTTTTGAAGCTTGGGCAATTTCATTTACCCCACATTGCCTGTGTCTTTCGGAAGAAACACTGGAAGCAGTTGGTCCCTTCTAAGTTCTAACTGGTGCCTATGCCAGAGGAAGTAAAAGATCCCATGCATGGAAATGGAAAAAAGCCTGTCGTGGACTCACTAGCTCTATAGTATAGTAATAAACCACTTCTATCTTAGCCCTAGACAGAGCTGTTTGTAGTTAAATGTCATAAGTAAAAAAACACATGCAAAAAACAAATCCTTTTAATTATTTCTGTACAATTAGTGTCTTAAGTTAATCACACATTACAATATTTTAAAAAAATTAACAAAATTGCTATCCAAGGCAAACGCCCATATGGCAAGTAGACAAGGAAGCCATTGGCTTATCGAGAGCCCAACATTTTTTCATCTGTGTAACCCGCCCTCCTGAGATGTTTCAACCTTGTTTTTAAATATATTTACGCTGCTAGCAGTTACACAATCTGTGGATAATTTGTTGCATTGTGAGAACATTGTGAGAAAGAGTACTTCCTGATATCCAATCTACACTGATCCTTTACTAATGTTACCTCATGTCCTCTGGTTCTACTGTCTTTCTTGAGTGAGAACAAAATATTTCTATCAATATTTTCATTCCAATTCGATATCTTAAAAACTTCAATCTGATCTCCTCTTAACCTCCTTGTCTCTAGGGTTGTTAAACCACATTCTTTTAGGCGTTCTTCGTAACTACTTGCTTCAAACATGAAATGTCTCTCTGTACTAGTGTACTGTCTTACATGATAACGTCCACACAGATTGAAGACACCCAATTCGAAGGAGTGAAAGTACGCATCTACAGACCAAAGGCTGGGGTGTCCCCCGGTCAGCCAGCGATTGTCTATTTCCACGGAGGAGGGTTTACATTAGGCAGCGCAGGTTTGTTCTTGTTATAGATGTCAATATTGGGTGCATTTCCCTAGAATGTTAATATATGTTGTATCCTACATGAAAAAGATTTAATTATACCTGTACCTATATATTAATACATATATTAATATGCAGTAATGGTACAGCTTTGGGGACAGCTTGGCAGTATCTCCTCCCAAGTGCCGAGGGCCACTTGCCTCTTTGGACAATTGGCCTCTGATCTACTGATTGGCGATGTATTTAAAAATACCACAAAGGTAGATATTTACTTATGTCTTTGCTGCTCACCCGATATGCTTTTCTACTGGTCAGAAAGAAAAAAATAGTGGGAAAATTGAGTGGTGATCCACTCCCCAGAGGGCGTCACTGTGGCTTCTTTACTAGAGGAAAATATTTGTCGTGTGTCGATTAAGCATCGGCTGATAACTGCTGTGCTTGGTTTGTTGCAGGTGTAAACTAGTGTGAAGTAATATTTTGGCTTCATTTAAAATACTAAAGATACAAAGGAGAACAACCAAACTATAATTTCAGAACCGAGATACATGTTTATGAAAAATGCTTAATAAAATATTGTTTAGCCACACTAGACACTTGTCATTTAAGAGAAGATCAAATGGACGTTTTGAAATTATTTAATGGTTATATTTATATAATTATTTTTCAAACTAAGGCAGGCATAACTAGAACCAAAGCATTATAGTAAAGAACAGTGTAGATTGGATATGTTTATAAGAAAGTATTTATTCTCATTCAGAGCCATTAATTACAGGCACACATTATTTACTGATTGTGTAAATGTCCACATGCCATCTGGAGCTCGTGGTTTTAGATGCACGATGTATTTGTCAAACTCTGCCAGTGATTGTGTTAGTGTCTACACTATATGAAGAGTCGGAAGTTTCCACGTTGAAACACAAATGTTCAGTATACAGTTGTTCACAGGTTTACTGCAAATATAATTGTGAAGTTTTGTGTTTTCGTCCTTATTCAAGATTTGTCTGATGTCATCACTGGCAGATTAGCTGGAGGAGTCAAAGCCACAGTGGTATCCGTCGAGTAAGTTTCCCAAAGTTCTGCTTCTGCAAATATAATAATGTTATCTTATATAGTGTTGGTATTGTGGACAAGACTAATCATAGCAAGTTTTTGGGTTTGTAAATTAAGACCAGGTTTTATCCGTTTCCCTGCCTTCCCGGCCTTTAGTGTCTTTTTCAGTTAGGCCATTGGCGTCTCCTTGGAATCTCTCTAGCCACCTCTCCACCATCTGTCCAGTGCTTGATGTTGTCAATCCAAGCCATTTTTCTTCTACTTCTGTTTTTCCTGGTAGTTCTCATTCTATGCTGGCAAGTACCAAGGTATCTGGTTTTCTTTGGCAAGTACCAGACTATCTGGTTTTCTTTGGCAAATACCAGACTATCTGGTTTTCTTTGGCAAAACCAGACTATCTGGTTATCTTTGGCAAGTACCAGATTATCTGGTTTTCTTTGGCAAGTACCAGACTATCTGATTTTCTTTGGCAAGTACCAGACTCTCTGGTTTTCTTTTCCAATGGTCGTACTCAGCTAGTCTTCTTCTCATAATGAAACATAGCAGACCTTCTTTCTTAACCTCTGCTGAATCTCTGACCCAGGTGTTAAGTCTTTGTCTGTGTCTAACTTATCCAAGCCTAACATGTTCCACATAGTGAGAGTCCATTGTATATTGACAGTTAACGAAAACATCAAGTCAGTTGTGTATCAAACCAATTGGTTAATACAAGTGAGAAGGTTTCATTGGAGAGGTGGTTTACTCTGCTTGTTTGTCTCTCACTTGCTCGCTGTCTGCAGGTATCGTCTGGCACCTGAGAATAAGTTTCCGGCAGCTTTTGATGACTGCGAAACAGCAACGAGGTACCTGCTGAGAAACGCAAAGGACTTTGGAGTGGACCCCAGTCGGGTTGCTCTGGCAGGTAGGATGACCACACAGTGGACAGAGAGTAGCTAGAGAGTAGATGACCAGAGCAGATAGTGGACACAGGTGATAGGTAGGATGATCAGACCAGGCAGTGGACACAGGTTGTAGGTAGGATGACCATACAATGGACAGAAGGCAAATTATTAATTGATATTAAATTTTCTTTATTTTATTAAATGGCATGCAGTGGAAATATCATATATCAATATGGACTGCATAGTGGAAATTGTGTGTGTGTGTGTGTGTGTGCGCGTGTGCGCGTGTGTGTGTGCACGCACAAGGGTGTGTGTTTGATAGACTGGGAAATTGACACTTATTGCATTGTAAAGACCTGAGAAGGGAAATGATGTAGGAATTGAAATGATGCATTAGTACACCTGTAGTAGAGTAGACCACCGTGGTAGACTGGACTTCATTTGGGAATTCCCTCTTGGAAGTTAAACAAACAACTTGGGACAAGACATTTCCACAATGAAAGGCATGAAAAGCTGAGGAATTTGCCTTAATTCACCCCAATTAACAACTCGCTTCTGACAATGTCTAATCCCCCTACTTATGCATAACTGATATTGAAATTCCCAATAAAGTATTTTTGACATTTGACAGTAATTTTCAAAAACAACAATGTAATAAAATGCATGCACATAGAAAACGTTACTTTTAGTGAACAGGGTAAATTTTATCATTAAATACAACCGATAAAATTTACTGTTGATGAAAAATAAGTGCGTTTTATGTTTATTAGTCCAACTCTTGTGAGACTTTTTAAAAATTGTTTTGCAAAGTAAGTAAAACAACAATTATCATTTTGTAAAAACTGTAGGGGCATTTATTTATATGGCGATTCATTTCAGGCGACAGTGCTGGTGGCAACCTTGCTGCAGCAGTGGCCCTCAAGTTGCGCAACATGTCCTCTGACTTGCCAAAGGTCAAACTCCAAGTGCTGCTGTACCCAGCTCTTCAAGCAATCGACTTCCAAACACCGTCCTACCATTTCAGCAACACGCCGACTCTGACACGTCGACAAACGGTGATGTTTTGGTTGAACTACGCCCAAGGTCATTCCAGGAATGCTGCGGTTGTGCTAGCCAATAATCACACAGCGCCTCACGTCTTGGAGCAGTTGCATCAGTCTCACTTAGACTGGTCTCGACTGCAGACAGAATTCAACACAAAACCTGTGGAATCGCGTTGCAATGGTTGCGGAGATGCTGAACTATGGGCTGAGATAGGAAACGTTTTCATGAATCCGTATTTTGCGCCATTAATGGCAGATGACCTTCGAGACCTGCCACCTGCCTACATCGTTACAGCCAACAACGACGTGCTGAGAGATGACGGAGCAATGTACGCTGACCGATTGAGAAAGGCTGGCAACAAAGTCACTTATAAGCACTGGCTGGCCAGCTTTCATGACATTATTTTCCTTTCTGGATTAATCCCTGAGGCAGATGAGTCTCTCGATGAAATTGTGAGATTTCTTGCTAAAAATCTATGAAATGTTGCTACCAGTAATCTGAAATACAGTTAAACACATAAAGTGATTTGTTCAGTGTACCTGAAAAAGTCAACAGCTGACTTTGTCAAATATTTAATATATGTAAACAGAACCAATTTATGGGTGCTTCTTCGTAGCTCATTGTATAACTCATAGTGTCAATGGCTGACTTAAACCTTGTAATAACTTCACACATTATATTAATTGTGCATTATTTGTGACTGTCCTTAACAATTACCACAACCAAATTAAAAACTAATTAATTCACACGACAGTGAAATTAATTAATTCACACGACAGTGAAACTCTTATCTTCGGATACAAAGAACTGGAGAGAGAGAGAACTTGAACCGAAACTACGTACCCAATACATACATGTAATCTTCAAACGTGCAATGTGGTTACATACCATAG
Organism: Lamellibrachia satsuma; assembly: GCA_033239005.1. NCBI lineage: Eukaryota > Metazoa > Annelida > Polychaeta > Sabellida > Siboglinidae > Lamellibrachia > Lamellibrachia satsuma. Next base: position 12,221,877 of record BSQZ01000013.1, on the reverse strand, counting down.
GCGGATCCAGAGGGGGGGTCCAGGGGGTCCGGACCCCCCCTTTTTTGAGTACCAAAAAATCCATTGCAATTGCATGTTAACGGGGGACAAGAAGAAGAAGAAACAAGACAAGCTCAAACTTGTAGCTTACTACGTACGAAATCTTTAGTAGCAGTCCGACGTTTTTAGACATCGATCTAGCGCAGGCGATATACATGGCGTCCAGGGGATCCCCAAAGTTATTCTTAGCATTATCGGTGACGTCGTTCATAGATTCACTGCACACGCACACCGCACGCACGTGTATACACCCACGCACACCTCATGTTTGACCATATCTCCCCGCGAAAGAATGAATATACTATGTTTGGCGCTCATAGACGTGTTGGGCGCAGTTGCTGGATCTGCGCAATCTGCAGATTGCGCTCGGTTGCGTTGCGCAATCCTCGGATATTCTACATTTTACAGATTGCGCAGATCCAGCAAATGTGCCCAATAGACACGCTGGTCGTTTGATGAAAATCGTCTGCATAGGTTCTTCGGACCGGAGTTTCAAGATAACAATTGGCATTTTTACAGGTAAAATTTAAAGTATCCTATCGTATCATCAGCGTCTTTGAATATCTTAATCATCATAACAAGTAATACACGTTTTAAAATCACATTTCACTGTCAGTGAGATCATTTTAACACAAAACCAAGAGGAGTTATGTATTTTTTAATGACATTATTAGGCTTAGCTGTTTTCAAAATGGCCTGTCGGCCGTATTTCAAGAATGTATGCTGTCTGGTTGGTATTATGACAGTAGCCCCTACTAAACATTTCTTTTAACCCATACATACGCTAGAAGTTAGCTGTCTACGTCATCCGTTTAGGCCAGCCTTATGCTATATTTATCCAAGCATGCCCCATGAAGTTAATTGATTAATTCATTAATTAATTGAGCCAGTCCGACTAGAAGATGTACAAGAAAAACGTTCACGTTCTGAAAAGCAATGGAGAAACATTTGTATTTTGTGAAAAACAAAACTTGCCACTTCGAGGCCACAGGGATGATTGGACAGGTACATCGTCCAATGGGAGAAACTTCTGAGCAATTCTGGAGATGATGGCCAAACGCGACGACACACTTCCAGAACATATTGAGACCGGAAGGAAGACTGCGCAGTATACATCAAGAATCATCCACCATGAAGTGATTGATGTAGTATCCGAATACGTTAGAAAAGAAAATACACGAAGCCTTGAAGATGAAAATGCCTTCTTTTCCATCATCACAGATCCACCTGGTAACCAGGAGATTGTGTTAGTGTGCTTGAAGATGCTGGCTGGCTGTAAAGTCAGAGTTCTTTTTTATTTTATATATCTTGAGAGGGCAACGGTGGAAGCTATAGCTCACGCTGTCACAGAGTGTCTGAAAGATCATAACATCGACATCAGTAAAGCCAGGGGTCAAAGCTATGATGGTGCGCAGTGTATGTCCTCGGATAAGGTTGGCGTGCAGGCGAGGATAAAGCTGTTATACCCACGAGCTTTGTATATACACTGCAGCAGCCTGTCCTCAATTTGAGCATCGCCAACGCCTGTAGACTACCTGCCATACGAAATATGGTCAACACCCTTAATACGGGGGCAGCCGTGGCCTAGTGGTTAAGGTGTTGGACTCTAAATTCGAGGGTTGTGAGTTCAAGACCCGCACTGGGCACGGTTCGTTTTAGAAGCTTAGGCAATTTCGTTTACCCTACTTTGCCTCAGTCTACTCAGCTGCAAATGAGTACAAACACTGTTTGGAAGGTACCTGCGATGGACTAGTGTTCCGTCCAGGAGAGTCAGTATAACTGCACTCTAAGTTGCTTCGCACTACAGAAACCAGGTTTAAGCACTGGCCATATAAGCCTTCATGGCTTCCTAAGGCGTAATGCCTGGGGGATGACTTTACCTACCTACCCTTAATACAGTATTCCTTTTCTTCGATCTGTCCCCCAAACGACAACGATTCCAGGAACGAATCCTAAAATATCTGGCACCAGATATGAGGAATAAGAAACTTGTCGGAATGTGCAAGACCAGATGAGTGGAGCGTCACACATGCTACGACACGTTTTATGACATGTATGAGTTCTTGTGTGAATGTCTGGATGCTTTACTGAATCCGTCTCAATATCATGACATCTACGAGGAGGTTGCATAGACTAGCAGTTGGGACGAGGAGACCACGACGAAGGCGCAAGGGCTGCTAACCATTCTCACTTCGTCACGTACCATCATCGCATTCACTATCACCAAGAATGTTTTGGAGAATGTCAGGCTCATGGCCTCCAAACTTCAAAAGAAGGACTCAGACATATATTAAGCGTACAGTATGGTCGACCAAACAAGGGAACGAATGATAACGATGAGACAGGAGAAAGAAGAGGAGTACAGTGTGTGGTATAAAGATGTTACACGTTTAGTTACACTTCTTGGTACATCCATCTCAGCACCAAAGACACCCCGATCGTCCCGACAGATGCAAAGAGCCAATGCCCCCAGCACATCCCCACGGGAGCACTATCTGCGCATTCTGGCAATCCCGTTTTTTGACCACTTGTCTCCCGAATTCTACAGTCGATTTAACCCAGAAAGCATTAAGGATATAGAGATTCTTCCTCTACTCCCCGGGATCATTAAAGAGACTGGAAATGTACAACATGTTGTGGACGAATTGATGTTCTGTGAGTCAGACAGGGCAAACGTCTTTTCGCTGCGAGCTGAGCTGAAGGAATTGCAGCGCTATTTGGGAATCACAGAGCCCACACAGTCATCGTCCTCGCTTAACCTGACTGAATGTCTCGAGCACGCAGATGAAGACATCTTCCCGAACATCCGCACCCTGTTGAGGATCGGTTGCACTCTTCCTGTTTGAATATGTGAAGCAGAGCGTTCATTCCCCTGCATGCGACGGGTCAAAACCTACCTAGGCAACAGGATGGGGGAAGATCGGCTTTTTGGGCTCACCGTGATGAACATGAACCACGGAATGGAAATTGACATGGAAACAGTTTGTCAAATGTTCATAGAAAGGACAAACTGAAAATTTTCTCAAGCTACATACTCTATCAATAATCAACGTGACTCAAATCAGGTGTGCTAATATTTTTACAATGGAAAAGGCAACGAGTACTATAGCTTGATGTATAATAATTAACAGATCTGCTGATGAACAACTGTTATTACAGAGTAGTTTAAAATACAACAATGGTTTGGATAGATTATCTTGAGAGGGCAATCTAGCCCTTCGGGGTATTGGTTCATATATGTCTAACAGTTTCAGTTAAACCTTGTCTCAGTTCAAACTTGAAGCCACGACTTTCTGTAATATGAAATCTAACTACTTATATCATTCAGAACCACTATCAGAAGGGAGTTTCCTTGACAAAGGATGGGCTGAGTAATATAGAGAATGCGTGTAGCACTTTTTAGTCAAAGATGCGTTAGTTTCTTTGTGTGCAAATATACTCGTTTTTTATTAAACATTTGCATTACTATAGTTGTTTTAGTCAATATTGCAACAAATGGCACATGACAGATGTTTAATATTGTCTTTTCGTTTGGACATTTTCAGACCCACCGCATTTTCTTCATTGGAACAGGCCTACCTACAGATGTAAATGAAACAAAATCAGCTGCGTTTTGCCGAAACTCTAGACTCAAAAGTAAATTTGACATTCGAAGTTATTCTTATGTGACGAATACAAGAAAATACATACGACTACTTTGTCACGATCTTTTTATTTTCAACAAATCCGTATTAAAACGGGAAACGGCCAAAGGCCGTATTCCTCCCGAAAATCCGTATTGTAGACGGAACATTCGTACGTACGATGTCGCATGTCTGAATTTTGGTTTGATTACATTAGGCCATAACTAGCTTAAAAGCAGATTATGGGTGTCCCAAATTACACAATTTCAAGTGCTTTATCAAAAAATCTTCAAATGGATAGGAAGGGGATACCCCCTAACACACCCACCTACCCCCGAGGCTCTTCGCGCCTCGTTTCGCTCCTCCGGCGTTTCATACATTACCTTGGACCCCCCTTTTTCTAAATCCTGGATCCGCCCCTGCATACATACAATAATCTTCAATACTTTACAGACTTGCCACTTTGTTCACATTTCCCGTATACAATACGGATTTTGGGAGGAATATGGCCGTATCCCATTTTAATAGAGATTTGCTTCAAATTAAGTTTTTTTTAAGTACCGTATTCGACCTAATAATATAATCGTACACTAAAATGTGTTTCTCAAGACAATAAGATAACTGTTTAACACTAGTGGTGTCATTTGGTGACTAGCGTAGAACAACTAACACCAGATGGCGACACGTTTTAGTTCCACACTATTAAAATTAAAATTATGGATTCTGTTTAAAAAAAGGTGGTGTAAAGCTAATTAGGGCATGTACGCTTAATAGGTTGTATATGATATATATATATATATATATATATATATATATATATATATATATATATATATATATATATATATATATATATATATATATATATATATATATATATATATATATATATATATATATATACATATATATGCAAATACACACACACACACACACACACACACACACACACACACACACACACACACACACACACACACACATATGTCATGGTTGGTCAATACGGTGGCTCCGCCGAGTGATCATGGCTGGCATTAGTGGTCTTTGGCACCAGCCAATAGGTGGTGATATGCTTGGTAACCGTTTTACTCTAAGTACTACGCAGCAGATGTAATCCCTTTCTTTAACATGAATATTTTCTTCTAATTGTTTCAACTTTAGTCAATATACATGTCAGTCAATCAATGGATACGGTTATAGGAATGTCAGTTCAGCTCACTGTATACACACTTTCACTATCATACTAAATAAGTAATCGTGTAGTAATCTTGGATTTGAATGAGAGTATGAGAAAAGCACAGATTGGGGAAAGAGAGAGAGAGAGAGAGAGAGGACACATGGTTCGCAGCAAGGGTTTTTATTATTGTGCATCGAGAATTATTATTGGTGGTCATTGTTATGGGCACTGCGCGACAACAGTTGCACTGAGTCTCGGCGGACTGTGGGCAGGTATGCAATATTTAGTAAATAATAGCTATGAGATTATGTATTACCAAGTATGACAGTGTCTTTGGTTGGCTTATTGTGGCATGGCTGGGTTACCATATCGACAATGGATAGTTTAACTATATATTACTGATGGATACTATGTAAATAACAGAGCAAGAGAGGCTTAATGTGTATAGTTATTGCTATTATACCTGGTCTTTGATAGAACATGCTGTAATGGGGAGCATCGCAGATACCTTGCCATTATGTCCTACGGGGGATATCTTGTTATGATTTACTATTCCGTTAGTACCTGGCTTAGCTATACTGCATATATATTGTCATTGAGAGGTGATATAGATTCATAGACTACTGTCTTGTGTAACACAGATGCGTATAGGCTGATGGCCATTGTAGGTTATTGGATTGATGTACTACGGATTCTCTCTTGTTGTTCATGTGTTATTTTAGAAGTGAGGACTGGCTTATGTTGTGGTCGTGTATAAATATACTTCACTGTAAATCATTGTTACGGGGTCTTCATTAAGACTTGAATAAACTGTTCAAGAGGCATCAGTGTGTTCTCCTTCCAGGACCTGTGTGTGTGTGTGTGTATGTGTGTGTGTGTGTGCGTGCGTGCGTGCGTGCGTGCGTGCGTGCGTGCGTGCGTGAGATGGTGAGAGTTATTCAACATTGTTTGATATTCTAAGTTGGTGGGCTTGCTGTACGCCCTCCGTGAGTTGACACCTATCTATTTCACAATTTCCTTTAAATATGGCCGATGAGCGAATTGCAGAGATGATCGCCCAGTCGAATGCTGTTTTGGCGGCAACGCTAGCTGGGGCTCTACAAGGGCTGAGGGTCCCTCCAGTCCCTACTATGAAATTGGACAAATTCATGGGGTATCCGAGGAAGGTTGGGGACCCTACAGTGGCTGAATGGCTTTGATGTATATGCCCGCCAGGCGGGAGTGCAGAATGCAGATCGAGCAATGGCAATCCTCGACCACCTGGGAGGGTGTGCTCGGGAAGAAGTGTTGTGCCATCCTGACGCGGTGCGACACGACTACAAAGCATTGGTCGCCTTGCTCAAATTGAAACGGTGCCATCACTGATCACGACAGACCCTATGATCTCGCAGTTGCTGCAAACACAGCAGCAGCTGCAAGCACAAATGCTGCAGTTGGTCTCGCAGCAAAATCAGATGCAGCAGCAGCTACAAGCGGTGCTTGATAATTTACAGCCAGGTCGTGCTGTCCGGCATCCCTTTGCGATATCGACTGGGACCAATTTCCGCGACAGTTCTTGTTTCGTCTGTAAGGAGCAGGGGCACTTATGCCGTACTTGTCCAAGGCAGAAGGGAACAGATGCAAGGAGGCGGTCTGAAGAGAGCCGTGTCCAGGGATCAGTTCTTCTGACGTCAGCTTCGGAAAACTAGTTCCCTCCGCTACAGTGGGCAAACTGGCGGAGGCTGTTGCACATGTGCCCAGGAAGATCGTCTATGCTGGAATGGCTGGTGATTCGGTGATGGTTAGTGAGCAGGTTGCAGTGGACCAAGTGTGGTCGAGGGGTGAAAGAGGAAATGAGGTTGCCTGTGTCACTATGCCAGAAGAAAACTGAGTGCAGAGTGGCAAACGCACTGCTGACCGCAGGCGCTACTGACCTTGGTACCCCCGGCGCCGCGGTAATGGCCCCAGGCGGCAAGCATACCAACCCAGAGAGGGGCAGAGGGGTGGTGAGAGTGGCGGTGGAGAGCCGGCTTCCCAAAGGGGAAAGAACCAGTACAGCCGAGGTGGCCCACCGCATCACCGACGATACTGGATGCGCAACTAGAGAGGACCACCACGTTGTCTATACTGTGGTCCTCCCCACCCCCAGCAAGATGGACATGGTGATGAACTGCCGAATGCTGGGGTGGAGCAGAGCAACATCCTGCGGTCACCGCGTCGTGGCCCCCATCGATAGTTCCGTTAATACCTGGCTTAGCTATACTGCATATATATTGTCATTGAGAGGTGGTAGAGATTCATACACTACTGTCTTGTGTAACACAGATGCGTGTAGGCTGATGGCCATTGTAGGTTATTGGATTGATGTACTACGGATTCTCTCTTGTTGTTCATGTGTTGTTTTAGAAGTGAGGACTGGCTTGTGTCGTGGTCGTGTATAAATATACTTCACTGTAAGTCATTGTTAGAGGGTCTTCATTATATATATATATATATTATATATATATATATATATATATATATATATATATATATATATATATATATATATATATATATATATATATATATATATATATATATATAAATATTAATATATATTCACAAGTATAAAATTGAATGACAAATTATCGAGGTTGAAGAGCAAATTGTTTTTATGCTAGGCAGATTTCTGTCAAACCTATCACATTATTTTGATGTAGGTTATTTTGTAGCCTGACAGATGGCGACACTCGATCTGAATAGCAATTATACAGGCCGGCTGACCAATAAAAATATTTCCATGGCTCTATACAGAATTTCAAGTACAAAATATGGATTTTATCCCAAAAATGTGGCATGTCTTCATATTCATTACACAAACATCACACACAGTGCTGATATAACCTAGACAACACCAGAATGCCCGTTATTCAATGACTAGTGCGTGTGTGTGTGTTGATGTCGTCACCGCTTGCGTTCGCCACTTTACACATCACTGTAATGACTGCGCTGCTCGGAATAACGAACTCCTTATAAACCGTGTCTGGTCCGTCAGCGGCGTCATCCGCTGTCACAAATAGCAACTGCTCTTGCTGAATGCCCTTTAGGGGCTATCTCCACATTACACCCTGGCCACTCCGAGATGGTCCCTAAATTCATGGTGCTCACTGCTGCGCTGGATGTATCCATCGCTAATGCACTTACGCTTACGCTGTCTCAAAATTATGTGGCACTTGTGTGCAAAGAATTAACTCAGTGACAGCCAACTTATGTGGATGAAAAGTTTTATCCACAGGTTGTCATGTTTGTTTTATAGCAATACAGAATTCTTCATCTGTAAGAAATAAAAAGCAATGATTATATATATACCTTTTATAAGTTTTGTTGTCCGCAAATAAAAAGTTAAACAAAAGAAAGATCAAACGATTTATATATTCTTTAATATAAAGTCTTCTTCTTCCTGTGAAGGACTGGGCTCCTTAGGAGCGTCGTAAGTCCTGCGGCGTCTGTGTCCGTTGGTAGTTCCGGTCAGGGCCAATTAAAAGCTATTGGGGCAACAATGGGTGTTTTTAGGTTAAAAACTATATTAAAATCTATACACGATCTGAAGGTGTTTTCATCATCTTATTAATTTTTAATATGTTTTGAAGTGCCACGAACAATTTTGGATATAGCGCTATACCAAATAAAAAATATATTATAATCAGATTTAGGAAATCATATTTCAATTTTACAATAAAGATTCGTACATCTTAACTTTCAGCTTCACTTTTATTCTCCTATCAATGTCACATCTCTCCATTCCTTTCAGTCCGTTCTCAATATGTTCTTCACACCTGCTTCACAGACTTTAATTCACAACTAATCACAGTAGTTCAAACTGTTTTATTACAGTATGCAAGGCTAATTCTATAATTACAGTCTCTAGTATCCATAATTAAGAAAAAAAAATTCTCTCACAAACGAATTTATTCAACTTACCAGGTACATAACAAGTTTTATGAAATAACCAAGGCAGGTCGTCGCTAAACTTGCCCTGGGTGTCCGAGACTACACCGGAACTATTTAGCCAAATAAATTGTATTACTCCGCGCTAGCCAGCCAATCACGGCTTAGCTGAAACCAGTTCAAACAGGAGCCAGTAGCTTGAATCTTTCACTCCTGGTCCAGTCTCTGCATTGCGAAGTTGTGTCTAAAATTTGCCTCTCGAAATACTTTGGGTTTTACCAAACGTCGTTACGTCTTCAAATACGTTTTGAGAGTACACACTTCGATCTGCCTCTACTACTGACTTGCAGGATGAAGATCGCCTCAACACTCGTTTCAGCTGAGTATCGTTTCATTTGTAATTACTTCGTCGGTTGCCTCGTGGTGTAATTTGCTCTTGTTTCGTTATATGTTTAAACTTCCCGCAATCGGCCATTCAATATGTCGGCGGCGAAGTCGGATCTAGATAGGCTTGTGCTTGGGCATAGCCACGCGTATTGGTTGGGCGCGTTCATAGAATCTGCGGGTCTACTTGACGACTTAGAAAGACTAGGTCACACGTGCACAGTTCGTTTTATGGGTCGAAGCCGAAGGGGAGCGTCCATTAAAACATTCCGAGAACCGGCGGCCATGACCCGGATTTCTGCCCGCATCTCCGACATAGTCAGTACCCTCCTTGCAACGATCTAGATGGGACGTTTCCCCCACCTCCAGAGGCAGTAGGGTCGCAACTAGGTAGATTAGGTGATGAATTGTTAGCTTTAGGGTCCGTCAGGTATGTCTCTGCCAAATCGAGCGCCGCAAGAAATGGCGCCATTTCGATTTTGATACGGGAGCGGCTCGCGTTGCATCCGCTAATGCTGCGTTACATTCAGCATGTGGGGGGCGCCGTGGTCTGTTCTACTGGAGCCATAAGTACCTTTGGAACAGCCCGGCGAAGGTTTTCCGCCAAGAGGGCGTGCATTTATCCGATATAGGAAATTTCCGGCTGTTCCGCAGCATTCGGGGGGCAATTTTCAGAGCTGTTAGCCGAGTTGTCCAACAGCTGACTGACGCCATTATTCGCTAAACCCGCGGCACTCAGACCAAGTTGTTTTCCGTTTCACCCTCACTAGTTCGTGGGCGGTGACCCCACAACTAACTGTGATTCCATTTTTGGTGATCTATCGTGGGCGGTGACCCCCTGTGAATCCATTTAGTGTTGCTATTATTGACAGTGACACAACGTTTTACTGCGATGACACTGTATTTGCTATCGTGGGAGGTGACCCCGAACTTCTGGCAATTTTGCGTTGAGGTACTTTCGTAGGAGGTGACCCCCAAATTAACTGTTTGCAATTACTGCATTGATGTACTATCCTGGGCGGTGTCCCCTAACTAACTGTTTGCAATTACTGCATTGATGTACTATCGTGGGCGGTGTCCCCTAACTAACTGATTATAATTTTGCTTTGATGTATTATCGTGGGCGGTGACCCCTAATTACTTGGTTACAGTCTTATATTGATGGGTTATCATGGGCGGTGACCCCCCTCCAATAAAATGCTTTTCATGAGTAGTGTGGTGGCAGTTTCCAAGCGTTTAGTTGTTCACTCAGTATTGGCTCTTTCACAATGTGTTGCAGGATGGCTCCATCTAAGAATGTTCGTCGTGGACGACCTCTGCGCCGTAGCCCTGTCTCAAGTCTCAAGTAGTTATACTCCAAACAGCCCAATCTTGAGCTAACGCAGGAGTTTGGATCAACGGCTTTTAGTGTCTCTTCCGAAAGACACGGGCAAAGTGGGGTGAACGAAATTGCCCAAGCTTCGAAACGGCGGAGGTGGAATCGAACCACCGTCCTCTTGATCGACAGGCGGGTGCTCTAACCATTAGACTGTGACAACAAGGTCGCGGGCGGCGGCTAGCCGCGCTGCCGTTGCACGATCGGCGATGGGCCCGCCCCCAGCAAAGTACCACGTCGTGCAGCACCTTGACGACGAGCCGGCCCTCCAGCAGGTCGTTCGTCCGGCAGCGGACACAGCAGCGGGTCGGAGAGGTACGACAGAGGAGCGCTTGTCGAGTATGGAGCGCCGGCTTGTAGCTTCTGACAAGATGTTGCAGGACGTCCACGCAGTGGTGTGTGGTCTGCAACAGCTGCCTGCGACCAACGCCCTACCTGCGCCGCCTCTAATAGCGGTCCCTGTAGCAATGGCGTCGTCTGCCCTTGGCTAACCTTTGTCTATGGACGCAAGGCGGCCATACATCAAATTGGATGGCATCGTCTGCGGCTGGCGCTCCACCAAGCCCCGTTCCAAGACCAAGGTCAGCCCCCTGGCCAGAGGCCATATCTTCAGATATCCATACAGGTAATGAAGTCCACACTCTCCCCAGGGCAGAGGGTTCCTCTGTAAATGGTTTCATTCCCAAGGAAATGTCCGCTATCCAACACGCAACTAATCAGGATGCAATTAGGCTCATCAAACAGCAACCCGGTAATCAGGTCTTTATGGCTACACTGGACATATAATCGGCTTTTAGGATTATTCCAGTCTCACCACTGGACCGACCACTTCTGGGTTTCCTGTGGAAGGGTAAGTTTTTTTATGGATGCTGTCCTTCCGATGGGGTCTCCAGCGCTTGTGCGATCTTTGAGTCGTTCAGTTGCTTTTAGAAAGTATATCAGAATTGCTTAACAGGTTAGGTGGTGGTGGGGGTGGTCACAGGTTTGTGGGTGACCTTGTGGCGAAATGGCCCCACATGTTTATAATTAAATTTGTGTATTGGTGGTGGAATGTCTGTATTATTTGCATTACAAGTTCATGAAGATTTCTTGATGTATATATGTTATCGTCATGCTTGTAGGAATGTGGGCTCTGAGAAACTTGTCAGACGGGGCTGTACATGTGTTCAAATTTGAGTCTAAAATTTGTCTCTCTAAATCCGCCCTCTTCCCCACCTTTCTTCCTTATTTTCAATGCTTTGTTTAAATGCGATTGTACATCGTTGATGAAATAGGAAGATGTCGAAACCGCTTTCCCCACTTTTGGCTTTATATTATGTGTTCATTTCCTGTCTGGTTTGCTTTGAGGAACTCACATTCCTGTTAATGTTCTTCCCAAAGTGGCTGCGTGATAAGCAGTCCACTTTGCAATAAAAACGTCATTTATTTGGCCCGTTTGAATTCTCTACTACATCGGAATTGTGTTGATTATTGCATAATTTTTTTTTATTTTCATTAAAAAAATGTAATGCACCATTAATACACAAACCTTCCCACTACCTCAGTACACATACTTGATGTTAATGCTGCTTTTTAACTTGATTCATGATTAACTTCACCATTAAAACAATACAGAATAAACAGTGAGGAATGTACAGTTGTAGACATTACTGTATTCGACCTATTGAGCATACATGCTCTAATTAGCGTACACCCCCTTTTCTAATCAGCAGGATCCATAATTGTTGTAATTTGACTATTGTGGAACTGAAGAGTGTCACCATCTGGTGTTAAACAGTTGGCACCACTTTTCAATTGTTTTATACTAGTTACCAAATTACTGTTGGCGACTAGTGTAAAACTACTACTGTTCGTCGAATACGTTATGCATAATTACAGTAACAATCATATCCATGTGTGTGTATATAAATAATTTTTTATTAGATGTACTATGTCAGGTCCGTCCTCAGGGTTTGAAAAAGTGGGTTTGGGCGTACACAATCAGCTGGAATGATTGATGACAAATGGTACAATTAAAAAAAATCTCAAAACGGTTCTAACCCCCTGAAGATGGGCATGAATGTATATAATAATTATGATTAGTACTAGTCTACAGAAGTGGGAGCTGTGTAATACTATTGTTGAGCGATATCTGGATTCGTCTTTTTAAGTGTTACTGTAATGAAATGAATATGTTGCCTGGTGTTATTTGTTATGGACATTTAAAACCTACACAAAATTGAACTTGGAACATATAAACCTAAACAAAACGCTTTGAACATAGAACGTAATGAAACCTTAAAAATGCCTAGTGACATTGTGAGGTATATTTATTTTGAACAAATTATTTTATTATAATGTTTAACAAAAAGTTGGTGGGTAGCCTATGCACAGAACAGTTAACCAAAAATCTACAACACATTTAGTAATAGACATCTGTTTTTTCAGCCTTGATTACCTGCATATGTTATGCCAGTCTTTGTCAAATAATAAAAATATTAATTATTTTATGATTTTAATTGTATACAATTTGTTTCCTGAATGCTTGTATACAATCATCCATCAATCATAGTTCGCTTCAAGTCAGAGTTTGACATCCCTCCACTTCATTGATTGAACTATTGAATGCCTTCCACGCCCTGTCGTGTTTGAAGCACACCGTGCCTCCTGCACGAAGCTTCTGGGATTCCTGAAATAATGTTGGAGCAATAAGATCTGACGTCTTGTTTTGTAAGACAAGAAATTTAGTGCAGTTCAGTGATGAAATAGAAGAGTGTGTGAACGTGCGTGCATGTGTGTGCGTGAGTGTGTGCAAGTGTTGAATATGCAATACATTAAATAATGATATGCATATGTACGTATGTATACATTGAAAAAGGAATATCTGAAAACAGCAGGCGATACATAATTGGAAGAAAAAAATTGACCGTATCTGGTAAAAAGTCAATGGAAATAGTGGCTCGTCCTCTATATTCTGTTACATACATGGTTATTTACACTTTTGCAAATTATTGATCAAAGTCAAATCCTTAGATGATTTTAATAAAAGATTGCACTCATTTATTAAACCGACTGTGCGTAATACTGAAACGTATTCATGCACTACACAGTTCATAGAACCATGAATGAACCTGATTCACAATGGACTAAACGAATTGAAGGAGGTTTAACATAAAACTGAGACAGATACTTGGAATGACAAGAAACGCTCGATGACAAGAAACTCTCGATGTACAGTTCACCATGCCTAGTGACATTATATATAAGTTATATTTATTTTGAACAAATTATTTTAATATAATTGTAACCATGGTGGATTTAGCTGTTTATATTTTTGTTAGTCTAGTCACTAGGGGGCGCTATGCCCAATGTCACTCCCAATTTAACGATCTGAGCGAGTTTTAGCAATTAGTCTGGGCAGTTCGCCCTGGGCCGGAGAAGACGACACACGTTGTTACATCCAAGCAACCTTCTCCCGGCTCAGTACATGTATATTGTCAGTTTATATCTGTCGCTGGAAGCTTTTACTATACAGATTAAACACTGTCAGGTCCAACCGTCGTTCGGTTACAAGTGGTGTCAGAAGCGGGATATCTGACAGTGTAATCTTCCAGAGGAAGGAAGGCGTCGGCAGAAGAGAAGTTGGCTCGGCTGGAGGAGATGGTGGAAACGCTAAAACGCAACCAGCAACAGCCTGTCAACGTCACGGTGACCGCTCCTCCGACTCGAAAACTGAGGATGTTCAACGGTCGAACTAGTGAACTTCACTACTTGATCGGGGAAGCACGGAGCATCTTACCATCCGTCTCTACGGCCGATAGACTGTCATTTTTGATCGCCCACCTGGAGGGACCGGCCCGGGAAGAAGTAAGGTAAGCCCCAAGTGATTGTATCGATAAGATATTTACGTTACTGGTGTCTGCTTTTGGGGAAAACCGCAGTAATGCGCAGCTGAAGAGAGAATTGTACGATCGGGTGCAGGGTAGTAGAGAAAGTGTTAGAGAGTTCTCCAGAGCGCTCCTGGAAATTTCTGAAGGATTGACTGATAAGGGTGAAAGTAAAGATAATATGTTGATAGAAGTATTCTGTGAAAACCTGTTAGAACCTCAGATAAAGCGGGAAATAAAGAGACTAGTTCGGACTGACCCCAAAATTTCGTTTGGCGCATTACGCTCCGAAGCGATTCAACTAGAGGAGGACGGGTTGAGTGGGCCAAACAGGTGTGTGCGTGTGAGGGAAGTTCACGAACCCCACCACGCCTCCGATGACCCGAGTCCACTGGAAGGAATTGCGGCCCAGTTGGAACTACTCGCGACCACTCAGTCGGAAATCCTGTCTTTGTTGCTAGCACAACAACAGACGGCCGTGGGGATGGCTGCGAGACCTAGCAGACCGGAACCCCGCAGCAGCGGATCACTTCATTGTGAGTACTGCAGGCGAAGGGGTCACACCCAGAATACATGTTGGAAACGGGCAAGCGATATACGCCATACCGATGAACAGTCAGGTGTTCATGCGTACGGGGATCAGTCAGATACCCGGGCAATGCGGGGTGGTCCAGTAGCGCGATCTATGTCGGGTCCTAATGTGCCAGTACCACCCCTGGGTCAACAGGGAAACTAATTCACCCCGTTGCCGAGCGTCAGGCAGGCGGGCGTAGTAGCGTTGACTGTGTGTTAGTGGACGCTATAGTGGGTAAGATCCCTATCATTTCATGTGAGATAGCAGGCGAAAAAACCAGTATGGTTTTAGATATGGGTTCGGAAGTAACTATTTTACAGGAATGGTGGTTCAACGAATACTTAATGGCTTCGGTCGACTGTTTAGAAGATGCGTCGTCATGGTTACGGCTGGAAGCAGCCAACTCTCTAGTGTTCCCATACATTGGGTACTTTACAGCCGATATAAATGTGTTGGGCACTATCGTTAAGAACAAAGGGATTCTAGTGCAGAAAGATCCACCAGGGCTAAATCACCACAGGCAAACCTCGGGGATACTGGGTATGAATGTTTTGGGTGCAATCCCAGAAATTAGGGAACTACTTCGCACCATAGAGACCCATGATCGTAAACCAAAACGGGAAATAGAGGGAAGAGTAGTGAAAATTGCAGGGGACACAAGTGTAAATATACCGGCATGGTCATCGTGTAATGTCACAGTGTCAGGGCCACGTTGCAGCGGTAACGGAATGATAGAACCATTGGATAAACCCCTAAAGGGAGGTTTACTCCTCCAAGCAGGACTAGTAGGTTCCATTAAGGGTTGCTTTGGGGTGACCATCGTCAACCCAACTCCCAACGAGGTGTGGTTGCGTTCCCGTTCCCCGGTAGGGAGGATTTATACAGTTGATGTAATCGACAGGGATCCAGAGCACACGGTATCTTGCCAGGAATTGGATGACGGGTTGAGAGTAAGCTTGGAACCCAGACAGATGACAGTTAATACGCGATGGGTAAGCAGCAAACAAAGTCGTGACATACCTGAGTTACCCAGTGATCAGAGTTGGATGCGAGATGTGAGTATTGGTGATATTCCGCCTACTGAAAGAGATCGCCTGACTGAATTGTTGCACTCAAATCAGCAGGTATTTGCTCAAAATGAAAGTGATGTTGAGTTAGCCCACACTGTCAAACACCGAATATGCACAACAGAAGACAGCCCGGTCAGAGCGGCCTACCGTCACATCCTACCGCCTCAGTGTGAGGAAGTCAAGGCGCACATTAATGATCTAATTCAGCAGGGAATAATCAGACCTAGTCATTCGGAATACGCCAGCCCAATAGTTATTTGTAAGAAAAAGAACGGGAACATTAGGATGTGCGTGGACTACCGTAGACTCAACACCAAGACGAGGAAGGATGCATTCCAACTCCCACGAGTGGATGAGATTTTTGATCATCTGGCAGGAGCCAAGTATTTCTCGACGGTCGATTTGAAATCGGCATACAATCAAGTGGAAATAGACGAGTCTGATCAACACAAGACAGCTTTCACGACGCCCATGGGTTTGTATGAGTACACGAAGATGCCCTATGGACTTTGTAATTCACCTGCTACCTTTCAGAGGTTAATGCACATCGTATTCAGGGAGGAGATGAATGAAAAGGTGCTGATTTTCTTAGATGACATAATCATATACTCTTCCACCATTGAAGAGCACTTTGAACGACTGGCGTTAGTGTTTCAGCGACTAGCATCTCACGGGTTAAAGATCGAACCTACTAAGTGTCATCTATTTCAGAAATCATTTTCGTACTTAGGACAGATAATATCGGATCAAGGGATTTCGGCTGACCCAGAAAAGGTGAAAGCGGTAAGCGAATGGCCAGTACCAGAAAATGCGAGGGAACTGAAAATCTTCCTGGGTACAGCGGGATATCACCGACGTTACATTCACCATTTATCGCAGCTGGCATCGCCCCTGTATGAATTGGTGAATCAAGATCCCAACAAAGGGAAGACGAGAAAACCAGGACGGAAGTGGAATTCAACCACAGCAGGACCGTTTGTGTGGAGACCGGAACATCAAGAATCGTTTGATTCACTAAAACGCGCTCTCACAACCGCACCGGTGTTGGGATTTGCTGACTTCAAAAAGCCGTTCATTCTGGAGACAGATGCCAGCCACCAAGGACTTAGCGCATTACTTCTCCAGGAACAAGATGGGAAGACTCGAGTAATAGCATATGCGAGCCGGGGTCTCAGGGGACCTGAGAAGAATCGAACGGCATATAGCTCTATGAAATTGGAATTGTTAGCAGTAAAATGGGCGGTTACGGAAAAGTTTCGCGATTACTTGCTGGGAGTTCCGTTTGTGACATACACGGACAATAACCCGTTGTCATACATTCAAACTTCCGCCAAACTAACAGCGGCTGAACATCATTGGCAAGCAGAACTAGCAAGATTCAATTTTAGCATTCACTACAGTCCCGGGCGACTCAATGCTTCTGCGGACGGTCTGAGTCGGAAACCTCAGGCTGAACCCACCGATTCCTCAGTCATCGGTGAAGACGAGATAGCTGACATTCTTCAGGTAACGGTATTACCGCCTGATTTACGCCAGAAGTTACTCAAGGGCGCGGCGTGCGCCGTCACAGCCAAGGTAGGCGATACACACGATGATGTAGAACCAACCGTCCTACCAAGTCTTGGTATTGGGGAAATTCAGCAGGCTCAGCGGAAGGACCCTGTCTTGGGCCGAATCTGGTACTATATAGATAGGGGACACGAACCCGCACGAAGGGAAGAGCGGAAGGAACCACCAGCAGTAGCTAAACTCCTGCAACAATGGGACCGGCTACAGATTTGTGCTGGCAGGTTATGCAGAACAATGATGGATCCAACGGACGGATCAAAGGTAACGCAATTGTTGCTGCCAAGTACAATGAAGGACGAAGTCCTACAGGAATTACATGACAAGATGGGACATCAAGGCATAGACAGAGTAGAGAAACTAGTACGTTCGCGGTTTTACTGGCCAAATATTCGTTCGGACATTCAACACTGGATTTCGAGGTGCGAACGTTGCAACCTTGCAAAAATGCCACATCTTAAGGTACGCACACCCATGCATAGCATTGTGGCCAGGGAACCCTAAGAAGTAATCGCCATCGATTTTACAGTACTCGAGCCTGCCAGTAACGGTATGGAAAATGTTCTGGTTATGACGGACGTATACAGCAAATTTACTATAGCAGTGCCGACTAGGAACCAGACAGCGCAAACTGTAGCCAAAGCTCTGGTACGGGAGTGGTTCTTCCGTTATGGAGTTCCGTGTCGGATACACTCGGACCAGGGACGGTGTTTTGACGCCAAGATTGTCACCGAGTTGTACAAGATTTACGCGATCCAGAAATCCCGAACAACCCCGTACCATCCGATGGGAAACGGACAATGCGAGAGATATAACAGAACAATGCATGCATTGCTTCGCACGTTGACACCCACTCAGAAATCCAAGTGGCCAGAGCATTTGCCAGAATTAACATATGCCTACAATGTAACACCCCATGCCGCGACTGGGTTTAGTCCCTTTTACCTCATGTTTAGCCGGGTTCCGCGTTTACCTGTTGATATTCGACTGCATCGTGACGATATGCTACAATCGCAAGTGGCCCATGGAGACAGTAGTGACTGGGTACATCAACATCAAACAAGACTGAAAAGGGCATACACGAAAGCGACCGAACAACTGAACCTGGATATTGCCAATCGAAAGGCTGTGCACGATAAGCGGGTAAGGGAGGACGTCCTGCGTGTTGGCGAACACGTGCATTTACGCAACCGCGTGAAAGGACGGAACAAAATAGGGGACGCGTGGGAGCCCAGCGTCTACATTATCAAAGAGAGAATGACTGGCCAATGACTGGCCAATGACTGGTCATAAGAGTCGAGTCATTAACCGCACAGATTTACGAGTGTGTGTCCCGGAGACAGTGAGACGCGCAGTAGCGGAGCGGGAATCTCGATATCAAACACCAAGGTCTGGACCAAACATATTACATAGTGATGTAGAGTCATCGGACGCCGAATCTGGACGAGTCGAAATCACCATCTCTCGAGAACCGACTCTTAACTACTCCGATTCAGATTCGGACCAAGACCAGGTAGTTATCTAGCCTATGCCTTTACGTCGGTCAACGCGACGTAATGCGGGCTACCATAGTAACCCTTTTCGGAATCCTAGATCAGTGCTTAATAATTAGACATATTTTAGACGCGGACGCCTACATTTCAAAGTTGGGGAAGATGTAACCCTGGTGGATTTAGCTGTTTATATATTTGTTAGGCTAGTCACTAGGGGGCGCTATGCCCAATGTCACTCCCAGTTTAACGATCTGAGCGAGTTTTAGCAATTAGTCTGGGCAGTTCGCCCTAGGCCGGAGAAGATGACACACGTTGTTACATCCAAGCAACCTTCTCCCGGCTCAGTACATGTATATTGTCAGTTTAAATCTGTCGCTGGGAGCAGAAACTCCATTTGTGATATTACTATTCTCGGCCATTGTTGCGGTGGATATATTTCCTCTGGAAGCTTTTACTATACAGACTAAACACTGTCAGGTCCAACCGTCATTCGATTTGGTTACATAATGTTTAATAAAAAGTTGGTGGGTAGCCTATGCACAGAACAGTTAACCAAACATTTACAACACATTTAGTAATAGACATCTGTTTTTTTCAGCCTTGATTACCTGCATATGTTATGCCAGTCTTTGTCAAATAATAAAAAATATTAATGATTTTAATAAAATATTGCACTCTTTTATTAAACCGACTGTGCATAATACTGAAACATATTAATGCACTACACAGTTCATACAACTATGAATGAACGTGATTCACAATGGACTAAATGAATTGAAGGAGGTTTAACAAAAACTGAGACAGATGACTAGTCACTGTACCTTGTACTGAGCTGTACAGTTGGAAGCACTTGTGTTGCCTCTGCCATTCTGCCAAGTCTCCACGTACAGCGGACTACCAAGATATGGAGCCACCCATGCATCATACAGATCTGACACAAAACAGCAATTTTGCTACGTAATTCATGCACAGAATAAATCAGAAACTTTATTAAAGCTGCAATTGTAGGTTATAACTTTAAGGACATTAAAAAAATTATCTCTTCTATATAATCCTCAATGCTGATAAACTGCCTCCACAGTAAAACAGTAAGTGTCAGCTTTTCTTTTTGAAATTGGCAATATGTGAATACTGAATGTTATATGTAAATCAATTCACATTATGTACAAAAACATATACATATAATTTTTGTTTTTATCCTATAGTTATTTATAATAGTCATGAATATAAGTATTATAATTAGCTTAAATATTTATACCCGTATTTATACAATTTTTTTTCATCTGAGCATGCGGTTTATTTGAACTCTCTATATTATGATAACTTTGCAAAGCAGTCAAACCTGCCAAAGCGACCACGTGCATTAAGAGACCACCTGTCATTAATGACTAGAGTCAACTCCTCCGAGGTACCACCTGCATCAAGACCACCTTGGCTGATTACATGGTCCATATATTTGTACGTTACCGAATGAACATGCCCATACCTTCCTTAGAGACACGTACCATATCATATAGGAAACTGAAGCAAATTGATAACTGCTTTCAGCACCGACCTGAAAGAATTGGTTAATGAACTATTGAGTATCAATTATATCAATCAGCTAGTTGGTGAATATAATACAGAATTGAGACAGTTGTTGGAAAGGCATTTACCCATCAAAACCAAGACTATTGTAGTGAAGCCACTTATACCATGGTTCGATGATGAACTCAAAACACTAAAGTCACAAAGACGAAAAGCTGAACAGATCTGGAAGCAGAATAAAAACCATAACGCTGTCATTCCATAGTGCTAGGAACACATATGTCAGTGCACTGAATAACAAATGAACCTGCCATCTTTCTCACTTAATCTTAATCGGAAGTTAAGGGTGTTTCAAAGAAACTAGAAATTATTTATTTGTCCTAATTAACATTCTGTGTGATAAGAGGCAGAGTAAGCCATTGCCTCAACATGATTCTATGGAAAACCTTGTCACCGAATTTGATAACTTTTTTTAATGATTTTAACAAGATTTGCCATCCAACCTAAGGCCCAGATGGCAAGTGGACAAGGAAGCCATTGGCTTATCGAGAGCCCAACAATGTTTATCTACTTATAACCCGCCCCCCTGAGATATGTGTCAAGTCACTGTCAACCTTGTTTTTAAACATATTCACGCTGCTAGCAGTTACACAATCTGTAGACAATTTGTTCCATTCATTTATTGTCCTCTGTAAGAACGAGTACTTCCTGATGTCCAATTTACATTGATCCTTTACTAATTTTACCTCATGTCCTCTAGTTCTGCTATCCTTCTTGAGTGAGAAAAACATATTTCTATCAATATTTTCATACCCATTCAATATCTTAAAACTTCTATCTGATCTCCTCTTAACCTCCTTGTCTCTAGAGTTGTTAAACCACATTCTATCAGGCGTTCTTCATAACTAAGGTCTCTCAGTTCTGGAATCATTTTAGTTGCTCTCCTTTGTATGCGTTCAAGCGTATCTATATCCTTCTTACGATGTGGTCTCCATGCTTGTATACAGTATTCTAAATGAGGTCTAACTATTGCTTTATAAAGAGGTATAATTAACTTTTTTCCTTGTATGTTATGTTTCTTCTAATCAATCCAAGAATTTGATTACCCTTTGAAGCTGCAATACCACACTGCTCTGAAACTTTCATATCAGCGCTGTTTGTAACTCCTAAGTTCTTTTCTTTTACAGTAGTACCCAGAACAGTATCTCCCATTTTATAGTTTACATCCAAGTTCCCATGTCCTGTGTGTAGGCATTTACATTTCCCAAAATTGAACAACATCTGCCATTTCTCAGACCATTTCACTAATCTGTCTATATGTGGGCTGAACATGTGGGAAGAATGGAAGTGGCACGGATCACGAAGAGAGCGGATGCACTTAGAGTGGAGGGTAGAAGAAGAAGAGGAAAACCAAAATGAGATGGGAGGACTGTGTGAAGATAGATTTTGGGAGTGGGAGGGGAATGGAGAATGAAAGCGAGGGATGGGGGAAGTGGAGACGGGTAGTGGAGATGACATTGAAACGAGAATAGTGACGAAGAAGAAGGGGGAAAATTGACAACCGGTATCAGTGCCAGCCTCACCCCAGGTCGTTTTGTAAATGTTGTTTATCGCCATCAGTATTAACCTTTCTAAACAGTTTTGTGTCATCCGCAAATTTCAGTACGTTACTTGTTATACTGTCGTCCAAGTCATTGATATAAATTAAGAATAATATAGGTCCTAATACTGATCCTTGAGGTACTCCACTCAAAACCGATTTCCAATTTGAAACTTCTCCATCTACTACAACTCGTTGTCTTCTGTCAGTCAGCCATTGTTCTATCCAGTCAGTTATGCTATCCCCGATACCATGGACTTTTAATTTAAGCAGTAATCTTTGATGTGGCACTTTGTCAAAAGCTTTCTGAAAATCTAAGTAGATACATATCACATGGTGTCAAAGATCTCCATGCATGTCACATGACGGTCAATGTCTCCATGCATACTACATGGTGTCAAATGTCTCCATGCATGTCACATGGCAGTCAATGTCTCCATGCATGTCACATGGCGGTCAATGTCTCCATGCATACCACATGGCGGTCAATGTCTCCATACATGACACATGGCGGTTAATGTCTCCATGCATGTCACATGGCAGTCAATGTCTCCATGCATGTCACATGCTGTCAAATGTCTTCATACATATCACATGGTGTCAAATGTCTTCATGCATGACACATGACGGTCAATGTCTCCATGCATTGCGCACAAGCCAAAGTCCACCAACAGCGACTGACCAGTGTCAAAAAGACAAGACGAGTGGGAGCGCACAAGCCAAAGTCCACCAACAGCGGCTGACCAGTGTCAAAAAGACAAGACGAGTGGGTGCGCATAAGCCAAAGTCCACCAACAGGGAAGCGCACAAGTCAAAGTCCACCGACAGCGGCTGACCAGCGTCAAAAAGACAAGACGAGTGGAAGCGCACAAGTCAAAGTCCACCGACAGCGGCTGACCAGCGTCAAAAAGACAAGACGAGTGGAAGCGCACAAGCCAAAGTCCACCAACAGCGACTGACCATCGACTGATCAGTGTAAAAAAGACAAGACGAGTGGGAGCGCACAATCCAAAGTCCACCGACAGCAGCTGACCAGTGTCAAAAAAGACAAGACGAGTGGAAGCGCACAAGTCAAAGTCCACCAACAGTGACTGAGCAGTGTCAAAAAGACAAGACGAGTGGGAGCGCACAAGCCAAAATCCACCAACAGCGACTGACCAATGTCAAAAAGACAAGACGAGTGGGAGCGCACAAGCCAAAGTCCACCAACAGCGGCTGACCAATGTCAAAAAAGACAAGACGAGTGGAAGCGCACAAGTCAAAGTCCACCAACAGCGACTGACCAGTGTCAAAAAGACAAGACGAGTGGGAGCGCACAAGTCAAAGTCCACCAACAGCGACTGACCAGTGTCAAAAAGACAAGACGAGTGGGAGCGCACAAGCCAAAGTCCACCAACAGCGGCTGACCGGTGTGAAAAAGACAAGACGAGTGGAAGCGCACAAGTCAAAGTCCACCAACAGTGACTGACCAGTGTCAAAAAGACAAGACGAGTGGGAGCGCACAAGCCAAAGTCCACCAACAGCGACTGACCAGTGTCAAAAAGACAAGACGAGTGGAAGCGCACAAGTCAAAGTCCACCAACAGCGACTGACCAGTGTCAAAAAGACAAGACGAGTGGGAGCGCACAAGCCAAAGTCCACCAACAGCGACTGACCAATGTCAAAAAAGACAAGACGAGTGGGAGCGCACAAGCCAAAGTCCACCAACAGCGACTGACCAATGTCAAAAAAGACAAGACGAGTGGGAGCGCACAAGCCAAAGTCCACCAACAGCGGCTGACCAATGTCAAAAAGACAAGACGAGTGGGATCGCACAAGTTAAAGTCCACCGACAGTGGCTGACCAATGTCAAAAGATAAGACGAGTGGAAGCGCACAAGCCCAAGTCCACCAATAGTGACTGACCAGTGTCAAAAAGACAAGACGAGTGGAAGCGCACAAGTCAAAGTCCACCAACAGTGACTGATCAGTGTCAAAAAGACAAGACGAGTGGGAGCGCACAAGCCAAAGTCCACCAACAGTGACTGACCAATGTAAAAAAGACAAGACGAGTGGGAGCGCACAAGCTAAAGTCCACCAACAGCGGCTGACCAATGTCAAAAAAGACAAGACGAGTGGGAGCGCACAAGTCAAAGTCCACCAACAGTGGCTGACCAGTGTCAAAAAAGACAAGACGAGTGGAAGCGCACAAGTCAAAGTCCACCAACAGCGACTGACCAGTGTCAAAAAGACAAGAAGAGTGGGAGCGCACAAGCCAAAGTCCACCAACAGCGGCTGACCGGTGTGAAAAAGACAAGACGAGTGGAAGCGCACAAGTCAAAGTCCACCAACATTGACTGACCAGTGTCAAAAAGACAAGACGAGTGGGAGCGCACAAGCCAAAGTCCACCAACAGCGGCTGACCGGTGTGAAAAAGACAAGACGAGTGGAAGCGCACAAGTCAAAGTCCACCAACATTGACTGACCAGTGTCAAAAAGACAAGACGAGTGGGAGCGCTCAAGCCAAAGTCCACCAACAGCGACTGACCAATGTCAAAAAAGACAAGACGAGTGGGAGCGCACAAGCAAAAGTCCACCAACAGCGACTGACCAATGTCAAAAGACAAGACGAGTGGGAGCGCACAAGCAAAAGTCCACCAACAGCGGCTGACCAATGTCAAAAAAGACAAGACGAGTGGGAGCGCACAAGTCAAAGTCCACCAACAGCGGCTGACCAGTGTCAAAAACAGACAAGACGAGTGGAAGCGGACAAGTCAAAGTCCACCAATAGCGACTGACCAGTGTCAAAAAGACAAGACGAGTGGGAGCGCACAAGCCAAAGTCCACCAACAGCGACTGATCAGTGTGAAAAAGACAAGACGAGTGGAAACGCACAAGTCAAAGTCCACCAACAGCGGCTGTCCAGTGTCAAAAAGACAAGACGAGTATAAACGCACAAGTCAAAGTCCACCAACAGCGGCTGTCCAGTGTCAAAAAGACAAGACGAGTGGGAGCGCACAAGCCAAAGTCCACCAACAGCGACTGACCAGTGTCAAAAAAGACAAAATGAGTGGGAGCGCACAAGCCAAAGTCCACCAACAGCGACAGACCAGTGTCAAAAAGACAAGACGAGTGGAAGTGCACAAGCCAAAGTCAACCAACAGCGACTGACCAGTGTCAAAAAAGACAAAATGAGTGGGAGCGCACAAGCCAAAGTCCACCAACAGCGACTGACCAGTGTCAAAAAAGACAAGACGAGTGGAAGCGCACAAGCCAAAGTCCGCCAACAGCGACTGACCAGTGTGAAAAAAGACAAGACGAGTGGGAGCACACAAGTCAAAATCCGCCAACAGTGACTGACCAATGTCAAAAAAGACAAGACGAGTGGGAGCGCGCAAGTCAAACTCCACCAACAGCGGCTGATCAGTGTCAAAAAGACAAGACGAGTGGGAGCGCAGAAGCCAAAGTCCACCAGTAGCGACTGACCAGTGTCAAAAAGACAAGACGAGTGGGAGCGCACAAGCCAAAGTCCACCAACAGCGGCTGATCAGTGTGAAAAGGACAAGACGAGTGGAAGCGCACAAGACAAAGTCCACCAACAGCGGCTGACCAGTGTCAAAAAGACAAGACGAGTTGAAACGCACAAGTCAAAGTCCACCAACAGCGGCTATCCAGTGTCAAAAAGACAAGACGAGTGGGAGCGCACAAGCCAAAGTCCACCAACAGCGACTGACCAGTGTCAAAAAAGACAAAACGAGTGGGAGCGCACAAGCCAAAGTCCACCAACAGCGACTAACCAGTGTCAAAAAAGACAAGACGGGTGGAAGTGCACAAGCCAGAGTCCACCAACAGCGACTGACCAGTGTCAAAAAAGACAAGACGAGTGGAAGCGCACAAGCCAAAGTCCGCCAACAGCGACTGACCAGTGTGAAAAAAGACAAGACGAGTGGGAGCACACAAGTCAAAGTCACCGGTTTGAACCAGTTTGAACCGGTTCGAACCGGTTCTGACGTACAGCACGCGCGTAGCACGTGAACATCACGTGCACAGCATGCTGAACAATACCAAATAAGGACATGCATCTGGACACATTTCGCGGGAAAACTGGTTTGACCTTGACCTTTTGACCTCGCGATGTTTATGGAAAATTCCATGACTTCGTTCGAACGTTCCAGAAAGCGGCGGTGTTTGTTTTGTTGACCTTGACCTTTTGACCTCGCGGTGTTCTTGCAGACTCGTGGTGAAATAGGCGATACGTAGGTGTCGACGCGAAACGATATACGTCGAAAAGTACTGTCGTCCAAGTCATTGATATAAATTAAGAATAATATAGGTCCTAATACTGATCCTTGAGGTACCCCACTCAAAACCGATTTCCAATTTGAAACTTCTCCATCTACTACAACTCGTTGTCTTCTGTCAGTCAGCCATTGTTCTATCCAGTCAGTTATGCTGTCCCCGATACCATGGGCTTTTAATTTAAGTAGTAATCTTTGATGTGGCACTTTGTCAAAAGCTTTCTGAAAATCTAAGTAGATAATATCTACTGGCGATCCCACGTCTATCCACTTAGTGATTTCTTCCAAAAAACATAACATATTTGTTAAGCATGACCTCGCTTTAAGGAATCCATGTTGAGATGAATTTAATAATTTATGCTTAACGAGGAATTCCACCATATGGTCTTTAATTAACCTTTCTAATAATTTACAAATCACTGACGTTA
Organism: Lamellibrachia satsuma; assembly: GCA_033239005.1. Taxonomy (NCBI): domain Eukaryota; kingdom Metazoa; phylum Annelida; class Polychaeta; order Sabellida; family Siboglinidae; genus Lamellibrachia; species Lamellibrachia satsuma. Next base: position 12,194,970 of record BSQZ01000013.1, on the reverse strand, counting down.
AACTCACTGGTCTGTAATTCTCTGACTTATTTCTCGAACCCTTTTTAAATAATGGTATGATGTTTGCATCTTTCCATTCAAACGGAACAACTCCCTCTTTTAATGACAAGTTGAATACTCTTGCAAGTGGTATACTGATTTGTTCTACTGTTTCCATTAGTAATTTTGGAGGAATCCCATCCACTCCCGGTGATTTGTTATCTTTCATTGCCTTTATTTTCTTAGCTACCAATTCTGGAGTTACAACTAACGGACCTAAATAGTCAGATTTAGCCCCCTGAAATTTAGCATCAGCAACTGGTAATGAACTAATATCTTCTTTGGTAAACACTGAACTGAAGTAACCATTTAGGTCTTCCGCCATTAAAAACCCCTGTGATATTATATTTCCAGCACTGTCTTCTAGAGGTCCAACCTTGTCTTGTACGTTTTGTTTACTCCTGACATATGCATAAAAACTCTTGCTGTCATTTTTTATGTTACATGCTAGTTTTTGCTCATAGCTTCTTTTAGATTGTCTGATTTCAGTTGTAGCTGCATTAAGTGCCTCTTTGTATTTTGCATAGTCTTCGTTCTTTCTGGTACGCCTATAAACCCTCCACATAGTTTGTTTTAGCATTATTTTTTCTAATAGCCTCTTTTGACAAGTGTTTCTTTCTACACCGTTTTCCTTGTTTTTGGAAGGGAACAAATTTATCGATGATACTCTCAATTTCATATTTTAGAATATTCCAACATTCAATTGCGGTCTTATTCATCAGCATGTTATTCCAATCTAGCTTTGCTAAGTATTTTCTCATATCTTTGTAGTTATCTTTGTGTAAATTTCTCTTGTACGTTTTCTTATTTTTACTTTCTGATTTTACATTGATGTCAAAATGTATTTAATTATGGTCACTATTACCCAATGGTTCAAATATTTTTACATTGTCCACTAATTCTTTTTGTGATGACAAAACTATATCTAATACATTTTCTCCCCTGGTTGGTTCTAGTACGTGCTGAGTAAGAAAGCTATCCTGGATTAAAAATAGAAATTGTTGGTCTTCAATCCCTGTGCTCTCTAGAGAATTCCATTGTATGTGTCCATGGTTAAAATCTCCCATTATGATACATTCCCCTTTACTAACTTCCTTTATAGCGTTTTTTATTTTTGTGTTGTCCTCTTCGTTTATGTTTGGACTTCGGTAAACTAATCCAATAGTTAATTTTGAATTACCTGAAACAATTTTGCACCAAACAGCTTCATCGCAATCTGCTTCCCTTTCTAGTTTTATTTCATAAGCCTGAATAGATTTTTTAACATATAAAATAACTCCCCCGCCCCTTCTTCCTATTCGATCTTTCCTAAACATTACATATCCTGTCAGTCCTAATTCAGCATCTGTTATATCTATGTTGGCCCATGATTCAGTTATACCAATTATGTGAGGGTCAATATCTTCTACCATAATGTTTAATTCGTTTTTCTTATTTACTATGCTCCTTGCATTTAAACATACGCATCTATAACCTTTTTCAGAGATGTTTTTCGGATGATTTGATATTGGTTTATCTGTGCTAGTGGCCTCTTGTTCTGCTTGAGACACCTCTAGGTAACCCCCTGCACTTCTAGTTTAAAGAATGTTTACTTCCAAAAATATTTGTCATTGTACCCAAGTCACTATCTACTGCTGCTGAAAGTTTGTCCGCGAATACTGCCGCCCCCTTTCCACTTAAATGAAGCCCATCCTTCATGTACATATCAGCCCTCCCAACAAAACTTCCCCATAAATCCACAAATCCAACTTCCTCTTCCCTACATAACTTCTGGACTAACATGTTAATTGCCATCCCCCGACAATTTCGATATTTGTGACCCCTCCTGCCCATTACAGGTAAAATCCCTGACAGTATTACCTGCTCAACCCGCGTCTGTTTTAGTGTTCTGACCAACTGCCTATATTTCCTAACTATGGCAGTTGTACCCTCCCTCTCTACTTATTTGTCCCTACGTGTACTAAAACAGATCCACCCTTACCCGAGCCTACGATGTTTTTTACCCTCTCAGTTATCGCCTCTATTTTGGCTCCAGGCAAGCAGACCACCACATCATCTCCCTTGTTTAAGACTCTGTCGGTCTTCCTAACTATCGAATCCCCCACAAACACCCTCGCTCTCTTCCTCACCCCCTCTATCAGTGCTGCAGAATAACTCTTCCGTTCGATCCCCTCCATCCCATTCTGTCCTGACCCCTTCCCTCCTGTCTCCCTCACTTCCCACTCCTTTGCTCTTGTCTCTCCCACTTCCCTCTCCTTCACTCCGGTTGTTTTCCCTCCCGTCTCCCCCACTCCCTTCTCCTTCCCTCCTGTCTCCCCCACTCCCTTCTCCTTCCCTCCTGTCTCCCCTACTCCCCTCTCCTTCGCTCCGGTTGTCTTCCCTCCCGTTCCTTTCCTTCCCGTCTCCATACGTCCTATCTCCCTACGACCTGTCACCTTCCCTCCTCTCAGCTTCCTCCCAGGCTGCGGTGAGCTCTCCCTAGCATCTCTTGTGTCTTTCCCCACTTTATCATCTACTGTTCCCCCACCGGAACTACTGGCACAACCCCCCTGATCCCTTCCCACTATTGCCACAACGAGCAGCCTCAGCTCTTCCAACTCCACCTCTAGTTCCTTCATCTTCGTACATCCCCTACACTCAAAACTGTACCCAGACACGTCTCGAAAAGCGCGCCATAATCGTCAGTATTAATCTGAACCGCCACTGTCATCACAACCGTTCTACTGCATGTCCTTTTAGAGTTAGGGTTCAGGGTTCGTATTAGGGTTCACTACAGACGACAGAATTAGGGTTACTAACCCTAACCCTAACTGACAATTGTATTCACACTCCCTGGCGATCGTATCATCGCAAAACAGCGCCCCGAAATCTCGTTTTAGATAATAGGGGAGGAGCTGTGACGTCATAAGTCACGTGACGGCTCTCGACCCATCAGTAGTACCGTCTACACGTTTGACTCGTAGCAACGCCCTCTAGTGACCGTATCATCGCAAAACAACATGGCACCAAAACAACATGGCAGTCTCCTTAGAGAGGTCACGTGACATACAAACGAAGAGCTGTGACATCGTGAGTCACGTGACGGCTCTCGACGAATCAGAACTGTCGACACACTTGATCCGTAGCGCCCCCTGACGACAATATCACCGCAAAACAACATGGCCCCAAAACAAGATTGCAGCCTCCTTAGAACGGTCACGTGACATGCAAACGAAGAGCTGTGACGTCATAGGTCACGTGACGGCTCTCGACGAATCAGAACCGTCGACACACTTGCTCCGTAGCGCCCTCTGGTGACAACATTACCGCAAAACAGTGCCTCAGGGGCGATAATAGGGGATTACCTCGTGGCGCCCCTGGTGGTGAAACTGCCCTCGACCAATCAGAAAGAACCCCAAAATCTTGCCATTTTGAGCGATAATAGGGGATTATACAGTGACGCCCCTGGCGGCAATAAACGCACGACCAATCAGAACGCTCCATTTCAAATTTCAACCAATCAGAATGAGCCCCAATATCTTGCCAAATTTGCTGATTCAGATGCCCCCATATACTACTACCATCCATTAAGCGGTTGCTCCATAGCAAAAACATCTATAGAATAAAAAACATATTCTATATGATTTTTTTATACACAACTGCATAGAATTCAGGAAAATATTCTACACAATATTTTACAGAATATTCTATTGGATTTCTGCAGACATATCTATAAAATCTGTAGTATTCTATAGTTTCCCATAAAAACTCTCCTATTCTACATATTTCTATAGAAGTCAACAATATAGTCAATACATTTGTTATCAAGGGGCTTAAGACGGGTTTGACTATAAAGGTAAAATAAAAAGCACCAAACCTGCATCAAATTTCCGATACTTGGCAAAGCTGATGAACTGTTGTCCTTCCTTTGACTGAAGCACCACGGAGTTGTTCCACGGTTCTTGCTTGACGTGTGTTTTATTTTTAAGCACCAGCGTCATATTGCCGCTCGTCTTGGCGAAGGAATCAGGCATGTTGTAGTCATACACCCATGGCCTATTATACATCATTTGTTTGCCTTTGGAAACAATACAAATGTCAGGTGTAATAAAAAAAATTGTGTTCTAAAGTTTTCTTATATCTTTACACATAACATGGATATTTTAGGAACTACAATATTCAATAAAATTTTAAATAGCTGTACTAAATAGAAAATTTATAATGTAGGAACATTGTCTAGATTAGACCCAATTAGTTGCCGCCATCAACATCAGTACTCCTGGCAGATCGACCTTGCTGAAACGTACAACTTACTGTTGCTGAGTTAATAGTGGCCATTGCAGAGATCATAGGGAATCTTAACTTTAATTGGTAGTGGACCTGGCATTGCTAGTCGGACTGTTAATGATGGCCATTTCATGGGAACACTGTTTGAAGTTTGGGCGTGGGTGCATCTAGTTCGCAGAAACACGTCGACCAGGACAGCAAGTGGGATGAAGTACAAATGATTCAGCGTACATCTGCACATGGTGTGGGATAAACTGACAAATCCACATTTCAACAGTTTGGGGTACTGTAGTACTACTACCACCCCTGGCTAGCGAGGATGTCTGTCAGGGGAATTGTGGTACTACTACCACCCCTGGTTAGTGAGGATGTCTGTCAGGGGAACTGTAGTACTACTACCACCCCTGGCTAGTGAGGAAGTCTGTCAGAGGTACTGTAGTACTACTACCACCCCTGGCTAGCGAGGATGTCTGTCAGGGGTACTGTAGTACTGCTACCACACCTGGCTAGTGAGGATGTCTGTCAGAGGTACTGTAGTACTACTACCACCCCTGGCTAGCGAGGATGTCTGTCAGGGGTACTGTAGTACTGCTACCACCCCTGGCTTGGGAGCATCTAGTTCCATCCATCGACTAAGACAGGAAGTGGGACGAAGTACAAATGATTCAGTGTAAATTCACACATGAAGTGGAGTAAACTAATAAATTCACATTTCAACAGGTCGATCTACCAGGGGTACTGCAGTACTAATACCACCCCTGGCTAGCAAGGATGTTTGTCGCCAGTTGGTTGACATTTATGTGGATCGATGCTTTCTCAACTTTGGGTCTAGAGAAATTAATCTGCAGTCAACTGACTTGGTAGTTCGTAGAAGGCAATACGGAGTTATTATGCACAACTGTTCCCAACACTATGCATGTTTTCTACAATTGTTCCAAATTACGTAAACAATCCACTGATCATGCATAGCGTTACGTACAATCTATGAAGGGTAGGTAATAGTGAGTTTCTAAAAAAATAAAAGAGTTACGGTAAAGCATCTAAGAGGAGTAACATAACATACACACTCTAGCTCAAATATAGTAAGATAGTAACCATACTCATACAAATATAGTAAGATAGTAACCATACTCATACAAATATAGTAAGATAGTAACCATACTCATACACAAAACAACCCTTACTGCTGTTCCACTTTTCATGTCGTCAAAAAACAATATTTTCATATGCCATTTTTGAACTTAACTATTTAACGAATCACTGCTACCTTGCATTTTATGTCTTAGTCTGCAACCATAGTGGAATTTCTTTCTTAATTAATTTGTTCCATCTACATAAAGATCTATCATGATACTCTCAAGTGCCAAACAAACGTATAAGCCAAATACAAGTATAGGGTGGCAAATCGGTCAAATTTAATAATAGTGTAGTGCCAAATAACAGTATGGGGGGGGGCAAATTGTTCAAAACAAATAATAGTACAGTGCGAAAAAGTCACTAGTATATTTGTCTTTTTTAGCGCCGAAGCAATTTTTTTTTACTCGAAGTGAAGCTAATGCGTCCCTAGAAAACTACGCTGATCGCGGGGTATTTTATTTTTTTGCCGAATATGCATAAACTTTGTGCGTATTCGCGTCACCGCAGATATAGTAACCACGTTTTATGTCTGCGGAAAACCGGGGAATTTTCTGTTTTTAAATGGACATTAAAGTCTTATTACGCGGTTTACGAGGTGATAATGCCGTTTTAACTAATAATATACCATGTCGAGCTAAAGAGAACTAAGGATTCTGACTGATTCATCTAATCATGGAAATTTAACGGTCTAACGCTTCGGGATCAAAACCTATGATCCTCAGAAGCACGGGATCCCGCTAAATTCACGACTGTCGTTCGAAAGGATGAGAACTTAGCCGTCAGAGGGAGCTACGTGCAGCTCCAGTTGGGAGCACGTGATTTTATCGCGACCGGATGATTGATTAGCGCTAGCAATGCCAATAGGGAGTGAGAACGATTGCTCTCCTAAAAATTATACCCTGCATAATTTGCCACGATTATCGGAGAATATAGGCTGGCACAAATGTAAAAATTTAATAATAGTATAGTGCCAAATAAGGTGCGTATAGGATGGCATTTTTCACCAAATAAATACGCGTATAGGGACGTTTATTAGGCACTCAAGAGTATTGGGCTAGGAAAAATGTTTTTACTGTTGGGTTATGTGAATTGAATTTATCATGAGCATTATTAACATACACCTCTGATCATGATTGCGTATCCTTGCAACAGGCATAGCACCTAATAATAACAATTTACCTGAGACTGGGCTGGAGAATCAAAACAGTCACCCCACCTAGTGGGTCTCACAGACAGCTAGTGACATCTGCAGAGAAATTGAGAAACCTGAGTGGACATACCAATGAGGTCAAGCTGGTTGTATCTGTAGGTGACACAGAGGAAGGTTTGTCCGTATATTCTACCCGAGTCGGGGTACGCGTAACTCCCATTGGCCAAGGGGGGGAAACGGGGCACACTGTGAACCATCCAGAAACCACTGGACTTGTCAAAGCACACATCACCTACAATATACACATATACAGAAACGTTGCTTAAAATGTTCTTATAAAGTCACCTTTCATAAACACCAACAACTCATGTACAACAAATAGGGGTGTAATAATACACCAAACTGTCGATGCATCATAATAGTCGATGTGAACATGCAACACAATTGATAGTAAATTGCACTATTGATAGATATCATTGATAGTACACTGAACTATCAATAGCAATGGTAGTTGACAACACAATTCAGCAGGGCTGCAATGTAATGATAGAAATAAAAATATTTCTTCAACTATCTTTGGTAATTTTATTTATTTATCCACCTAACATCAATGTAATTCACGGATAAGTGCCATTCACTGATTCAGCATTTTTAATCAACTACCTCCAAGGCCACATGGTACGGTTTGGGATGGCTTTCCTGGCAATCCGCTATTCTATGATAGCTAGGCCTACTATCACAATGCTATAACAACAGTCATGAAATTATCGCAATAGTATTGTAACAGTAATACGGCTAACACAATATTAGTAAAAACTATCCCACTAGAATCTTTACCGAGGCGTAGACACACTATGCAGTATGCATATATACATTAACTGCACAATTAGGATACAAACTGTACACGGGGACGTTGTATCTCTTGTGATTCGGATGACCACATTAATGTTAACGTTAATTTGGGACACAAAAGAACCACTAAGGACGACATGCACCCTGGCAGTGACTACCCTCAGTGACATGCACCCTGTCAGTGACTACCCTCAGTGACATGCACCCTGGCAGTGACTACCCTCAGTGACATGCATCCTGGCAGTGACCACCCTCAGTGACATGCACCCTGGCAGTGACTACCCGCAGTGACATGCACCCTGGCAGTGACTACCCTCAGTGACATGCACCCTGGCAGTGACCGCCCTCAGTGTCAGCATATAAAGGTCGGCTTGGCGTTAATGTTCTGAAAAGGTTGACTAGTTGAATAAGGCCTCATAAGACAGACTGTGGTAAACACAACATATACACAAACCAGTCAGTTAACAGAACGTGCCGGTTAACAAAAGCTACTATGTTGCATGATAATGCGCAACTAATAAACAATATTCACAACATGTACGACACCTATTGGCTAAGAATAAAACTACAGTTGCGGGGTCATTCTAACGCGCATGCATGTTAATACTGTGTATGTTTGTGACGTCATTGCGAAATGTTTATGACGTTATTGTGATAATTATGCTTGTGACGTCATTTCAATATGTTTGTGGTGTCACTGCAACACTAAAAACTGTTATAAAATAGACATTATTTACAACGGGTGGATTAAGAGAAACATAACATACAAGGAAAAAAGCTAATTATACCTCTGTATAAAGCAGTAGTTAGACCTCATTTAGAATACTGTATACAAGCGTGGAGACCATATCGTAAGAAGGATATAGATACGTTTGAACGCATACAGAGGTGAGCAACTAAAATTATTTCAGAACTGAGAGACCTTAGTTATGAAGAACGCCTGAAAGAATGTGGTTTAACAACTCTAGAGACAAGGAGGTTAAGAGGAGATCAGATTGAAATTTTAAAGATTTCGTATGAAAATATTGACAGAAATATGTTTTTCTCACTCAAGAAAGATAGCATAACTAGAGGACATGAAACAAAATTAGTAAAGGATCAGTGTAGATTGGATATCAGGAAGTACTCGTTCTAACAGAGGACAATAAATGTATGGAAAACATTGTCTATTGATTGTATAACTGATAGCAGCGTGAATTAAAAAAAAATATGTCTAAAAACAAGGTTGACACCTATCTCAGGAGGGCGCGTTACACATAGATGAACATTGTTGGACTCTCGATAAGCCAATCGCTTCCGTGTCCACTTGCCATCTGGGCCTTTGGCTTGGATGGCAAATCTTGTTAAATCACATTGGCCGGCTGAATATGTTATACTAAATAACAAACAAAAGCACAACTGATGATGGCACGGACATCACCCTGTCTACAAGACCTACAAACTAGCACTGTGGCCTCGAACAGACCCAGTGTTACACTGACCTTTTGTGTGGCCGTAAGTAACTGAAGCCGTTTTTTTGTTTGGTTTCGCTTCATTGTACATGGCATACATGACGCCCTGTCAAAAACAATAATATACAATAATATACATATACTGTGTTACGACCAAATAAGCATACAGTACGCTCGAAAAATAATTGGGCCATGAAACAATGTCAAGGAATCTGGTCTTATAAGCGCACACCAACACTTAATAGGTTAACTGTTTAACACTAGTTGTGTCGTTTAGTGGCTAATGTAGAACAACAGAAAAGTTTAACACCAGATGGTGATACTTTTCAGTTGTTCCACACTGGTCAATTAAAAATAATTATTTAATCCGGCTGATTAAAAAGGGGTGTATGCTAATTAGGGCATGTACGTTTAATAGGTCGAATGCATCACCAGTAAATAACATCCTATCAGAAACACAACACAGAATGTAATGGAGTGTGTCTGTTTGAACCGTACACAGTCTATGATGTATTACTAGAAGGAATTGGTTGATGAATAAAGTACTAGAATAATCATACAACATTTGACATAGAGTTCCTTGTATTACATTAATTACCATTAATTAGTTTTTCAGATGAACTTATTATCTAAACAAATTAATGTTTTTGTTAGAAAACCTCTAATCGTTGGTGAAGGTGTACTAGTCCAACAATGGGAAAACACCATAAACACAGGCCTTTCTCTGTTGCCTCATCAACTCTTTGGAATTCACTCCCTGCTTGTGCTAGGGCTGCAAGAAACAATAAAATGTTTCCGTCATCTGAAGACTCACCTTTTTAACTGTGCTGACCCTCCTTCACTCCAGAGTTCATCCGTCTTTTGACAACTTTAACACTGTATACCTATTTCGAGATAGCCTAACCCTTTTGTTTTGTTGCACATCTGAGTTCAGTTTTCCAAGGATTTATGTGTGATACTGACATAAGTTTTTGTATTATCATTGCTATCATTAAATAACATGTGTACAGCACAGAGGAAAGTAAGTTACCTTAGACTTGTAATTTGCATAGATCTGCTTCAAAGTGTATTCAACGGCGTGACCAGTGTTGTTGATGGGTGTCTTTCTCCGGCTCCACTTCGGAGACTTGGCGTCCATGTAGTAGAATGCAATGCCTTCTTTCACCTGTTCATCTTCACCGTATGTCAACTTTGGCAGCTTGTACACAACAAACCTGAAACACAGACTCTGTGAGTTTTTGTCTTGAACACTAGCCGACACTCCTAGCCGACATTCCTCAGAAGTCAAATGGTCTTATGACATTTTCCATAACTCCAAACAGCCCTGTCTTGGGGAACATAGGAGTGTTTTTTTCCGAGTTTCCTTCGCTAGAGTTAGTGAGACCTGGACAGGTATTTTTCAATTTCCCTGCGTAGGATGTTTTACTTTCCCTGGCACAGACACCAAGTACAAACAGGAGCTACGGCTTTTAGTGTCTCTTCAAAAGACACAGGCAAAGTGGGGTGAACGAAGTTGCCCAAGATTCGAAACGGCAGCAGGTGCACTCAAATCCCGGTGCTCTCGAATGACAGTCTGGCGTTCTGACCACATGACCACAGCCCCACCACCACAGTCAGTGTTGTGTGCATGTCGGATGACTGTTATTTAGTCGTGTTTGCTTGGTACTGATCTCGAGTGTGTTAGAGCTTGTTGAAATTTCTGTGGTTATGTGAAGTTGGTTTATCGTGTTTGGTAGTGTATGAGTTGCAATCTTGTATTATCTCGAGAAAATGGAATTTGTAACAGTTCTTCATAGCATGGAATCCATGGATGCTATTGGAGGTTTTGCTGTGTCAAAGCTAGATGCTATGATTTGAAGTTTCCAACTGGCAAGGATAAATTACTACTGATGATTTTGTGGCGTATCCGTGCTCCACAAAATCATCAATGGTGATTTATGATTAGACGTCTGTATGTATAGTGAGATGTCTGTATATATTAGTGCCCTGCGCGGGCCTAGAATTTGATGCCAAGCCCGGCCCGCAATTAGCAGTTAGACTCCAGGCCCGGCCCAGGCCCGCAATAATTTTTCAAGTCCGGCCCGGCCCAGGCCCGCATACTACAATTTAGGCCCAGGCCCGAACCAGACCATGAATGTTTGGCCCAGGCCCGGCCCGGCCCGGCCCGGCCCGCAAGTTTCAGGCCCAGGCCCGGCCCATACCCGCGGGCCAAAGATGTGTAAGCCCGCGGCCCGCAAGCCCGCAGTTTAGAGAAGATAAATCTATAATCTTATAACAAAGACGAAAAACAAATAAACTGTAAAACAATTTATTTGTCCATAGTGTGCTGGATGAGTTCTAAAAATCCAGCACCACCAACTTCTTCAAACGGACGAATATCCTGAAGAAAAATAAAGAAAAACTTCTTAGTGTCATTACTATTAAATATGATAAGATTTGTTATATTTGACTTTAATGTATTGGCTTATGGTTAGGGTACGAGATTTGTTTATCTAACCCTGACTTAACCCTTATGCAAGCCATAACCCCAATTTATATTGTTAATTGAATTAGGTCAACTAAGTTAACATAATTTAATATGATATTTCAATTAAATGTCACCCACTGGCACTGACACCCAGTGGCATTTCCAGCAGGCCTGCAGTCACTAGCCTGAGACAGACAGGTTCAGACATGTGTGAATTAGTACAAGTGTGAATGAATTAGGACTGGGGAGAAATACCAATTACCAACTGGGTTGGGTACTGGGTAGTGGGCTAGTGGCCTAGTGGGCACTTGGCAGTGGGCAGGTCATTCAGGTGGGCAATGTTTGGAGGGAAGACCTAGACAATAGAATTTCCACTGGTAGGGTCAAAGGGTTAGTAGTAATTAGTTGATGGTTAATCATGGCTTGATTGCCTCTGCAAATATTTCTAAAGTAAACATTTGGGGCTGGCTACTTCCAGCCAAGTGAACTTATGGGGCCATTAGATTCCATGCAAGGTCTCAATTTGCAACTATATAATACTAAAGAAATAATTTGAAGCATTCATTAACCGGAATTACAATTTATAATCAGGTTTTATTAAAAAATAAAGTATTAATCGTTGTTTTTTATGTATATTTTTATTATATCCAGGCCCAGCCCAGGCCCGGCCCGGCCCGCTCACACTAGGCCCAGGCCCGGCCCAAGCCCGATGTGTTTAAATTGTTTTCAGCCCAGGCCCGGCCCGGGCCCGCAGTATGTAGGCCCAGGCCCGGCCCGCGGAATTATGTAGAGGCCCGGCCCGGCCCGGCCCGCGGACTGCGGGCCGGGCCGGGCTTGGACCCAAAGCCCGGCCCGCGCAGGGCATTAGTATAGTTGGTGCGATGTCTGTATGTATAGTGAGATGTCTGTATGTTTGGTGAGATGTCTGTATGTATAGTGAGATGTCTGTATGTATAGTGAAATGTCTGTATGTTTGGTGAGATGTCTGTATGTATAATGAGATGTCTGTATGTATAGTGAGATGTCTGTATGTATAGTGAGATGTCTGTATGTTTGTTCTGGTTATGACTAGCTGTGTTTTCTTTTGCATGTGTCAACATAGGCAATGTCAATCGCCAATAAAAAAAATTCTATCTGGCTGTTGCTGTTGTACAGCTCAAGATTGGGGCGGACGACTCTGCCTACTGTCAACAGCGCTTACTTTTTTCTGGAAATTAACGTAATTTACATATTTCAAATGGCTATTTATAATGTTGATAAATACAACGTTTCTATTAAAACAAATTATTTTATCCAACAGTACCTAAACCTAGTTGTCTACATCCCATGTTTATAACTCTACCTTATTGAGCGTAAATTGGACAGCATACGGTATCAATTTCGTTATCTTGTTTCGTTATCTTGCGCTCCTCTCCTTCTAAAACCATTGTCCGCGAGTTTATGTCAATGCTGATTATTCGTAAAGCCTACGTTGACCAGTCGGAACATTGAGTGTCATCACTGTCAGTCTGCAATTCCGACAATTGGGTAATTACCCTTTTAATTAGCACAAACGTTTAAAAAAGCATTCTTTTGTTGTTTCTTTCAACGGACGAGACCTACCAATCTACCGGATCCCCCTTCATGTTTTTGCAGGAAATGTTGCCATTGATGTCGCCATCCGGTTGGAGAAGTATCGCGACACCGAATAAGGTAGTTAGTAGCAATAGTGCCTTTTTTGATCTCCACGGTCGCGCGCCCACTAATCGTGCCATTTTCGTCGCCGCGACCGATAGCGTTGTGACTCTGATTGTATGTTGTAAACATTCGACTCCTTGTTGCTAGGCACGTAACTAATGGTAGGCTGTCATTGCATGGACATATATTATATTTATAAATATAAGTCCATGGTCATTGGCTGCGCAGCTGCGGCGCATGCGCATTGTGGTTTTCTTTAAACATGGCGCTCGAGCTAACGAGGTTGATTAATTGCGGTGTGGCGGATTCCGACAGAGAAAAGATCGATAACTTGTTGGAGGAGTACATGATGTAGCAATGCCGGAGCTCGTTAGGCGGTGCTAGTAGTGCTATAATTTGCAAGTCGACCAAAACGTGTACCCAGAGAGGCCCGTTTATAGGGGGTGCCTTTTACGGTCCATAGCAGCTGACATAGACCACCTATAATAAAAGTGTGCATATGCCTGTAAAGCTGAATAAACGTTCTTTACTCTGATGTACATCCTGTTTTATTTCTTTAGGTGAAAGTATTTTGTTTTTTAAGGTGAAAATGTCATGATTCTCGCAAATCCGGGATTCACCTTGATTCACGAAAAAAACAATTGTATGTCTTTCATTGATCATTTATTAACACAAAAATATTTTTTTTAATTTTGGCTAGGTCTGGCTAGTGATGTACTGTACAACTAAAACAACCCCCTATCACAATCCACTGAAGCCAATAATTATCTAGCTATTTGAACGTTAGGTGGCGCCACACATAGGTCAGAATAAATTGTCCTAGACCGCTGTTGTTTCAAGTTCGTCTTTCTCGTCGTAGTTGTTGAAAGTTCATAAATATCCATTATTCAAGTACGTGTGTAAGTAATAATTGATCTGCCTAACTATATTATCGTGTATCAGTGTATGTTGGAAGTTCTGGAGGGTGTTTTGCTCATTTTGGCGGGAAATAAAACATGTAAGGTGTCACATGCGTCAGGTGTCGTTCTATATTTTTCTTACTCCTACGTTTAAGCTAAATATCACAATTCTAAAGAACCTCATTATTCCAAAATTACAGACATACTAAGGTATCATCATCACATAATGTTCATATAAACAAACTTCCGACCAAACATTTCCTAGTAGTAGTTCGCTAAGTGTATTTGCCTAACAACCACCTCAAGTTTCAAACAAAATGGCTGACTTGTAAACAATAATCACTTTTATTATTAAACTGACTAGTAGTTTAACAATAGATATATATATATATATATATATGACACACCCGAAGAATGACCTGTTAGTTAGTTCAGGAGATGGGAAAACAATATATATATATATATATATATATATATATATATATGTGTGTGTGTGTATATATAAATCATATCCTCCCTTTGTTTTCCCATCTCCTGAACTAACTAACAGGCCATTCTTCGGGTGTGTCATGATCACCCCTGTGTCTTGAAAATGCATTATGTCCTGAGTCGGCCCAGGACTAGAATTAACTAACATATATCCTATCATATATACCCTTTGTGTTTGCACTGGCCCAAACCCTGCATGTGCACTTTTAATATTAGGTTTAGGTCAAGGATAACTTGCATACTTAGATAACAATGGCAACTGGTGGTACGCCAGTGGAAGTAAACACATCAAGATCACTACGAGGTAGCTCACCTAGCTCGTCTGGAATCAAAGGACAATTAACCAAAAATAATTCCAAAAAACAACATAAAACAAACAAGAAACTGGAATCGGATAGAAATCAAGAGAAATGTCCTGACTGCAGCCTTGAAGTAAAGGACAATGCAGAAGCTATTGAATGTGACATCTGTAAAGGATGGTACCACAAAGGTTGTCAAAATGTGTCTGATGCGTTGCATGCAGTATTAATCAGTGACGAAAATCAACAGATCAGTTGGTATTGCAAATCATACCAAAGAGGGGCAAAGGCAATCATGTCGCACATATTAATCATGCATGAACGGCAAGATCAGTTCGAGAAGAAATTGAATGCTATGGAAAATAAACATAAAGCATCTCAAGATCAGCCTTGGCTATTTCCCCACGAAAGCTGCCACTTCCTCCCACCTATTTCAGACCTTCTGGAGAGCTGTTTATATGTAGTGCATATATAGCTAAGTGCTTGGTTTGATAGGTGTTAAAGGTAAAGACGATTTTGAGGCATCTTCGTCTCACCAGCAGTTTCATTTCAGGTAATAGCCTCAACTTGTAATAAGGCTACACCGAATCAGAAGTTCATTCGCATGCACAATCTACATACAACTACCGAACCATGCTACAAGACCCCGAATATCTATGCTCTGGAGAGGGATATCTTCTTTCTGTCGGATGCACCACATCTCTTAAAGACCGTTCGCAACAATCTATCCACGTCGAAGACAGGAGGAACTCGGAATATGTGGGTAGGTACTATCTATTATGTTTTTTTCATGGCAAGACTACATATAATATATAAATAATACTAATATTGGCACTATACATGTATGACAAGACCTAATACTGGTACTATTCTTTGAGTAAGCTATTTATAATATTTATTTCAAATTTGCTATGTTTCAATTGTTATGCCTGATGTGCCCTGTATATTCAGCTGGAGTGACAATGGCCAGGCCAAAGCTATATGTATTAAATTACCAAAATTAACAACAGCAACATGACAAGTCATTCCTCGCTTTACATATTTATTCTTGAGCAACATATAACATACGTCATTATCATTTTACGTGTCTAGAACAATGGAAAACATCTCCTGTGGGACCATGTGGTCGACTTGTACAAAGAGGATGCTGCACACCTTCTCTACCGGACGAAACTGACAGAGGAGCATGTGTACCTGACTCCGCACTCTGTCGTGAGGGTGAATTTGGCTGCTCAGGTTGTTACCAGAGTCTGTGTTAAATATGTATTTAAATGCACTGATTTTACCTAGCTATATTTGTTTTCAGAACCCTGTATTTGTTGTTCTTGGTCTTTCATATGTAGCCTATTTGACAGTGTTCTTTAAATACGTTTTTATCAGTACCCATACACCATCTCTTCTGGATTGGTACTGATACAAATATATTATGCATCATTCAAAAGAAATAAAAGTTTCGGTAGTTTGGATATGTTTTTTATGAACTTGCTCTTGTGTCCATGTGTTAAAAACCAAACAATGTAATATTTGTTATTCATGTCACTAGGTTCTCAGTCACTCAGTGGGTAGCATAATGGCAGTGCATGGCGGACCCGAGAAGGAGGAGACAGCAAAGTTCGTCCTCTTAATGGATCGGTTCTTTGACTGTCTCAACGTTCGTGCCTTGGAAGAAGGAGACCACAAGCGGAAACCCGACTTGATGCCCTTCTGTGAAAGACCCAAGATTCAAGGTAACTGTCTATTTGATGGCCACTAACACATAGCATAACATCAATAAATGCATACAGCAGAACGTGTTGAACATATCTAGCCAAATTGAGGACATTTTTAGAATGTGCTGTTACACCGATAGACATAGTGACAGCAAGCTTATATCTGTTAATGTATTCTATACACCAAAGTTATGCTTATGTACAGTTCCTGGAGGAAGACTTCGTCGGCTAACCGGAGCAGTGGCGGGAAACAGTGATGGCAAGGGAAGGCTTCACTCGGATGCAGAAAAACAAAATGTTCCTGTCATACCAGACATTTGAAGGACTTCAAATAACAGGTTGGATATCACCAATATGTGAAACATTTAATGTAAATAACAAACTGTGTAACCAAACTTAAATAAATGCAACCCTAATTCCTATTGTAACTGTGTTTTTTTTTCAGAAACACCACAAGGCAAAAAAGAAAAAGCTAGACATATGCATTTGAATACATAATTTATTGTGCTAAAAGTTAAACTGACATAATTTTTTTTCCCGTGAAGTCTGTTGTCGAAGCAACAAAGTACCTCCCGTCTCGTGGGGTTGACTATGTGTTGACACAAGTGTTCTGTCAAGACCCGCTGGAGGAGCACTTCAGCAGGCACAGAGCTCTTGGCAGGAGATCAGACAACCCAACTCTTTGGGGATTCGGGTTAGTATGTGCATCTTGCGATTGCATTATTCTCCCATGAAAATAATATGAGAACGTTGGTGCTATTACAGACAATATAAATTATTACTTTTTCTTAAGTAATGCTTCTAAAATTAATTTACAAAACCTTGTTTACAACAAAATCATTTATATTCTTGTTGGCAACCCATGAAAGTGTCAATGTAACATAAATTTTCCTGAGACACCAACTTGCTTCACCAAGATACTAAAATTACATTTTACATATTTTTATCCAGAGTAATTTTTAAATTCCAGTAAACTTTATGTTATCCAGTGTTTCTGATGTCAAATGATTTTTTGTATCCGTTATTACATTTTAGTTATTTATTTCAGATACCAGGAAAACAAACTACGCTTGCAGCGCACACTTGCAATGCAAATGAAACCCCGAGGCAATATACGTGAGAAGCGAAAGCGACAACCCATCAAGATATCAGACAGCCCTCTGAAGAAGCGAAAACGGTAGACTCTCAGTTTTTGAATCCATTGTGTCTGATGATGTCATCAATAGACTGCCAAAATGACATGTAAAACTACTGCCTACATGTTGTCATATTTTAGACATTTCCTCAAAGGTTTTTGTTTCCTGGCAATGTTCTTCTTGACTCGGAATATGCACAAACTTTTTTTGAAATTGGCTGTGACATAGTATTTTAAAAAACAGTTTAATGACATCAGTCAGTACAACTTCTTTGACATCATCAGAAACACTTGATTCACATGTAGCTTCATAAAAACTACAAGTGACTTCATCAGAGACCCTGGATTTGTAGTTTGTCAGTGACACATTCCCTGTAATTTTACTGAAGCAATCTCTAAATGTGCATTCCAAGTCTGTAAAAATTAGCAAGGCAGTAGGAGTAATGTATGTTAATCCTCCTCTATCGAGTATCTTGGTGAGGGACATTGGTGCTTCAGAATTACTACAACTTCTGCACAAGTAGCCAACACATTCTTCATGAAGTTCCCGTTTGTGAGACTTATACCTTCTCTGGAGCTTAAATATGATGCTACCTCCAATGTGCGAAACTATATCGCGGTCTCTAGTAGACAAGTGTACAGCCAAAACGGGTGATGTTGATGTCTGCGGGAGAGGGAAAGCCCTTTCCAGGAGGTGGGTAAAAATTTCTAATGCTAGCAATACAGCAAATTTCTCACATCCTGTAACCGCAGCTATGCTGGGGAAACCTATGACAGCCGCACGGTGACAATTTGTCAAAGACTTCTCCTTGCATCTAGATGTGTGCTGACCTTTCACAATGAATGTTTGGAGAGGTGCCAGTGCCTTGTATAGTTCTTTTTCTGTTGATGAGATTAAAAAAATATATGTATGTTTCCATTATGTTTTCTAGATGAAAGAAGAAAAATATGTAGTATGTCATAAAATGAACGTAAGTTCCTGTCTGTATAAATACATACATTATCATTTGCATTTGTTGATGAGGCCTTCGCCTCAACATCACATTGTGACCCATCCAGTATATTGTCCAATACTTCGTCTTCATTGAATTCCTGTCATAGATAAAGACCCACATTTTAACACTACATTGTAATACTATTCTGAATATGAAATTAGTTAATCTTAATATCTGATAACAGACAGATTGACCAGATATCATACGTCACAATCAAAGGCACTAAGTAAGACTTGAAGTGTATAAAACGTATTTTCTGAACCATATTGGTGTTGTTGAGAGTAGATTTTCCATAAAGTTTTCTAACTCTAACCACTGTCCCGATATAGCAGCTTACCCATCAAAGTTTAATTTATGAAAGTCATAGTTGTCATTAGAAATTTTTATTGAAACAATAACCTACAACGGAACCATCATGAGCTTAGCTTCTCGATTCAAGTCTAGCTTTTCGTAGCGTACTGGCCTGCCAACTGTCGGAACTACATACCTATATTTACGTACACATGATTAAGAGAAACGGTGTGATTTTTAATCGGAGTTTTTAGCACATACTGCCTTTTATAAATTAATTTGCTACAGCATTTTATTTTACTTAGATTAAGCTCACTTACCAACAGAAACATGTCCAGTTCACGTGTCGAGTCCATTATTTATAGTTGGGCAAGCGTCTACCGGAAGTACTGCGTACCCGGAGGAAGTAGGCTCCCAATGCACGCAACATGACATGCTTGCGCATATGGCCGGGGGCCTCGAGTTGGCTATCCACTCTTATTAATATCTATGATATAAAGTAGAAATTATTCCTACACCTCAGTACCAAAGCTTTGAGGTAATATGTATTGTTATAAAACATTATTCCATATATGTTAATTTTATATGCATCTACCGTCCTCCTGCAAGCACAAATAAATTTTGTTTATGAATTTCCAGATTTCCTTGAAACCACCTTACAATTCCAAGAAAACCTTTACACGTTTCGATATTCTAATATCCACCTTGATTTACCAAGTCTAAATACTAGATCATTCATGGATGTCTTTCAAACATATGCATTACATCAACACGTTTCATTTCCTACTCATGTTCATGGTTCGACTTGTTTATTACTAGATCTACTTGCATTAACATCAAGGCAATATTTCCTACTGATGGTTTTACATATCACCATTGTGTCATTATTGATTTGTGGTTGCAAGATGGGTCAAGACCTAGAAAAAATTATCACATTTCGACCAATAAATAAAATTAACATAATTAACCCTTCATGATGATCTTGCAAATTCCGATATTTTGATCCAACCTAAATCTACATTATGCGAGCTTGTTAATCAGTACCATGAGACATTAAATAAACTCCTGGATAAACATGCCCCTAAGCTAAAATGAACAAGTTCGCCCTCCATCGCCATAAAAATGACCTAAAGAATTATTGTCTTATCTCCAATCTCAGTTTTCTGTCAGAGGATTGGGAAAAAGTAGTTGCATTGCCTTGATGAACATATTTATAAACATCACTTATCAAATGATCGACATGTAGTAACCGCCGAAGATGTATGATGATGGAACATAGTTTATTTCGAGTGGTAAAAAAACGACAAGACACCCCGCTGCATACGTGCAGCTCTAGCCCTGGGCTGGCCCTTCACAGTCGCCCCCTCGTGGATAGATCTTCAGACCAAATGTCCAAACCACAGCAGAGGTG
Organism: Lamellibrachia satsuma; assembly: GCA_033239005.1. Taxonomy (NCBI): domain Eukaryota; kingdom Metazoa; phylum Annelida; class Polychaeta; order Sabellida; family Siboglinidae; genus Lamellibrachia; species Lamellibrachia satsuma. The sequence goes on along the minus strand of BSQZ01000013.1, from coordinate 12,174,703 downwards.
CCCATGCTGTAGAACCGGCCTAAACCTGACTGCCACACAATCAGTAGCGACACCCGGCGACAGCAGCGGCACTAAAAGTGCACCCGGTTACACACACCCCCGCTTGAGGTAGTCGTCCCCGACAACCTAATTTAACTCTTAACCTAATTTCCATAAAGATAATAAAAAAAGTGCCTGATTATAGAACAATAACAGTAAATGACAATATCACCGCAAGACCAGGCCGCGTCATAACTGATTTACTCTAATGATCATGGCTTGTTCTTATCCATTACCTGGCGCATTGCTTCTCGCATTAGCCCAACACCCAATAGTGAAAACACTTTTGCCAGAACATCTTGTTCTGAGTCATTTGGTGCTACTTCCGCAGTCTCTTGTATCACAGACCGAGGTTCCTTGTGAACATTGGAATGCTTCCCTGCTGTAATGCGTTTTGATCTCCTGTGCTGCGGTATTGGTCGGATGACCTCCACTGGAGGCTCGGAATCATGCTCCATTACAGAATTTGCCTCGGGTGACGGTTCTCGCAGAGGTTGTGTTGCTGCTCTATTCAGAAATGAACGTGGTTTAGGTATTGGCCTCAAAACAACCTGAACGTCCGGGTCCTCATCTAATGATGACTGGTCCGATTCACTGGAGACCCTACTCCTATGTGGACTCCCTGATTCACGTGCTTGATCCATCTCCATGTGGATCTTTGTACAGGGTCGAACCTCAGCCCTGTTTACATTGCGTGGTTGACCGCTTCCATCTGAAGGCTCTACTGTGTAGACGTCACCGTGTGGGTTAGGTTGATCTATCACTTTGTATATGACTGGGTCCCAAGCATCTTGAATTTTGTTCCGTCCCTTAACCTTCCTGTTTCTGAGATAGACTCTGTCGCCCACTTGGAGCGGGGCACTCTTCGCCTTCCTATTGTAGAAATCCTTCCGGGAGTTTGCCTCTTGTTCGAGTCGGTGTCTTGCTTTCTTATAAGCATCTGTGAGACGGGTCTGGTGCTCTTTCACCCAATCCACACGAGTTTGTTCCTCTTCCTCAGCAACTCCAAGCAAAACATCTATGGGCAACCTTGCGTCACGCCCAAACATCAAGTAGAAGGGCGACACTCCTGTTGACGGATGACTAGTGGCATTGTAGGCATATAGAACCTCTGGTAAGTATCTCGGCCAATGCCTTTTCTTCTCTGGTGACAATGTCCTCAGCAAATTATGCAGCGTGCGGTTAAACCGCTCACACTGACCATTCCCTTGTGGTCTGTAAGGAGTAGTACGGCTTTTCCGAATCCCATATGTCTTGCATAGCCCAGCGATAATCTCCGACTCAAAATTCCGCCCTTGGTCTGAGTGTATTCGGCTTGGTACACCATACCGCAGGAACCACTCATGCATAAGTGCTTTGGCTGTAGTTGTAGCCTTCTGGTCCTTTGCTGGGATTGCCACTGTAAACTTGCTAAAAACGTCTGTCATTACCAACACATTCTCCCGACCATCAAGAAGCTGGTTCGAGTACAGTGAAGTCGATGGCAAGTATCTCTAATGGTTTTGTGGCGAGAAAACTACTCATTGAGGTGCGTATTCGAGGAGTTGGCATCTTTGCCAGTGTACAACGGTCGCATGCGTTGCACCATTCTTCAACTTCTGCCATCATGCGAGGCCAGTAGCACCTCTTTCTAACAAGGTTTTGAGTCCTCTCTATACCTTGGTGACCCATTTAGTCATGGAGGCTCTCCATAACCTTCTTCCTTAGGACGAGGGGAAGCAGGCACTGCTTAAAATTGCCTTCCTTTGGGTCATGCACAGTTCGGTACCAGACTCCATCTTCTGCGTCAATTCTGTCCCACTGGCGGAGCAGTGTCAGCACATCATGTGGTTCTTGTTTTCTCTCTTGATAACTTGGTTTCCTCTTCAGGTTCCAGTAATGAAGAAAACGCTTGATCACAGGATCTTTCCTCTGCAACTCACTTATTTCCGTGGGAGTAAATGATGGCAGTGTCTCACTGGTCATCTCCGGAGGCCGCCTCACCTCTCCTGCCACTTGGTTCACTTCCAGGTGATAATGATCTATAGCTACTGTCAGGATTTCTTCTCTGAGCTTTTGTGGAAGGGCTACATAGTTCACCTCTATATCCTCCGACCTACTTTGTCGAGACAATGCATCTGCATTACGATTGCTCCTTCCACTTCTGTACTTGATTTGGAAGCTAAAAAGAGCTAGCTGCCCGGCCCATCTCTGCTCAATGGCCCCCAACTTTGCAGTTGACTGAATGTAACTCAGCGGGTTATTGTCGGTATACACCGTGAAAGTGGAACCAATAAGGTAATCTCGAAATTTCTCTGTAATGGCCCATTTCAGGGCCAACAATTCCAACTTGAATGAGCTGTAGTTCTCCATATTCTTCTCGGACCCTCTGAGGCTCCTGCTAGCGTACGCAATGACCCTCAGTCTGCCATCTTGCTCCTGTGACAGTACAGCCCCTAATCCTTTAAAGCTTGCATCGGTCTCGAGAACGAAGGGCTTGGTATAATCAGAATATCCCAGCACGTCTGTCGACGTTAACTTCATCCTCAGTTCCTCAAATGCTCCTTGACATTTGTCATCCCAGAGTTCTCCGATAGGCTTGTCACGTTTCTTATGATTCTTGGTCAGTTTTGCTACCACCTCGTGTAGAGGTTTAGCTATCTGAGAGAAGTGTTCTATGAACCGTCGGTAGTAGCTGGCAAAACCCAGGAACCTCTGCAGTTCCTTGACAGTCTTCGGTACCTCCCAGTTGGCAACAGCTGCAACTTTGTCTGGGTCTGGAGATACTCCATGCTCAGAGACCAAATGTCCCAAGTACCTGACCTCCCTCTTGAAGAAGTGACACTTTTCCGGTTTCAAACGTAGGCCATGCTTCCCCAGCCTTGAGAAAACAACATCCAACCTATCTAAGTGTTCTTCGAAAGTCTGACTGTAGACAATTATGTCATCAAGATAAACAAGCAGAATCTGGAACATCTGATCTCCCAGCACTAATTGCATCAATCTCTGAAATGTGGCAGGAGAATTTGTCAATCCGAATGGCATCCGAAGACATTCAAACAAACCCATTGGTGTGCTGAATGCTGTCTTTTCACGGTCCTGCTCTTCCATAGCCTCTTGATTAAACCCGGAAGCTAAGTCCATCACAGAAAACCATTTTGCACCATGGAGCCTGTCCAGTGATTCTTCAATCCTTGGAAGGGGATATGCATCACGAACTGTCTTAGCGATGAGGTGTCTGTAGTCTACGCAAAGTCTGAGACTTTGGTCTTTCTTCCTTACCAACACTATTGGGCTTGCATATGGACTCATGCTTTCCTTGATGATTCCTTTACGCAACAGCTTCTTGATGTGTTCTTTGACCTCTTCATACTGGGTTGGTGGAATCCTTCTGTAAGGTTGAGACACAGGGATGTCATCTTTCAGCCTGATACGATGCCGTACTGTCTCAGTATAACCCAGTGACTCGTCATCCGTGGCGAATACTTTTGCATGCTTCTCGAGCAAGGCTCTCAACTTGCCCAACTGTGTTTTTGAACAGACATCAACCAGATGAGAGAGATCTACTGGAAATGGTGATTCTTTTGACTCATCCAACTCTGATTTCACACCTGGTTCGAAGCCAATGTTTACTTCAACTTCATCCACCGCAACTTGTCTGAAGTCAAACTCCTTGTTAGGTTCTCCTTTCTCGGTGTCAACTTCTTGAAGCCATCCTACGCGTGTCCTTGGTTTCAACCACACATCCTGAGTTCCTATGTTAACAATCCTGACCACGTAATTTCCCTTCACAGCCTGGGAAAGAGTGTTTACTACCAGAAGATTCCCCGGCAGAATTGTTGTGAGTGGTTCAATCATGGCTTGATTGCATTCCCCATGCTGAAGTCCAGTCACTTTTACGGTAGATGCTGATCCAGCCGGTACTCGAACATCACTCCGCCCTGCAATCCTAACAAAACCTCTGACCTGACGGTCATTCTCTGTCCTTATCTCCTGTAGTACTTGAATCCACCCTTCCACGGCTGTTACGTCATGGTCTTGTGTAAGAAGTTCCTTACAAGCTCCTATCACGTTCATTCCTAAAAGTCCGGGAATGTCCTGCTTTCAAAAAACTCAAGATATATTTATTCCGAATTGCATTTCCACCAGAAATCTTTGGTTGTCCCTCTTTCTGATAATGACTTTTGTGCATCCCTGTTCACGATTATGCTTAATGATTCTGTTTTGTTGCACCTCTGTGCTCAGGTTCCTGAGGATATAGGCACCATAGAAGTTAATTATTATTATTATTAAGTACACATGGGCTTATTCAGATATTATTTATACAAACAATGCCAATTTTCTTTTAATAAATGTAAAACCCAAAGAATGGCATAAACTGCCAATGTGCGTGATCTTCTTTCATGTGGCATAATTGCTGACAATGGATGATATCCAATCAACTATGGCAAATATTCATGGATATATACAATTCATGGTTACCTTTGGTTCAACCAGACCTTTTGGAGAGCGGTAGTCTAATAGTTAGAGCACTCGACTGTCGTTTGAGAGGACGGTGGTTCGATTCCACCTCTGCTGTTTCGAAGCTTGGGCAATTTCATTTACCCCACATTGCCTGTGTCTTTCGTCGGAAGAAACACTGGAAGCATTTGGTCCCTTCAACCTGGTGCCTATGCCAGAGGAAGTAAAAGATCCCATGCATGGAAATGGAAAAAAGCCTGTTGTGGACTCACTAGCTCTATAGTAGGAAAACACGGAAATAAACCACTCCTATGTTAGCCCAAGACAGAGCTGTTTGTAGTTAAATGTCATAAGTAAAAAAACACTTGCAAAAAAACAAATCCTTGTAATTATATCTGTACATTTAGTGTCGTAAGTTAATCACACATTACAATACTTAAAATGTTTTTACAAGATTGCTATCCAAGGCAAACGCTCATATGGCAAGTAGACAAGGAAGCCATTGGTTTATCGAGAGTCCAAAATTTTTTCATCTATGTGTAACCCGCCCTCCTGAGATGTTTCAACCTGGTTTTTAAATATATTAATGCTGCTAGCAGTTACATAATCTGTGGATAATTTGTTCCATTGTGAAAAAGAGTACTTCCTGATATCCAATCTACACTGATCCTTTACTAATGTTACCTCGTGTCCTCTGGTTTTACTATCTCTCTTGAGTGAGAAAAAAATATTTCTATCAACATTTTCATACCAATTCGATATCTTAAAAACTTCAATTTAATCTCCTCTTAACATCATTGTCTCTAGGGTTGTTGAACCACATTCTTTTAGGCGTTCTTCATAAATACTTGCTTCAAACATGAAATGTCTCTCTGTATTAGTGTGCTGTCTTACATGATAATGTCCACACAGATTGAAGACACCCAGTTCGAAGGAGTGAAAGTACGCATCTACAGACCAAAGTCTGGGGTGTCCCCCGGTCAGCCAGCGATTGTCTATTTCCACGAGGAGGGTTTACATTAGACAGCGCAGGTTTGTTCTTGTTATAGATGTCAATATTGGCTGCACTTCCCTAGAATGTTAATATATGTTGTATCCTACATGAAAAATATTTAATTATACCTGTTTCTATATATTAATACGCCGTAATGGTACAGCTTTGGGGACAGCCTGGTAGTATCTCTTCCCAGGTGCCGAGGGCCGCTCGCCTCTTTGGCCAATTGGCCTCTGATCTACCGATTGACGATGTATTTAAACACACCACAAAGGTAGATATTTACTTATGTGTTTGTTGCTCACCCGATATGCTTTTCTACTGGTCAGAAAGATAAAAATAGTGGGAAAATTTAGTGGTGATCCACTCCCCAGAGGGCGTCACTGTGGCTTCTTTACTGGAGGAAAATATTTGCTGATAACTGCTGTGCTTGGTTCGTTGCTTCGTGGATAGGTGGAAACTAGTGCGAAGGAATAATTAGGCTTCATTTAAAATACTGCACACAAGTTTGAAGGCCATATCGTGAGGACAGAAAAAGATACAAAGGAGAGCAACCAAACTAATTTCAGAACCGAGATACATGTTTATGAAAAATGCTTAATAGAATCTGGTTTAGCCAGACTAGAGACTTGGCGTTTAAGAGAAATTAAGGTTATGAAAAGATTTATATAATTATAGTAAAGAACAGTGTAGATTGGATATGTTTATAAGAAAGTGTTTATTTTCATTTAGGGCCATTAACTACAGGCACATATTATTTACTGATTGTGTAAATGCTAGCAGTGTGAATATGGTTGAAAACAAAATTGTTAGATATGTGATAAGAGATGAGAATTTATTGGACTCTCAATAAGTTAATGGTCTCATTGTCCACTTGCCATCTGGTTTTGGATGGCACTAATTGTTGTTCAGAGGTTTACTGCAAATATAATTGTGAAGTTTTGTGTTTTCGTCCTTATTCAAGATTTGTCTGACGTCATCACTGGCAGATTAGCTGGAGGAGTCAAAGCCACAGTGATATCCGTCGAGTAAGTTTCTCAAAGTTCTGCTTCTGTTTCAGCAAATATAATAATGTTATCTTATATAGTGTTGGTATTGCAGACAAGACTAATCAAAGCATGCAAGTTTTTGGGTTTGTAGATTAAGACCAGGTTTTTCTGTTTCCCCGTGTGGGATCTTTTATTTCCTCCGGCCTTTAGTGTCTTTTTCATTTAGGCCATTGGCGTCTCCTTGCAATCTCTCTAGCCACCTCTCCACCATCTGTCCAGTGCTTGATGTTGTCAATCCAACCCATTTTTTTTTCTACTTTTCTACTTACTCTGGTTTTTTCCTGGTAGTTCTCCTTCTATGCTGGCAAGTACCAGACTCTCTGGTCTTCCTTTCCAATGGCCGTACTCAGCCAGTGTTCTTCTCTTAATGAAATATAGCAGACCTACTTTTATAACGCCTGCTGGATCTCTGACCCAGGTGTTAAGCCTTTCCCTGTGTCCAGTTTATCCAAGCCTAACATGTTCCACATAGTGAGAGTCAGTTTCACAGAAATGGTCAGTTGTGTATCAAACCAATTGGTTAATACAAGTGAGAAGGTTTCATTGGAGAGGTGGTTTACTCTGCTTGTTTGTCTCTCACTTGCTCGCTGTCTGCAGGTATCGTCTGGCACCTGAGAATAAGTTTCCGGCAGCTTTTGATGACTGCGAAACAGCAACAAGGTACCTGCTGAGAAACGCAAAGGACTTTGGAGTGGACCCCAGTCGGGTTGCTCTGGCAGGTAGGATGACCACACAGTGGACAAAGTGTAGCTAGGGGGAAGTTGGTAGGATGACCAGAGCAGACAGTGGACACAGGTGGTAGGTAGGATGACCAGAGCAGACAGTGGACACAGGTGGTAGGTAGGATGACCAGAGCAGACAGAGGACACAGGTAGTAGGTAGGATGACCAGAGCAGACAGTGGACACAGGTGGTAGGTAGGATGACCACAGCAGACAGAGGACACAGGTAGTAGGTAGGATGACGACACAATGGACAGACGGCAAATTATTAATTGATATTCAATTTTCTTTATTTGATTAAATGGCATGCAGTGGAAATGTCATATATCAATATAAACTGCATAGTGGAAATTTATACTTATTGCATTGTAAAGACATGAGAAGGGAAATGATGTAGGAATTGAAAAGATGTATTAGTACACCTGTAGTAGAGTAGACCACCGTGGTAGACTGGACTTCATTTGGGAATTCCCTCTTGGAAGTTAAACATACAACTTGGGACAAGACATTTCCACAATGAAAGGCATCAAAAGCTGAGGAATTTGCCTTAATTCACCCCAATTAACACCTCGCTTCTGACAATGTCTAATCCCCCTACTTATGCATAACTGATATTGAAATTCCCAATGAAGTATTTTTGACATTTTACAGTAATTTTCAAAAATAACAATGTAATAAAATGCATGCACATTGAAAACGTTACTTTTAGTGAACAGGGTAAATTTTATCATTACATACAACCGATAAAATTCACTGTTGATGAAAAATAAGTGCGTTTTATGTTTCCTTGTCCAACTCTTGAGAGACTTTTTAAAAACTATTTTGCAAAGTAAGTAAAACAACAATTATCATTTTGTAAAAAATGTAGGGGCATTTATTTATAGGGTGATTCATTTCAGGCGACAGTGCTGGTGGCAACCTTGCTGTAGCAGTGGCCCTCAAGTTGCGCAACATGTCCTCTGACTTGCCAAAGGTCAAACTCCAAGTGCTGCTGTACCCAGCTCTTCAAGCGATCGACTTCCAAACATCGTTCTACCGATTCAGCAACAAGCCGAATCTGACACGTCGACAAACGGTGATGTTTCGGTTGAACTACGCCCAAGGTCATTCAAGGAATGTTGCGGTTGTGCTAGCCAATAATCACACAGCGCCTCTTGTCTTGGAGCAGTTGCGGCAGTCTCACTTAGACTGGTCTCGACTGCCGACAGAATTCAACACAAAACCCGTGGAATCCCGTTGCAATGGTTGCGGAGATGCTGAACTATGGGCTGAGATAGGAAACGCTTTCATGAATTCGTATTTTGCGCCATTCATGGCAGATGACCTTCGTGACCTGCCACCTGCGTACATCGTTACAGCCAACAATGACGTGCTAAGAGATGACGGAGCAATGTACGCCGACCGACTGAGAAAGGCTGGCAACAAAGTCATTTACAAACACTGGCTGGCCAGCTTTCATGACATTATTTTTCTTTCTGGAGTAATCCCTGAGGCAGATGAGCCTCTCGATGAAATTGTGAGATTTCTTGCTAAAAATATATGAAACATCACTGCCAGTAGTCTGAAATATAGTTGAACACATCAAGTGATTTGTTCAGTAAGCCTGAAAATTTCTACAGCTGACTTTGAGAAATATGTAAACAGAACCAATTTATGTGTGCTTCTACGTATCTCATTGTATAATTTATATCAAAGGCTGACTTAAAACCCTGTAATAACTTCACACATTATATTAATTGTGCATTATTTGTGACTGTCTAACAATAGCCACAACCAAATTAAACACTAATTAATTAACACAGCAGTGAAATCAAACTCTCAAATCGGCCCTTACAGCGATCAGAGGGCGTATCCCTTATCTTCGGATACAAAGAACGTCCGAGTTAGCGAACTTGAACAGAAACAACATACCCAGTACATACATGTAATCTTCAAACATGCAACATGCTTACATACATACAATAATCTTCAATACTTTATAGACTTGCCACTTTGTACAGATTTCTCGTATACAACACGGATTTAGGGTGGAGTACGGCCGTACCCCATTTTAATACAGATTTGCTTCAAATGAAATTTTGTATAACGTACCATATTCGACCTAATAAGTGTATTGTACGCTTGACAAAAAATTGGGCCAAACTGTCAAGTCAAGGAATCTGTTCTTACAATCATACACTAAAAATGTTTTCTCAAGACAATAATATAACTGTTTTTATTGTAACTGTTTAACACTAGTGGTGTCATTTGGTAGAACAACTGCCAACTGTCTAACACCAGATAGCAATACGTTTTAGTCCCACACTAGTCAAATTACAATTATGGATCCTGTTTTAAAAAGGTGGTGTCAAGCTAATTAGGGCATGTATGCTTAATAGGTTGAATATGGTATATATATATATATATATATATATATATATATATATATATATATATATATATATATATATATATATATATATATATATATATATATATATATATATATATATATATATATAATTTTTACACAATACTATATATATCTATAAAAAAAATAGATTACCTGCATATGTTATGTCAGTCTTTGTCAAATAATAAAAAATATTAATTATTTTATTATTTTAATTGTATACAATTTGTTTCCTGATTGCTTGTATACAATCATCCAATGATTCATAAAAAATATTAAATAGCACACTGGCTGGTTACGTCTAGAAACAACAACAATGCTTTGTGAATTTTCTACTTTTCTGATGAAGTGAAGTGATGACCTTGCATTTGGAGAAGATGGTTTCCATACCCCATTTCCTACAGGCAGCTTGAAGTTCTTCAGTTGAGAGTTGTAGCTTCTCAAACATGGTGGAAATCAATTGTTGTGTCATCTGCATATCTGATGTGAAAGCTGAGGTTGGTATGTAGCTTGATCTCCTTGCATAAGCCCTTCAGGTTTGCTGAAGAGCTTATGCAAGGAGATCAACTCCAGGAACAAACTGAACAGGATAGGTGATAACAAACAGCCCTGTCTCACTCCTATTTCTACTCTGAACCATTCTGTCAGTTGACCATTGATGACGACTGCACATTCAACATTATCATGCATAGCTTCAATCAGTGATGTAATCTTGGGATCCATCACAATAGACCTCAACATCTTCCACAATGCTCCTCTCTAGATAGTATCAAATGCAGCCTTATCCACAAAATTGAAATGCAGGGAGACCTGGTGATAGCATCTACTGTCCCTCTGTTTGTCCTGAATCCAAAGTGCTGCTCTGATAGATGTATATCAGTGTTGCTATCTATCCTCATGAGTACCATCTTACAGAAGACCTTTCTTCTTGCTGGGTAGTTTGACAGGGTTAACATACACCCTTTCTTGTGTACTGGGTTGTTTTGACAGCCTTCTGTACCTCCGGACTCTATTGAGAATGGTGGTCCAACCAGTCCAGGGATGTTATCTGGAATGTTTCCTTTGATCTTGGCCAGTTCATGTTAAGATGTTTCTCAAAGTATGTTTCCCAGCATTTCAACACCTGTTTTTAGGTTTCCATCACCATCCTTTACAGCTGTAGGGTACTTACATGGCTTGTTGCCGAGTTCTCGCACATTTTAAAACAAATTATGCAAGTTGTTTTTCTTGAAATCCTCAATAACTTTTCCTCAACTTGTTTTCTCTTGTGGATTCTTATTGCTTTCTTTATTACTCTGTTCTTACCTCTGTATGTTTCACCTTTCTCATTTCCTCACTCTTGCTACGAAGATTGACTACCTGCTTTCTACACTAACCACCTCCTCAGTGATTTCATTTGTTGTTTCTTTGAAGTCTAACCTTAGTTTCTCCATTATATAATCACCAAGTTTCAATAGATGTTGAAAGGCTCCACCAATCTTCACCTGAAACTCTTGCCTTGTCTCTCTATCACAAAGCTTATCCACATTGTACCTATTTACTACTTTCCTGTGTGATCTTGTGAGCTAAGTTCACCAAAAATCCATCTCAACAAATGATAATTTTCAGTTCTGCTCATTCTGATTATTTTTCTTCCTTAATCTACCAGGTGTCAGCACCATACAAGGTCGCTGTTCTTTGTAACATCTTAACTTCCAGCTTCACTAATATTCTTCTATCAATGCCACATCTTTCTCAATCTTCCAGGTGTCAGCACTGTACAACTCCACTGTTCTTATCATGTTTTGTACATCTTAATTTCCAGCTTCAATAATATTTTTCTATCAATGCCACATCTTTCTTAATCTTCCAGGTGTCAGCACTGTACAACTCCACTGTTCTTATCATGTTTTGTACATCTTAATTTGCAGCTTCACTTTTATTCTCCTATCAATGTCACATCTCTCCATTCCTTTCAGTCCGTTCTCAATATGTTCTTCACACCTGCTTCACAGACTCTAGTTCACAACTAACCATAGTAGTTCAAACTGTTTTATTACAGTATGCAAGGCTAATTCTATTATAATTACCAGTGTCTGGTATCCATAATTAACAAAAACTCAATATTTATTCTGTCACAAAAATTGTTTTAGTTTCATTTGAAAAATATAATGTACCAATAATACCCGAACCTTCTGTATGTAAGCTAACAGATGTCTTGCTATTCCTATTAAATATTTCCCACTACCTCGGTACACATACTTGATGTTAATACTGCTTTTTAACTTGATTCATGATTAACTACACCATTAAAACAATGCAAAATAAACAGTGAGGAATGTACAGTTGTAGACATTATATACCGTATTCGACCTATTGAGCATACATGCTCTAATTAGCATACACCCCCTTTTCTAATCAGCAAAATCCATAATTATTGTAATGTGACTAGTGTGGAACTGAAGAGTGTAGCCATCTGGTGTTAAACAGTTGGCACCACTTTTCGATTGTTCTACACTAGTCACCAAAATGTCACCACTAGTGTTAAACAGTTACCTTATTGTCTAGAGAAACACATTTTGGTGTATGCTTATAAGAACAGATTCCTTGACATTTTTCCTGGCCCAATTTTTTTCAAGCATACTGTTGGTCGAATACGTTATGCATAATAACAGTAACAATCATATCCATGTGTGTATATAATGTACATTTTTTTAGATATACTATGTCAGGCACGTCCTCAGGGTTTAAAAACGGGGGTTTGGGCATACACAATCAGCTGGAATGATTGCTGACAAATGGAACAATAAAAAAAACCTAAACAAAATGCTTTGAACATAGAACATAATGAAACCTTTAAAATGCCTTAACCATGCCTAGTAACATTGTGAGGTATATTTATTTTGAACAAATTATTTTAATATAATGTTTAACAAAATACTGGTGGGTAGCCTATGCACAGAATAGTTATCCAAAAATCTACAACACATTTTAGTAATAGACATCTGAAGTTTTTTAGCCTTGATTACCTGCATATGTTATGCGATTCTTTGTTAAATAATAAAACATTTTCATTATTTTATGATTTTAATTGTATACAATTTGTTTCCTGACTGCTTGTATACAATCATCCAATGATTCATGAAAAATCTTAAATAACACACTGGCTGGCTACAACTAGAAAGTTTCTGCTTTGTTAATCTTCTACTTAAGTATGAAAACAAAACTCCCTCGTCTGTTTGTCCTACAGCTAGTTCAGGGGTTGTGGGCGTAGGTCGCTTCTAGTCAGAGTTTGACATTTCTCCACTTGTGTGACTGAACTACTGAATGCCTTCCAAGCCCTGTCGTGTTTGAAGCACACCGTGCCTCCTGCACGACGCTTCTGGGATTCCTGAAACAATGTTGGAGCAATAAGATCTGAGGTCTTCTTCTGTAAGATAAGAAATTTAGTGCAGTTCAGTGATGAAATAGATGAGTGTGTATGTGTGTGTGTGTCCATGTGCACGTGTGTGTGTCCATGTGCACGTGTGTGCATCTGTGTGTGTGCGTGCGTGTGTGCAAGTGATGAAGTATGCAATAAATTAAATAATGATGTGTATATGAATGTATGTATACATTGAATATCTGAAAACAGCAGGCGATACATGAATGAAAACAAAATTTCTCGACTCTTGACAAGGCAATGGCTTCAATATTAATAATAATACAAAAACTTGTATTGCGTCCTCAGGAACCCAAACTCAAGAGGCGCATCAGAACAAAAGGACTAGGCAATCTCGACATAAGTATAGAACATTAAAGTTGTCAACAGATGGGTGAATACGCCAGGGAGTTAAACAGGGTAAACACGGTTATAAAGTCTTCAGATGACAATGAAATGTTATTGTTTCTTGGTGACCACTGACAGGGGATGAGTTCCAAAGACTATTTCACTTGCAATCTGAAATTGTTGCCTGGGATGTTGCTAAATATACCTGTCTGGTGACTGCATTACCTACAAGTTGACCTCATTACCTGTCTATTGATATCACCAATGCAGACCACGGAGACCTTTCTGTCAGTAGTAACGCACCACTTGGCGTGGTCCTCTGGCTCTCTAAATGGAACAGACCCCACCTGCAGAGACTTGATGTTAAACACCTGAAGTAAAGCCACCATTGTGTTAAGATTCAGTTTTTCTTTACATAACAAAGAATTCTTAATTTACATAAAATATATTTTATTGAGGAATGTGTAAATCCACACCTTCTTTGATTTATACCTAATAGAGAGATATATACAAATGTATCATTTTGTCCCATTTGAATAGTGCAACTGGTAAGAAATTGTTCAGATCAGTCAGTTAGTCAGCACGTTTGTTCTTTTCAGTGCCCCAGTAGCCTACTGACAAACACTAAAACTGGATATTTGAGGGATGCAGCGTTTATTTAGAAACTGAATTGAACGAGTCCATGGCCAGCTAGTCAGACCATACAATTCTGGAAGAGTGATTACCACAAATCCTGAAGTAACAAAATGATACATATACACATATACCCAGTATATGTAAATATATACATAAAATGTATTAATTTATTTTTGCAAAAAATCAAACTTAACTAGTATCTACTACAACAAACTAGCTCTTTTGTGCAAATGTTTTATTTAGTGTTGGTGAAATCATTGGACAAACAATTAGATTATTTTTAACCGCGACTGGTAAAAAATCAACGGAAATATAGAAACAGTGGTCCATCCTCTATATACTGTTACATAAATACCTATTTACACTTTCACAAATTACTTGATTTAATGATCAAAGTCAAATCTTTAGATGATTTTAATAAAAGATTGCACTCTTTTATTAGACTGATTGTGCATAATACTAAAACTATTCATGCACTACACAGTTCATAGAACCATGAACGAACCTGATTCACAATGGACTAAATGAATTGAAGGAGGTTTAACGTAAAACTGAGACAGATGCTTGGAATGACAATAGACTCTTGATTACTAGTCACTGTACCTTGTACTGAGCTGTACAGTTGGAAGGACTTGGTTTGACTCCATTCTGCCAAGTCTCCACATACAGCGGACTACCAAGAGATGGCGCCACCAATGCATCGTACAGATCTGAAACAAAACAACAGATTTTCTACAGAGTTCATATAGATAATAAATCAGAAACTTTATGAAAGCTGCAATTAAAGGTTATAGCTTTAAGGATATTTTCCAAACATGTTTTATCTCTTCTTTACATAATCCTCAGTGTTGATAAACTGCCTCCACAGTAAAATAGTGTCAGCTTATCTTTTGAATTTGAGAATATTTAACAAGATTTAACAAGATTTGCCATCCAAGCCAAAGGCCCAGATGGCAAGTGGACAAGGAAGCCATTGGCTTATCGAGAGTCCAACAATGTTCATCTACTTATAGCCTGCCCTCCTGAGATATGTGTCAACCTTGTTTTTAAACATATTCACGCTGCTAGCAGTTACACAATCTGTAGACAATTTGTTCCATTCATTTATTGTCCTCTGTGAGAACGAGTGCTTCCTGATGTCCAATCTACATTGATCCTTTACTAATTTTACCTCATGTCCTCTAGTTCTGCTATCCTTCTTGAGTGAGAAAAACATATTTCTATCAATATTTTCATACCCATTCAATATCTTAAAAACTTCAATCTGATCTCCTCTTAACCTCCTTGTCTCTAGAGTTGTTAAACCACATTCTTTCAAGCGTTCTTCATAACTAAGGTCTCTCAGTTCTGGAATTATTTTAGTTGCTCTCCTTTGTATGCGTTCAAGCGTATCTATATCCTTCTTACGATATGGTCTCCATGCTTGTATACAGTATTCTAAATGAGGTCTAACTATTGCTTTATAAAGAGGTATAATTAACTTTTTTCCCTTGTATGTTATGTTTCTTCTAATCAATCCAAGAATTTGATTACCCTTTGAAGCTGCAATACCACACTGCTCTGAAACTTTCATATCAGCGCTTATTGTAACTCCTAAGTCCTTTTCTTTTACAGTAGTACCCAGAACAGTATCTCCCATTTTATAGTTTACATTCAAGTTCCTATGTCCTGTATGTAGGCATTTACATTTCCCAAAATTGAACAACATCTGCCCTTTCTCAGACCATTTCACTAATCTGTCTAGATCGTTTTGTAAATGTTGTTTATCACCATCAGTATTAACCTTTCTAAACAGTTTTGTGTAATCCGCAAATTTCAGTACGTTACTTGTTATACTGTCGTCCAAGTCATTGATATAAATTAAGAATAATATAGGTCCTAATACTGATCCTTGAGGTACCCCACTCAAAACCGATCTCCAATTTGAAACTTCTCCATCTACTACAACTAGTTGTCTTCTGTCAGTCAGCCATTGTTCTATCCAGTCAGTTATGCTATCCCCGATACCATGGGCTTTTAATTTAAGTAGTAATCTTTGATGTGGCACTTTGTCAAAAGCTTTCTGAAAATCTAAGTAGATAATATCTACTGGCGATCCCACGTCTATCCACTTAGTGATTTCTTCCAAAAAACATAACATATTTGTTAAGCATGACCTCGCTTTAAGGAATCCATGTTGAGATGAATTTAATAATTTATGCTTAATGAGGAATTCCACCATATGGTCTTTAATTAACCTTTCTAATAATTTACAAATCACTGACGTTAAACTCACTGGTCTGTAATTCTCTTACTTATTTCTCGAACCCTTTTTAAATAATGGTATGATGTTTGCTTCTTTCCATTCAAACGGAACAACTCCCTCTTTTAATGACAAGTTGAATACTCTTGCAAGTGGTATACTGATTTGTTCTACTGTTTCCATTAGTAATTTTGGAGGAATCCCATCCACTCCCGGTGATTTGTTATCCTTCATTGCCTTTATTTTCTTAGCTACCAATTCTGGAGTTACAACTAACGGACCTAAATAGTCAGATTTAGCCCCCTGAAATTTAGCATCAGCAACTGGTAATGAACTAATATCTTAGTATATATATATATGAATGCTGAATGCTATATTTAAATCAATTCACATCATGTACAAAACATACATATAATTTTCGTGTTTATCCTCTAGTTCTTTATAATAGTCATGAATATAAGTATTATAACTTCATATAATTACCTTAAATATTTATACCCATATTTATACAAATGTTAGTTTTCATCCATCTGAGCATGCAATTTATTTGAACTCTATGTTATGATAATATTATTATTAATTAATTATTAATTAATATTATATTGTGATAATATTGTCATACAGTCAAACCTGCAAAGCAACCACATGCATTAAGAGACCACCTGTCATTAACGACCAGAGTCAACTCCTCCAAAGTATCACCTGCATTAAGACCACTATATTATAATTTAGCTGATTACATGGTCTCGGACCATATATTTGTACCTTACCGAGTGAACATGCCCAGACCTTCCTTAGAGACATGTACAATGTCATAAAGGAAACTGAAGCAAATTGATAACAGTGCTTTCAGCACCGACCTGAAAGATCTGGTTAATGGATTATTGAGTATCAGTGCTTCAGAATTGAGACAGTTGTTGGACAGGCATGGACCCATCGAAACCAAGACTATTGTAGTGAGGCCACTGGTGCTATGGTTCGATGATGACCTCAAAACACTAAAGTCGCAAAGACGAAAAGCTGAACACATCTGGAGGCAGAATAAAAACTATAATATTTTGCTTTCATTCCATCGCACTACGAACACATACGTCAATGCACTAAATAGCAAACTAACCTGCCATCTTTCTCACTTAATCTTGGAAGCTAAGGGTGATTCAAAGAAATTACTTGTCCTAATCAACATCCTGTGTGATAAGAAACAGAGTAATCCATTGCCTCAACATGATTCTGTGGAAAACCTTGTCAACGAATATGGTAACTTTTTTAATGATAAAATAGATACAATTCGGATGAATATTGGTGTTACCGAATGCCCCTTTATACCATCCAGAGAGGGTGTGTGTGATAACTTAGATACTTTTGTGTTGGTCTCCGAGGATGATGTGTGCAAGTTGGTTATAAAATGTAAGACTACCTGTACCAGCTGTGCTCTTGACCCTATGCCAACCAAGCTGGTCAAGGAGTATATTGAGGAATTACTGTCACTCCTCACGCACATCATTAATCACTATATTGCCAATGGGGAATTTTCTTGCCCTGTGTAAAATTTCCAATATATGTCCAAACTAACTGAGCAGGCCAACTTTGTCTTCATTCAGAATGTAGATTTCCATTGCCACCTTGTCATATATGCTAAAGAAATGAATACACATTTATATTTACTTTTCAACCATCCATTAAGCGGTTGCTCCATAGCAAAAAATCTATAGAATAAAAAAAATATTCTATATGATTTTTGTACACACAACTGTGTAGAATTCAAAAAAATATTCTACAGAATATTCTACAAAATATTCTATTGGATATCTACAGACATATTTATAAAATCTGTAGTATTCTATAGTTTCCCATAAAAACTCTAATATTCTACATCTTTCTATAGAAGTCAACAATATAGTCAATACATTTGTTGTGAAGGGGCTTAAGACGGGTTTGACTATAAAGGTAAAATAAAAAGCACCAAACCTGCATCAAATTTCCGATACTTGGCAAAGCTGATGAACTTTTGTCCTTCTTTTGACTGAAGCACCACGGAGTTGTTCCACGGTTCTTGCTCGATGTGTTTGTTTTGAAGTACCAGTGCCATCTGGGGGCTCGTCTTGGCGAAGTAATCAGGCATGTTGTAGTCATACACCCATGGCATATTATACATCATTTGTTTGCCTTTGAAAACAATAAAAATGTCAGGTGTAATAAAAAATTGTGCTCTAAAGTTTTCATATATGTTTACACATAACATGGATATTTTAGCAACCACAATATTCAATTAAATTTCAAAAAGCCATACTAAATAGAAAATGTATAAATGTAGGAACATTGTCTAGATTAGACCCAATTAGTTGCTATCATCAACATCAGTACTCCTGGCAGATCGACCTTGCTGAAACGTACAACTTACTGTTGCTGAGTTAACCAATAGTGGCCATTGCAGAGATCATAGGGAATCTTAACTTTAATTGGTAGTGGACCTGACATTGCTGGTCAGACAGGTAATGATGGCCATTTCATGGGAACACTGTTCAAGTTTGGACGGAAGTGGGACGAAGTACAAATGATTCAGTGTACATCCACACATCCACACATGACGTGGAATAAACTGACAAATTCACATTTCAACAGGTCTACCAGGGGTACTGTAGTACTACTACCACCCCTGGCTAGCAAGGATGGTTGTTGCCAGTTGGTTGACATTGATGTGGATCAATGCTTTATGAACTTTGGGTCTAGAGAAATTCACCTACAGGCAACTGACCACTCGCCAACAATGAGATTATTTTGTGTCGATACTCGCTGTCGGATTGTGCAATGAGGTCTCATTACATGAACTAGCAAAAATAATCTATCCTCTGGACAGGATAACTTGGTAGTTCGTAGAAGGCAATACGGAGTTATTATGCACAACTGTTCCCAACACTATGCATGTTTTCTACAATTGTTCCAAATTACGTAAACAATCCACTGATCATGCATAGCGTTGCGAACAATCTATGAAGGGTAGGTAATAGTGAATTTCTAAAAAATAAAATAGGTATACGGTAAAGAATCTAAGAGGAGTAACATAACATACACACTCCAGCTCAAATATAGTAAGATAGTAACCATACTCATACAAATATAGTAAGATAGTAACCATACTCATACAAATATAGTAAGGTAGTAGCCATACTCATACAAATATAGTAAGATAGTAACCATACTCATACAAATATAGTAAGATAGTAGCCATACTCATGCAAATATAGTAAGATAGTAACCATACTCATACAAATATAGTAAGATAGTAACCATAATCATACAAATATAGTAAGATAGTAACCATACTCATACAAATATAGTAAGATAGTAACCATACTCATACAAATATAATAAGATAGTAACCATACTCATACAAATATAGTAAGATAGTAACCATACTCATACAAATATAGTAAGGTAGTAACCATACTCATACAAATATAGTAAGCTAGTAACCATACTCATACAAATATAGTAAGATAGTAACCATACTCATACAAATATAGTAAGATAGTAACCATACTCATACAAATATAGTAAGATAGTAACCATACTCATACAAATATAGTAAGATAGTAACCATACTCATACAAATATACTAAGATAGTAACCATACTCATACAAATATAGTAAGATAGTAACCATACTCATACAAATATAGTAAGATAGTAACCATACTCATACAAATATAGTAAGATAGTAACCATACTCATACACAAAACAACCCTTACTGCTGTTCCACTTTTCATGTTGTCAAAAACAATATTTTCAGATGCCATTCTTTAACTTAACTATTTAACGAATCACTGCTATCTTGCATTTTATGTCTTAGTCTGCAACCATAGTGGAATTTCTTTCTTTATTAATTTGTAAACCGTCTATATAAAGATCTATCATAACACTGGGTTAGGAAAAATGTTTTTACTGTTGGTTTTGTGAACTGAGTTTATCATCAGGACTGTTAACAGACACCTGTGATTGTGGGAAATGGAAGATCATGATTGCCTATCCTTGCAACAGGCATGGCATCTAATGATCTAATGACAAATTCTCTGAGACTGGGCTGGAGAATCAAAACAGTCACCCCACCTATTGGGTCTCACAGAGAGGTAGTGACATCTCTAGAGAAATTAAGAAACCTAAGTGGACGTACCAATGAGGTCAAGCTGGTCGTATTTGTAGGTGACACAGAGGAAGGTTTGTCCGTACATTCTACCCGTGTGGGGGTAAGCATAACTCTCGTTGGCCCAGGGGGGTAAGTGGGGCACACTGTGAACCAGCCAGAAACCACTGGACTTGTCAAAGCACACATCACCTACAATATACACATATACAGAAATGTTGCTTAAAATGTTCTAATAAAGTCACCTTTTATCAACATCAACAACGCATGTACAACAAATAGGGATGTAAAGAAACACCAAGCTACCGATGCATTGCAATAGTTGATGTGACGATGCAATATGTAAATTGCACTATTGGATAGATATCATTGATAGTACACTGAACTATCAATAACAATGGTAGTTGGCAACACAATTCAGCAGGGCTGCACTGTAATGATAGAAATAAAAATATTTCTTCAACTATCTTCAGTAATTTTATTTATTCTATCATAGCTAGGCCTACTATCACAATGCTATTGCAACAGTCATGAAATTATTGCAATAGTAATGGAATAGTAATATGGCTATCGCAATATTAGTTAAAACTATCCCACTAGAATCTTTATGGAGCCATAGGCACACTATGCAGTATACATATATACATTAACAGCATAATTAGGATACAAACTATACACGGGGACATTGTATCCCTTGTGATTTGGATGACCACATTAATGTCAATTACATATTGTTAATTGGGGTCACAAAAGAACCAGTGAGAACGACATGCACCCTGGCAGTGACCGCCCTCAGTGACATGCACCCTGGCAGTGACCGCCCTCAGTGACATGCACCCTGGCAGTGACCGCCCTCAGTGACATGCACCCTGGCAGTGACCGCCCTCAGTGACATGCACCCTGGCAGTGACCGCCCTCAGTGACATGCACCCTGGCAGTGACCGCCCTCAGTGACATGCACCCTGGCAGTGACCGCCCTCAGTGACATGCACCCTGGCAGTGACCGCCCTCAGTGCCAACATAAAACGGTCGGCTTGGCATAATGTTCTGAAAAAGGTCGACTAGTTAAATAAGGCCTCATAAGACAGACTGTGGTAAACACAAACCAGTCAGTTAATAGAACGCGCCAGTTAATACGAGCAAGTGACACTATGTCACATGATGATGAACAACTAAAAAAACAATATTCACATGTATGACACCTATTGGCTAAGAATAAAACTACAGTTGCGGGTCATGCTAACATGCATGCATGTTAAAACTACGTATGTTTGTGACGTCACTGCAAAATGTTATTGTGATATGCTTGTGACATCATTTCGATATGTTTGTGATGTCACTGCAACACTAGAAACTGTTATAAAATAGATATTAATTATAACACTTATAACACCTATTGGCTAAGAATGAAACTAGTTGTTGGTTGTAAAAAATCTAGTGCTTATGCACATGTGTTGTGAATATCATCTATTATGTGTGCATCTGGATGAGTGACATGTCTAGACTCTGTGACCTAGATCTTGATCTTGCCACTCCAGATTTGAGCTTTGATAAAAGATGATGGATGGCTTGGATAACGGATGGTCGTTGCTTGACCACTGCTTCAAAATTGGGTCCAACTATTAGCAAGATTGGACACAGTGCCAGTTCTCTTCGACACAATTGTAGCCACAAATTGGACAAAAATCATTTGAGTAAACTGGCCTTAACAAAAATCAAATTCATCTACTGTCGCTGTTGTGGCTCTCCTCTTTATCCCTGTAGTCCGGGGTGAGGCTGGCACTGATACAGGTTGTAGATTTTTCCCCTTCTTCTTCGTCACTATTCCCGTTTCACTGTCATCTCCACTCCCCGTCTCCACTTCCCCATCCCTCGCTTTCATTCTCCACTCCCCTCCCACTCCCAAAATCTATCTTCACACAGTCCTCCCATCTCATTTTGGTTTTCCTCTTCTTCTTCTGCCCTCCACTCTAAGTGCATCCGCTCTCTTCGTGATCCGTGCCCCTTCCATTCTTCCCACATGTTCAGCCCACATATAGACAGACTAGTGAATTGGTCTGAGAAATGGCAGATGTTCAATTTTGAGAAATGTAAATGCCTACATACAGGACATGGGAATTTGGATGTAAACTATAAAATGGAAGATACTGTTCTGGGTAATACTGTCAAAGAAAAGGACTTAGGAGTTACAATAAGCGTTGATATGAAAGTTTCAGAGCAGTGTGATATTGCAGCTTCAAAGGTTAATAAAAATCTTGGGTTGATTAGGAGAAACATAACATAGAAGGAAAAAAGCTAATTATACCTCTGTATAAAGCAATATTTAGACCTCATTTAGCATACTGTATACGTGGAGACCATATCATAAGAAGGATATAGATATGCTTGAATGCATACAGAGGAGAGCAACTAAAATTATTACAGATGTTATAGACCTTAGTTATGAAGAACGCCTGAAAGAATGTGGGTTAACAACTCTAGAGACAAGGAGGTTAAGAGGAGATCAGATTGAAGTTTTTAAGATATTGAATGGGTATGAAATTTTTTTAGAAATATGTTTTTCTCACTCAAGAAAGGTAGCATAACTATAGGACATGAGCTAAAATTAGTAAAGGATCAGTGTAAATTGGATATCAGGAAGTACTCATTCTCACAGAGGACAATAAATAAATGGAACAAATTGTCTACGGATTGTGTAACTGATAGCAGCGTGAATATGCTTAAAAACATGGCTGACACATATCTCAGGAGGGCGTGTTACACATAGATGAACATTGTTGGACTCTCGATAAGCCAATGGCTTCTTTGTCCACTTGCCATCTGGGCCTTTGGCTTGGATGGCAAATCTTGTCAAATCTTGTTAAATCACATTGGTCGGCTTCCTCGTGAGACTCTCTTACTGAACATGTTATACTAAATAACAAACATAAGCACAACTGATGATGGCATGGACATCCTGTCTACAAGACCTACAAACTGGCACTGTGGCCTTGAACAGACCCAGTGTTACACTGACCTTTTGTGTGGCCGTAAGTAAATGACACCTCTTTGTCTGGTTTCTCATCATTGTACATGGCATACATGACGTCCTGTAAAAAACAATAATATACACATACTGTGTTACAACTTAATAAACTTAATAAGACCAAATAAGCATACAGTATGCTCTATAAAAATTGGGCCGTGAAAAAATGTCAAGGAATCTGTTCTTATAAGCGCACACCAACACTTAATAATAGGTGTTTTATAACTGTTTAACACCAATTGTGTCATTTGGTGACTGATATAGAACAACTGAAAAGTGGTGCCAACTGTTTAACACCAGATGATGGGGATACTTTTCAGCTGTTCCGCACTGGTCAATTAAAAATAATTATTTAATCCTGCTGATTAAAAAGGGGTGTATGCTAAATAGGGCATGTACATTTAAAATGTCAAATACAGCACCAGTAAATAACATCCTATCAGAAACACAACACAGAATGTAATGGAATATGTATGTTTGAACTGTACACAGTCTACCATGAAGAATATACTAGAAGGAATTGATTTCATAAAAAAAGTACTAGAATAATCATGCAGCATTTGACATAGCGTTCCTTGTATTGCCATTAATTAGTTTTTTCAGATTAATGTTTTTGTTAGAAAACTTCTGATCATTTGTGAAGGTGTGCTACTCCAACAATTGGAAAAGCCCGGAAAACACCATAAACATAGGAACTAGGCCTTTCTCTGTTGCCTCATCAACTCTTTGGAATTCATTCCCTGCTTGTTCTAGGGCAGCAAGAAACAATAAAATGTTTCCATCATCTGAAGGCTCATCTTTTTAATTCTGCTGACCCTCCTTCACTCCAGAGTTCATCCATCTTTTCACAACTTTAACACTGTATACCAATTTCGAGATAGCCTAACCCTTTTATTTTGTTGCACATCTGAGCTCAGTTTTCCAAGGATTTAGGCGTGATACTGACAGAAGTTTTTGTATTATCATTGCTATCATTAACTAACATGTGGATAGCACAGAGGAAAGTAAGTTACCTTAGACTTGTCGTTTGCATAGATCTGCTTCAAAGTGTATTCAACGGCGTGACCAGTGTCGTTGATGGGTGTCTTACTCCGGCTCCACTCCGGAGACTCGGCGTCCATGTAGTAGAATGCAATGCCTTCTTTCACCTGTTCATCTTTACCGTATCGCAACCTTGGCAGCTTGTACACAGCAAACCTGAAACACAGACTCTGTGAGTTTTTGTCTTGAACACTAGCCGACACTCCTAGCCAACACTCCTAAGAAGTCAGATGGTCTTATGACATTTTCCATAATTCCAAACAGCCCTGTCTTTGGGGAACATAGGAGTGTTTTTTTCGAGTTTCCTTTGCTAGAGTTAGTGAGACCTGGACAGATATTTTTTTAATTTACCTGTGTGGGATGTTTTACTTTCCCTGGCACAGAGTGACAGACACCACGTACAGACAGGACCTATGGTTTTTAGTGTCTCTTCAAAAAAGACACAGGCAAAGTGGGATGAACGAAGTTGCCTAAGATTCGAAACGGCAGCAGGTGGATTCGAATCCCCATCCTCTCGAATGACAGTCCGGTGTTCTAACTACATGGCCACCGCCCCACCACCACAGTCAGTGTTGTGTGCATCCTATTTAGTTGTGTTTGCTTCGTACTGATCTCGAGTGTGTTAGAGCTTGTTGGTGGTTCTATGGTGTTAGTTTTTTTTTGTGGTGAGATGTATGTATGTATGGTGAGATGTCTATATGTGTGGTGAGATGGATGTATGTATGGTGAGACATTTGCATGTATGGTGAGATGTCTGTATGTATGGCGAGATATCTTTATGTGTGGTGAGAAGTCTGCATGTATGGTGAGATGTCTGCATGTATGGTGAGATGTCTGCATGTATGGTGAGAAGTCTGCATGTATGGTGAGATGTCTGTATGTATGGTGAGAAGTCTGCATGTATGGTGAGATGTCTGTATGTGTGGTGAGAAGTCTGTATGTATGGTGAGATGCCTGTATGTATGGTGAGATGTCTGTAGGTATAGTGAGATGTATGTATGTATAGTGAGATGTATGTATGTATAGTGAGATGTCTGTATGTTTGTTCTGGTTGCGACTAGCTGTGGTTTCTTTTGCGTGTGCCTTAATTACTGTCAACATAGGCAAAGTCAATCGCCATACAATATTTTCTATCTGGCTGTTGCTGTTGTACAGCTCAAGTTTGGGGTGAACGATTAACGTAATTTACATATTTCAAATTACTATTTATAATGTTGATAAATACCACGTTTCTGTTAAAAAAAATTATTTTGTCCAACAGTATCTAAACCTAGTTGTCTACATCCCGTGGTTACAACTCTACCTTAAGGGGCTTGAATTGGACAGCATACGGTATCAATGGCGCTTCATTATCTTGCGTAACGTACGCTTCCTCGCCTTCTAAAGCCATTGTCCGCGAGTTTATGTCGATGCTGACCATTCGTAAAGCCTACGTTGACCAGACAGAACACTGAGTGTCATCACCGTCAGTCTGCAATTCCGACAATTGGGTAATTACCCCTTTTAATTAGCACAAACTTTTTCAAAAATGCATTCTTTTGTTGTTTGTTTTTACGGACGAGACCTACCAATCTACCGGATCCCCAGCCATGTTTTTGCAGGAAATATTGCCATTGATGTCGCCAAACAGTTGGAGAAGTATGGCGACACTGAATAAGATAGTTCGTGCCATTTTCTAAATCGCCGCCACCGATTGCCTTGTGACTCTGACTGATCTCCACGGTCGTACGCCCACTAATCGAGTGGACCCCCTTAGCGTATGGAGAGCCAACGATGGCACAGCTATTAATAAGGAAGTGCGCGTAAACTAAAGATATAAAATGTCATCGTAGTTATCGTAATATCATGTTAAACAATATAAACTATACTACCTTCTTATTGTAACATCTTGACAAAGCCCCCAAATTTGTTTTAATGAACCACATTTTATTTTACCATTATCTGTTTATGAATATCAACCTTTACAGTTTACAACCTTTACAGTTTGCCATGCAATATATATATATATATATATATATATATATATATATATATATATATATATATATATATATATATATATATATATATATATATATATATATATATATATATATTATATATATGTATATGTATATGTATATGTATATATGTATATGTATATATGTATATATATATATATATATATTATATATATATATATATATATATATATATATATATATATATATATATATATATATATATATATATATATATATATATATGTTTAACATGATATATTTGGAGTGAAACATTCAAATTAAACAAAGAACAGTCATATTATATTAAAACTTTGTAGTTATTAAAACACAATTTGTGTGGTCAAGATGTTACAATATATAGCTTCTACTATATACCATGATATATTTAATGAAATATTGTGAATAAGCTAGTGTCCTTGCCCATTACCTCTTACTTTCAGTTTCACTTTCAGATCATTCAATTAACAATGGCGAGTGGTTGTACAGTGCTGCTAGTAGTGCCATGTGCATTGATTGCTGTGCTGGCGTATAATCTCTATGTACCAGTACCTGATGGGATGGCACAACCCTGGAAAACTGATCGTAATATCATGTTAAACAATATAAACTATACTACCTTCTTATTGTAACATCTTGACAAAGCCCCCAAATTTGTTTTAATGAACCACATTTTATTTTACCATTATCTGTTTATGAATATCAACCTTTACAGTTTACAACCTTTACAGTTTGCCATGCAATATATATATATATATATATATATAAATGTTTAACATGATATATTTGGAGTGAAACATTCAAATTAAACAAAGAACGGTCATATTATATTAAAACATTGTAGTTATTTAAAACACAATTTGTGTGGTCAAGATGTTACAATATATAGCTTCTACTATATACCATGATATATTTAATGAAATATTGTGAATAAACTAGTGTCCTTGCCCATTACCTCTTACTTTCAGTTTCACTTTCAGATCATTCAATTAACAATGGCGAGTGGTCGTACAGTGCTGCTAGTAGTGCCATGTGCATTGATTGCTGTGCTGGCGTATAATCTCTATGTACCAGTGCCTGATGGGATGGCACAACCCTGGAAAACTGAGGTCATCCTCTCAGTAACGACTCTCTCAATGAAGATGGTGTGTAGATTAATTTAATAACATCATGCCTCGAGTTAATGTTTGGTTAATATGACATTGAAATATTACTTCTGTAATTTTATGTGCTACATATGGCACATATGGCATGTCTGAAAATAATATGGCGATGGTGAAAACTTGGTTATAATAATCCTGTGTTAGCTATATTTTTTATACATTTGAAACTGTATTATAATTGTTCAGAATCGATTATATGTGTTTTAGTTGTTATACTTTTATTGCAGCATACCATCAAATGCAATCCCTTAATTTAGCCCTTTATGTCATCAAGTTGTTGTTTTTGCCTCAGTTTCAGTTGATGGAGAGCCTTGGCATTACAAACTCAACTTTCCTCATGAGAAGAATGGAAACTTTCATGAGGAAGTCTCACCCCACCCTAAAGGTGAATGAGTTGAGTGACGGGAATGTGTTAACTCTTAGATTTGTCCTTCATAAATCTGCTGCCCTTTCTGATCTGATGTTACCTAAACACATAGACATTTTAGCTTTGACAGAAACATGGCTATCAGCATCTGATACATCAGCCTGTCTTGCTGTCATTTGTCCATATGGTTTTTGCCTATACCATCACCCCCGTCGTTCAGGTAGGGGTGGTGGAGTCGCATTTCTTGTACCTGCAACATATAAAGTAGAAATTATTCATACACCTCAATATCAAAGCTTTGAGGTAATATGTATTGTTATAAAACATTCACCCATATCTGCTAATTTTATATGTATCTACCTCCTGCAAGCACAACTAAATTTGTTGATGAATTTCCAGATTTCCTTACAATTCCAAGAAGACCTTTACATGTTTGGTGGAGATTTCAATATTCATCTTGATTTACCAAGTCTAAATACTAGATCATTCATGGATGTCCTTCAAACATATGCATTACATCAACACATTTAATTTCCTACTCATGTTCATGGTTCGACTTGTTTATTACCAGATCTACTTGCATTAACATCAAGGCAATATTTCCTGGTGATGGTTTTACATATCACCATTGTGTAATTATTGATTTGTGGTTGCAAGTTGGGTCAAGACCTAGAAAAATAATTATCACATTTTGACTAATAATAAAATTAACATAAATACCCTTCATGATGATCTTGTAAATTCCGATCTTTTAATCCAACCTAGATCTGCATTATACAAGCTTGTTAATCGGTACCATGAAACATTAAGTAAACTCTTGTATAAACATGCCCCTAAACTAAAAGTGTACAAGTTCGCCCTCCATCGCCATGGATATTACTAGAAATAGTTGTAGCAAAACGTCGTCATTGATATCTTGAAAGAATTTGGCGACGAACTCTTTCTCCACTTGATCTGCCTATGCCAGAGGAAGTAAAAGAAATGGAAAAAACCTGTCATGGACTCACTAGCTCTATAGTAGGAAAGTGCTTAAATAAACCACTCCTATGTTAGCCCTAGTCAGAGCTGTTTAGTCTTTTTTTTGGTTTTTAATGATAATGTCATAAATAAAACACACATGTGCACAAAAACAAATCCTTGTAATTATTTCTGTACAATTAATTAGTGTCTTAAGTTAATTGCACCTTACAATACTTTTAAAAAAATTAACAAGATTGCTATCCAAGGCAATGGCCCAGATATATTCTAGATAAATTAGTTAAATGTTCAGAAAAATGGCAAATGTTATTCAATTTTGGGAAGTGTAAATGCATACACATAGGACATGGAAACATGGACGAATAATATAAAATGGGGGATGCTGTACTAGAACCACATAAGAAAAGGACTTAGGAGTGACATTTAGAAGAAGAATTTAATTGTTCTTCGTTGTATTCTTTCTAGCTATGTCCTTCTTACGATATGGCCTCCATGCTTGTGTACACAATTCCAAATGTGGTCTAACTATTGCTTTGTACAGGGGTACAATTAGATGTTTCTCCTTATACGTGATAGTTCTCCTAATTAGCCCTAGAATTTGATTTCCTTTTGAAGCAGCAATCCCACATTGGTCTGATACTTTCATGTCAGCACTAAATGTTACTCCTAAGTCCTTTTCTTGTGTAGTTCTACCTAGTACAGCATCCCCCTTTTTATGTTCTTCGTCCATGTTTCCATGTCCTATGTGTATACATTTGCACTTCCCAAAATTGAATAACATTTGCCATTTTTCTGACCATTTAACTAATTTATCTAGATCATCCTGTAAACTTTGTTTATCTGTATCATTTGTAACCTTTCTGAATAATTTTGTGTCATCTGCAAATTTGAGTACTTTGCTAGATATGTCATCTTCTAGATCATTTATATATATTAAAAACAGTATACGGCCTAATACTGATCCCTGTGGTATCCCACTCAAAACCGATTTCCAGTTTGAAATCTCACCATCTACAATTACTCTCTGTCTTCTGTGTGTAAGCCACTTTTCTGTCCAGTTGATTACATCATTACCTATACCATGGGCTTTTAGTTTAAGTGTCAATCTTTCGTGTGGCACTTTATCGAAAGCTTTCTGAAAATCTAAGTAGACAACATCCACTGGTGACCCGTCATCTACCCACTTTGTAATTTCTTCAAAAAAAAAACAAGAGATTGGTTAGATATGACCTTGCTTTTAGGAACCCTTGTTGAGATGTATTTATTAAATTATGTTTTACAAGGTATTCCACGATGTGGTCTCTAATTAATTTTTCGAGTAATTTACATACAACTGATGTTAAACTAATTGGTCTGTAATTTTCTGGCTTGTTCCTCGATCCCTTCTTAAATAGTGGCTTCTTTCCATTCTGAAGGAACTATTCCTTCTTCTAGTGACAAGTTAAACAATTTTGCAAGTGGTGTACTAATTTGCTCAACAATTTCCTTAAGCAGTTTTGTAGGTTGGACATGAGAAAGTACTCATTCTCACAGAGGGTGATAAATGAATGGAACAAACTGCCAAATGATTGTGTTAATGGTAGTAGTGTGAATATGTTTAAAAATAGAATTGACAAATATCTGATAAGGGCAGGCTATACATAGGTGATAAAATTGTTGGGCTCTCAATAAGCCAATGGCTTCCTTGTCCACTTGCCATCTGGAACTTGTTGTTTGGGATGGCAATCTTGTTCAATCTTGTTAAAGATGGCAAGTGGACAAGGAAGCCATTAGCTTATTGAGAGTCCAACATTTCATCTATGAGTAACCCGCCCTCCTGAGATATGTTTCAACCTTTTTTTAAACATATTCATGCTGCTAGCAGTTACACAATATGTAGATAATTTGTTCCATTCATTTATTGTCCTGTGTGAGAATGAGTATTTCCTTATATCCAATCTGCACTGATCCTTTACTAATTTTAATTCATGTCCTCTAGTTCTACTATCTTTCTTGACTGAGAAAAACTATTTCTATAAATATTTTCATATCCATTCAATATCATAAAAACTTCGATTTGATTTCCTCTTCCTAAACCACATTCTTTTAGGCGTTCTTCGTAACCACTTGCTTCAAACATGAAATGTCTCTCCATATTAGTGCACTGTCTTACATGATAACGTCCACACAGATTGAAGACACCCAATTCGAAGGAGTGAAAGTACGCATCTACAGACCAAAGGCTGGGGTGTCCCCCGGTCAGCCAGCGATTGTCTATTTCCACGGAGGAGGGTTTACATTAGGCAGTGCAGGTTTGTTCTTGTTATAGATGTCAATATTGGGTGCACTTCCCTAGAATGTTAATATATGTTGTATCCTACATGAAAAAGATTTAATTATACCTGTTTCTATATATTAATACATATATTAATACGCAGTAATGGTACAGCTTTGGGGACAGCCTGGTAGTATCTCTTCCCAAGTGCCGAGGGCCACTCGCCTCTTTGGACCATTGGCCTCTGATCTATCAATTGACGATGTATTTAAAAATACCACAAAGGTAGATATTTACTTATGTGTTTGTTGCTCACCCGATATGCTTTTCTACTGGTCAGAAAGATAAAAATAGTGGGAAAATTTAGTGGTGATCCACTCCCCAGAGGGCGTCACTGTGGCTTCTTTACTGGAGGAAAATATATGTGTCGATTGAGCGTTGGCTGATTACTGCTGTGTTTGGTTTGTTGCTGCATGGACAGGTGTAAGCTAGTGTGAAGTAATAATTAGGCGTCATTCAAAATACTGCACACAAGTTTGGAGGCCATATCGTGAGGACAGAAAGAAATACAAGCAACTAAACTAATTTCAGAACCGAGATACATGAAAAATGCTTAATAGAATCTGGTTTAGCCACACTAGAGACTTGGCGTTTAAGAGAAGATCAAATAGACGTTTTGAATTTATTTAATGGTTATGAAAAGATTTATATAATTATTTTTCAAACTAAGGCAGGTATAACTAGAACCAAAACATTATAGTAAAGAACAGTGTAGATTGGATATCCTTGAATGAATAGATGATCCGGTTTCTTGGTTATTAATATTAAATAACATGGTCATGTGACACATCCGTAACTTCAGTCTGTTGAAGAAGACTGCGAGATGCAGTCGAAATATCCAAAACAAACTGCAAGTTTCTTGACAGGTAATTATGATTAATAGATTGGATATGTTTATAAGAAAGTGTTTGTTCTCATTTAGGGCCATTAATTACAGGCACAGATTATTTACTGATTGTGTAAATGCTAGCAGTGTGAATGTTTGAAAACAAAATTGTTAGATATGTGATATGAGATGAGAATTTGTTGAACTCTCAATAAGTTAATGGTCTCATTGTCCACTTGTCATCTGGAGCTTGTGGTTTTGGATGGCACTAATTAATTGAATTTCCTAATACCTACACATGATGTATTTGTCAAACTTTGCCAGTGATTGTGTTAGTGTCTACACTATATGAAGAGTCGGAAATTTCCACATTGAAACACAAATGTTCAGTATAGAGTTGTTCACAGGTATGCTGCAAATATAATTATGAAGTTTTGTGTTTTCTTCCTTATTTAAGATTTGTCTGACGTCATCACTTGCAGATTAGCTGGAGGAGTCAAAGCCACAGTGGTATCCGTCGAGTAAGTTTCCCAAAGTTCTGCTTCTGTTTCAACAAATATAATAGTGTTGTCCCATATAGTGTTGGTATTGTAGACAACACTTATCAGAGCAAGTTTTGGGGTCTGTAGATTAAAACCAATTTCTTTTCGTTTCTCCGTGTGGGATGTTTCATTTCCCCCGACCTTTAGTGTCTTTTTTGGTTAGGCCATTGGCGTCTCCTTGCAACCTCTCTAGCCATGTTGAGTCCACCATCTGGCAATGATGTTGTCAATCCAGCCCAATTTTTTTCTGCCTCTGGTTTTGTCCTGGTAGTTCTCCTTCTATGCTGGCAAGTACGGGACTCTCTGGTCTTCTTTTCCAATGGCCATACTCAGCCAGTCTTCTTCTCTTAATGAAACATAGTTAAGTCTTCCTCTGTGTCTAGCTTATCCAAGCCTAACGTGTTCCACATAGTGAGAGTCCATTGTATATTGACAGTTAATGAAAACATCAAGTCAGTTTCACAGAAACGGTCCATTGTGTATCAAAAGAATTGGCTAATACAAGTGAGGTTTCATTGGAGAGGTGGTTTACTCTGCCTGTCATGTCTCTCACCTGCTCGCTCTCTGCAGGTATCGTCTGGCACCTGAGAATAAATTTCCGGCAGCTTTTGATGACTGCGAAACAGCAACGAGGTACCTGCTGAGAAACGCAAAGGACTTTGGAGTGGACCCCAGTCGGGTTGCTCTAGCAGGTAGGATGACCACCCAGTGGACAAAGCGTAGCTTGCAGAAGTAGGTATGATGACCAGAGAGTGGACACGAGTAGCAGGTAGGATGACTGCACAGTGGACAGAGTGTAGCTAGCGGAAGTAGGTAGGATGACCAGACAGTCGACACAAGTAGGTAGGACGACCTGACCAGGTGTGTAGGTGTAGCAGGTAGGATGACTGCACAGTGGACAGAGTGTAGCTAGCGGAAGTAGGTAGGATGACCAGACAGTCGACACAAGTAGGTAGGACGACCTGACCAGGTGTGTAGGTGTGCGTGCGCACACACAAGCATGTGTGTGTGACACAAGACTGGGAAATTGACACTTATTGCATAGCAAAGACCTGAGAAGGGAAATGATGTAGGAATTGAAATGATGCATTAGTACACGTGTAGTAGAGTAGACCACCGTGGTAGACTGGACTTAATTTGGGAATTCCTTCTTGGAAGTTAAACATACAACTTGGGACATTTCCACAATGAAAGGCATGAAAAGCTGAGGAATTTGCCTTAATTCACCCCAATTAACAACTTGCTTATGACAATGAACCTACTTATGCATAACTGATATTGAAATTCTCAGTGAAGTATTTTTGACATTTTACAGTCATTTTCAAAAACAACAATGTAATAAAATGCATGCGCATAGAAAACGTTGCTTTTAGTGAACGGGGTAAATTTTATAATTACATACAACTGATAACATTCACTGTTGATGAAAAGAAGTGGGCTTTATGTTTCTTTGTCCAACTCTTGTGAGACTATATTGCAAAGTGAGTAAAACAACAATTATCATTGTGTAAAAACTTATTTATATGGTGATTCATTTCAGGCGACAGTGCTGGTGGCAACCTTGCTGCAGCAGTGGCCCTCAAGTTGCGCAACATGTCCTCTGACTTGCCAAAGGTCAAACTCCAAGTGCTGCTGTACCCAGCCCTTCAAGCGATCGACTTCCAAACATCGTCCTACCGATTCAACAACACACCGATTCTAACACCCCAACGAATGGTGATGTTTTGGTTAAACTACGCCCAAGGTCATTCAAGGAATGCTGCGGTTGTGCTAGCCAATAATCACACAGCGCCTCACGTCTTGGAGCAGTTGCGGCAGTCTCACTTAGACTGGTCTCGACTGCCGACAAAATTCAACACAAAACCTGTGGAATCGCGTTGCAATGGTTGCGGAGATGCTGAACTATGGGCTGAGATACAAAATGTTTTCATGAATCCGTATTTTGCGCCATTGATGGCAGATGACCTTCGAGACCTGCCACCTGCCTACATTGTTACAGCCAACAATGACGTGCTGAGAGATGACGGAGCAATGTACGCTGACCGATTGAGAAAGGCTGGCAACAAAGTCACTTACAAACACTGGCTGGTCAGCTTTCATGATATTATTGTCTTTTCTGGAGTAATCCCTGAGGCAGATGAGTCTCTTGATGAAATTGTGAGATTTCTTGCTAAAAATCTATGAAATGTTGCTACCAGTAGTCTGAAATATAGTTAAACACATCAAGTGATTTGTTCAGTATGCTTGAAAAAGTCTACAGCTGACTTTGAGAAATATAAATGTAAACAGAACCAATTTACGGGTACTTCTTCGTATCTCATTGTATAATTCATAGTGTCAATGGCTGACTTAAAACCCTGTAATAACTTCACACATTATATTAATTGTGCATTATTTGTGACTGACCTTAACAATTACCACAACCAAATTAAACACTAATTAATTCACACGACAGTGAAATCAAACTCCCAAATTGGCCCTTACAGCAATCAGAGATCGTATCTCTTATGTTCAGATACAAAGAACTGCAAAGAGAGAGAACTTGAACCAAAACAACATACCCAGTAAATACATCTTCAAATGTGCAACGTGTTTACATACATACAATAAACTTCAATACTTTACAGACTTGCCACTTTGTACACATTTCCCATATACAATACGGATTTTGGGAGGAATATGGCTGTATCCCATTTTAATACA
Source organism: Lamellibrachia satsuma (assembly GCA_033239005.1). Classification (NCBI taxonomy): domain Eukaryota; kingdom Metazoa; phylum Annelida; class Polychaeta; order Sabellida; family Siboglinidae; genus Lamellibrachia; species Lamellibrachia satsuma. The sequence goes on along the minus strand of BSQZ01000013.1, from coordinate 12,139,342 downwards.
GATTTGCTTCAAATGAATGTTTTTTATAAAGTACCGTATTCCACCTAATAAATGTACAGTACGCTTAAAAAATTGGGCATGGAAAAATTTCAAGGAACCTTCTTATAATCGTACACTAAAATTTGTTTCTCTACACAATAAGAAACTGTTTAACACTAGTGGTGTCATTTGGTGACTAACGTAGAACTGTCAACTGTCTAACACCATATGGTGACATGTGTTAGTTCCACACTAGTTAAATTATGGGTCCTGCTGTTTAAAAAAGGTGGTGTACGCTAATTAGGGCATGTTTGCTTAATAGGTTGAATATGGTATATATTTTGTCGTACCCACCACACAAGTATGAGTGACAGATTTATAGAGGTTGAAAAGCAAATATGCTAGGCAAACCTAGCAGATGCTTTTGATGTAGGTAAATTTTGCAGCCTGGCAGATGGCGACACTCAATCTGAATAGGAATTATTCAGGCCGGTTGACCAATGAAAATATTTATATGAATTTATACAATTTAAAAAAAAAAAATATGGATTTCAACCCAAAACTGTGGCATGTCTTCATAATCATTACACAAACATCACACAGTGCTGATATAACCTAGACAACACCAGAATTGTCATTATTCAAGGACTAGTGTGTGTGTGTCTTCACTGCTTGCGTTCGCCACTTCACACATCATTGTAATGACTGCACTGCTCGGAATGACAACCTCCTCATAAACCGTGTCCGGTCCGCCAGTGGTGTCATCTGCTGTCACAAATAGCAACTGCTCTTGCGGAATGCCCTTAGGGGCTACCTCCACATTACTCCCTGGCCACTCTGAGATGGCCCCTAAATTCATGGTGCTCACCGCTGCACTGGATGTGTCCATCGCTAATGCAATGCTCGTGCCAGAAATGGTACTACAGGTTCCGTTCTCGTTAACAAATACAGACAGTGTTTGTTGTTCAGCCACGGGTTGTATCATGACGTCGGTGGTGTTGTCGCGGCCGACGATGACACGGTTCTTGCGCTGTCTCACGTGTCCACATCTGTGTTTCTCAAGATACTTCCGTTTCTCTACGCCATGGCCGCATTTGTCACAGTGGTAGCGGTACTCATTGAAGTGGAACGTCTTACGGTGTCGTTTCAGCGTGATCTCGTCCTTGAAGGTGCGTGAGCATAAGTCACACTCGCAGTCTCGGTCCACTGAAACAGAGTCCACACCAAACATAAACTACCCTGCTACTTCAACGACCAACATTATTTATAACAAATGTGCATTAAAATAATTTTTTAATTTAAAACACTGCCATTAAAGTTAACTCACTTCAATGTTTTGGATGCCTTCCTCACAGTTTAGAGTTTGAATTGAGCTGGAAATGATTTTTCTTCTCGAGGCGAAGTGCACCATATGCAGTTCAAGTCTACCGAGCATCAATTGGAATTTGGGCATGCACGCACCCACATACATACTTTAGTCTTGGATTGAAGTCTTTGGTTGACAAGTTGCAAAGAAAGTCTAAAATGAGTAGTGAGTAATTATGTGGAATGAATACATATAATAATGTATTTCAAGAATAATATACACATTTTTAATTAAATAATGAATTACCAAATCACATAAATTTGTACAAATATTCTACCAAAATGGTAATAATTTTTTTGTTATAATAGAAATGGGGGTCAGGTTTAAAAGAGACCTGTATTCGGCAGTATGGGATAAACTAATCATTCAATTTAAATAAAAACCATTAAATCCACACGTCTCTACACGAGCCAACCACCACACACCTTTGTGTACAGACATGTGTCGTGTGAGCTGCGTGCTGTAGTGGAACATCTTGCGACAGACGGGGCAGCGGAACTGCAGCAGCGGCTTGTCCTTGATGATGTTGTGTTTGATGCGTGTATGCACCATGAGTCCGGCGCGTGTGCTGTATGCGCGACCACACACATGGCACACGAAGCCCTTGGCGCCGACCGGATGCTGCAGTTTATGTGTACGCAGGTGGTCCTCATACGGCGTGCAGTAGCCACACAGGTTACAGTTGAAGAGCTGGGTGCGCTCGCTGTTACTGCGACACCGGTAGCGGATGTGGCCACGCATACTAACACGTGCGAACTGACGGCCGCAGTATGGGCAGCTGACGCGGTCAGGAGGTTCTCGCGCTAATGAAAGCTTCGACCGGATCGAGTAGTACTTGTTCTTCGCCATTTCAAACAGCTGCTCGAACTCTTGCTCGTTTGCATGCATCTTAAATAGAACGTATAATGAATTTTCATTGGTCAGCAGCTGTTGAACAAGTTGGGGATTTCGTATAATTAAAATGCCCAAATGGTCTTAATTTGTTTCTCTCAAAAGTACATCTTTAGAAATTAACAATGTTATACTTCTTAATTTACTCTTTATTGTAACATGGATGCCTAGATTGGATCACATTTAATGATGTCAGTATCTCGGGGAATACCAGGGAATCACCAATGCAAAGATGGTGGACGACATTGCGAGAATTGTAGAGCTCGACAACTTTTGATGGATATTATTATTATGCCAATTTACTTAATAAATTCATACCTGTGATATTAAGGAGGCATACATGCAATCTGATTGACTGGTTAATGTGATATTTGACTGTGAAAGTGAATTTTGGATGCTTTGATTTGGAGTGAATTGAGAACGGCATAGATTTTTGCCTGTGCCAGGCCCGGCCCCAGGGTAGTGGCACTGCGTGCAAAACGTTGCCATTAAACATAACGTTACATTGAACAGTAACTGTTTTGCAAATAAAATTCACATTGAAATGTTTATTAAATTCATTACTTTATTTATTGGTCTGCTAGTTATAAGAAACGAACGACCATATGTCAGTTTTAGTTTTATGCATGAAAACTTTGCTTCAAACTATAAAATGGGAGCTACTGTTCTTGGTACTACTGTAAAAGAAAAGGACTTAGGAGTTACAATAAGCGCTGATATGAAAGTTTCAGAGCAGTGTGGTATTGCAGCTTCAAAGGGTAATCAAATTCTTGGATTGATTAGAAGAAACATAACATACAAGGGAAAAAAGTTAATTATACCTCTTTATAAAGCAATAGTTAGACCTCATTTAGAATACTGTATACAAGCATGGAGACCATATCGTAAGAAGGATATAGATACGCTTGAACGCATACAAAGGAGAGCAACTAAAATGATTCCAGAACTTAGAGACCTTAGTTATGAAGAACGCCTGAAAGAATGTGGTTTAACAACTCTAGAGACAAGGAGGTTAAGAGGAGATCAGATTGAAGTTTTTAAGATATTGAATGGGTATGAAAATATTGATAGAAATATGTTTTTCTCACTCAAGAAGGATAGCAGAACTAGAGGACATGAGGTAAAATTAGTAAAGGATCAATGTAGATTGGACATCAGGAAGCACTCATTCTCACAGAGGACAATAAATGAATGGAACAAACTGTCTACAGATTGTGTAACTGCTAGCAGCGTGAATATGTTTAAAAACAAGGTTGACACATATATCAGGAGGGCGGGTTATAAGTAGGTGAACATTGTTGGACTCTCGATAAGCCAATGGCTTCCTTGTCCACTTGCCATCTGGGCCTTTGGCTTGGATGGCAAATCTTGTTAAATCTTGTTCATTACATATAATTATAATTTATACATTTTTGTGGGGCCAGTTCAAATCCATCTGGGCCAGTCCAAAACAGAACTGGGCCAGTTCACACAAAAATCTGTAATTATGGTTATGTAATCTACACATTACAGAAAACAAATTCACCAAGTGTTAGTGATATAGGTTGATTAATTCATGAGATATTAATCTGAGAAATATTAATAAATTTATTTATGTTAAACCTTATCCAAACAACCTAGCATGTCATAGTGGATAGGTTTGTTTTTCTGAGATGAATCCGAAATGAGATAAGTGAAAAAATATATTTAAGAAGCGACTTTTAAACGGTAAACCATCCCAGTACCTTCTTCATGTGTGTGATGATTCGTTTGCCACGCAGCTCCAGGCTGCACACTGGGCAGTCCACAGTGATGGGACTCAACTGCTTTGCATGCGCTATCTTGTCTTGTTCAAGCAGCTTCAGCATCTCTTCAGTATTCTCGAGCGTCATGTGCATCTGTTTCACATGCTTAATCATCGACGTTCGCTGCACAAACTGCTGCGAGCACACGAGGCAACCAATTGTCTTCTCCACGCTGTCAATCGTACGTCGAAACTGCTTCTTTTTTGTCCCCTTTGCTGGTTTGGCTACTGTTTGCAAGGTGACAGCACTCGTGCCATCACAACTGGGATTGTCCTCCGACGTCCCAGCGTCTTCCACGGCTGCCTTGAATTGACTGGTGGTGGTGTCCGTTGGATGTGTGGCGACTAAGTCCTGATAGGCTGACGAGGATATCTTGTGTTTGAAGACAATGTGATTGTGGAGAGTCTTACTTGTATAGCACACATAGCTGGGGCAAAGGGCACAATGGTACTCATGTTTGGAAAGCGCTGCCACCGCAGCTCGCTTGTTGCTTATAACCTGCTCATAGGCAACATATGGCTTCCGATTCCTCTGTGCTCGTTGTCGCCCTTTGTAAACACGGTTTGTGCATTGCGCTGTATCCAACTGTCCTTCAACAGGACACCTTAGTTCTTGAGTGATTGGTTCCTTTTTCACTTTGTTGTATATGCCATCAACCACACCGCTGTCTGCCAACTGATCTAGCTGATCACCACAATTGGCGTCATTGTTTTTCTCGCCAACAACAGTAGTCTCAGTTAGCGACTTCTTCATCGTACCTTGGCGTGTTAGAACGTCACTACCTGATCCTGCAACTACAGCCACATTTTTGCCTCTACGCTGAGCCTTTCCCTGTGACTGGCCTTCTTCCCCTGTTGCATCCGGATCTATTGGCTGACAACCTCGGGTAGACCGTCTCTTTGATAACATCACGTAGTCAGACGACATCTCCCGGAAAGTTCTCCTCTTCCTACGATGGCCACGTCCCAACCTTCCATCAGTGCCTACTTCACTCTCCTCTGCAGCCGGGGATTTCACAGTACAGCTCATCTCCATTTGATTTACATCAGGCTTTACTTCCAGTAGTGTCTCACAGGTATCAGCACTCGGTGTGGCGGATATGGTTTTGATGTTGCACCGCCATCGATCAGGGAGCAGCTCAAACAAGTTGTTGTCAACATCTGCAGTGGAAACAATAGATCAGTTTTCAAGCATATATATGGCAGAGACTTGAAATGAGTTGGACGAAAATCGTATAACTGCAGCAAAAAGCTGTCTTCTATAATCTTGCTAGCATATGTATATTTGAATGTTATGCTGCTCCTCCTACTCTCGAGTGCCAAATAAACATATAGGCCAAATAACAATATAGGGTGGCAAATCAGTCAAATTTAATAATACAGTAGAACCCTAGATGAACGACCATCCTGATCAGCGACCACCCGCCTTTCCCGACTGTTTTTTCATTGACGGACTACGACCACTTTATAAATGACCCCTTGTCAACGACCAAGGCAATTCAAATTTTACCCCTGATGAACGACTATCCGATAGATTACAGCACACTTTTATTACTCTTGAGTGCCGAATAAGCGTCCCTATATGCGTATTTATTTGATGAAAAATGCCACCCTATATGCACCTTATTTGGCACTATACTACTAACTATACTACTATTAAATTTAAACATTTGTACCAGCCTATATTCTCCGATAATCGTGGCAAATTATGCAGGGCATAATTTTTAGGAGAGCAACCCCTCTCACTCCCTAGCTAGCGCTAATCAATCATCCACGGAGCGGTTTACCGCTCACGCTAAAATCACTTGCCCCCAACTAGAGTTGCGTGTGGTTTCCCCTGAAACGGGCTTGCGTATTCAGTTCAATAAAACTTTAACGTCCATTTAAAAATGGAAAATTCCCCGGTGTTTCACAGATATAAAATGCAGTTGCTATATCTATGGTGACATGAATACGCACAAAGTTTATACATGGACTGTCAAGGAACAACACAAAAGTGGTCGAGTTGTTGTGTCAACTCTAGCATGACTGCATGAGCTTGAGTTGGAGCGCCTGGAGAAGTGCTCTGAGCAGATGGCCATTGGCGACTTCTTCTGCAAGAAGCAGTGAGATTTGATGCGGGACACTGGAAGAGAAGTGTAGTTCGATACTGGACACTGCAGATAGTCACTGTGGACGAATGGTGTAGTTAGATGTAGGACACTGCACTGTATATATGTTTCTGCACATTTTATGCACTGTATATATGTTGTTTAGTTTTATTAAAGTTCTACCCGCGTTTTTTCTATACAAATGACTTGTGTTTTTCTTTATAGGGCTGATACGTCAAAATAGCTCAACCCCTCATCAGAGACCGCCCCTCTTTTAAGACCGCTCCACTCCGATTTTGTGATTGGTCTTAAATGGGGAGTTTTACTGTAGTATAGCGCCGAATAACAGTATAGGGGGGCAAATAGTAGTACAGTGCAAAAAAGTCACTATTATATTTGTCTTTTTTTAGCGACGAAGCAATTTTTTACCCGGCGTGAAGCCAAGGCGTCCCTAGAAAAGTACGTGGATCGCCGGGTATTTTTTTCTCTGCTGAATATGCATAAACTTTATGCATATTCTCGTCACCGCAGAGATAGTAACCACATTTTATATCTGCGAGTTTTTAAATGGACATTAAAGTTTTATTGAATTGAATATGCAAGCCTGAGTCAGTGGAAACCGTCAGCAGCCGGTTACGACCGGTTTGAGGTTTTTTGCACGGCAGCCATTTTTGGTTGGTTTATGTGGTGATAATGCCATTTTAACTAATAATATACCATGTCGAGCTCCCAAGAACTAAGGATTGTGACCGATTCATCTAATCATGGAAATGTAACGGTCTAAAGCTTCGGGTTCAAAATCTAGGATGCTCAGAAGCAAGGGATCCTGCTAAATTCACAACTGTCATTCGAAAGAATAAAACTTAGCTGTGAGAGGGAGCCACATGCAGCTCCAGTTTGGAGCTAGTCTCCCTTATCCAACTCTCTCTCTCGGTTTCTTGAATCCGCTGAGATGTGTGCCACAAACGGTGGTGTCACAGCGCGGACCTTGGATAATCGAAGCTAGCGCGAGCAGTAAACCGCTCCCTGAATGATTGATTAGCACTAGCAATAGGGAGTGAGATTGATTGCTCTCCTAAAAATTATATCCTGCATAATTTGCCACGATTATCGGAGAATATAGGCTGGAACAAATGTTTAAATTTAATAACAGTATAGTGCCAAATAAGATGCGTATGCGGTGACATTTTTCATCAAATAAATACGCGTATAGGGACGCTTATTCGGCAGTCATGAGTACACGCTTTGCAGAGGATTATGTTACAAAGATGACACTGAGCATGAAGGTGGCTGGAAAGAGACCAAGAGGAAGGTCCTGGTTACAGAGGAAGTTGATTTCTTGCCATCCTGAGAGGAGTTCAGGCATAACTTGAATTCCTAACTGGAGTGTGATAGCGAGATAAAATGAGGATTTCACAGGTGAACGCTGTAAATTATGTGGCACTTTTGTGCAAAGAATTAACTCAGTTTCAGCCAACTTACCGTGGATGGAAAGTTTTATCCACTGGTTGTCATGTTTTTTCACAGCAATACAGAATTCTTCATCTGTAAGAAATAAAACACAATAATTATATAGATACCTTTTATAAGTTTTGAGTTTTGTTGTCCCCAAATAAAAAGTTAAAGAAAAGAAAGATAAAAATATTTATATATTCTTTAATATAAAATGTTTTCATCACCTTATTAATTTTTAATATGTTCCGAAGTTCCATGAACAATTCTGGATATAGCGCTATGCCAAATAAAAAATATATTATAATCAGATTTAGGAAATCATACTTCAATTTTATAATAAAGTTTCATTACAAGCCCTGATCTTTCACACTGACCTTTGTTATTTGTAGCATTTAGCCACTGATCAGTTTCAGCAGGCAACTTCTTACAAATGTTGAAGAGTTTCTGGGGAAACTGGAACTCGTATGTCCGTGCATTAGAACCAGTAAGATCACTCATTTCACCACCTGGTATGGAAACAATTGAAGACCTATAATGAAATACACCATAATTGGTCATCTTACTGCAAACAAGATAACACAACCAGCATCTATCGATTATAATGCAAAGTAATATTTTTATTTTATTTTAAGCAATCATAATAATATATATGATAATTTTTCTAAAACCTAGAAATTAAGATATGAATAATGATACTTCTTTATTACAGTTTACAAATAGTGAAATGAGGATGGAATGATTCCACGAATCTTACACTCAGATAACTACATGTCATTCATAATCATTGCTCATGGGCGATGTGGCAATGACAATGTCATCCTTATGTTATGGTTTTATGTTTGCTTTCTGGCTGGGCTCTTAATATGGGTCTTAAATGAGCATTTAATTGATTTAAGCCAGATGTTTGCAGAGGAGTTTGGAGACGAGTTTACACCGAGCTTTAAAGCTGTCAGCGCTGTGAGCTTAAGTGGCTTATTTTTGTCAATTATTCCATTTCTGAACTATACGTTGATAAAAGCTCTTGTAATTATTGAGATGTCCTAATTACATTAGATAATTATTGTATTAGAATGTTGAAGGCTTAGTCATGTCACCAAGTAAATTTTTATGTTACAAAGTCAGTCTGACAATTTGTTTTCATTTCTGCACAGACAACCAGCTTAGTTCTGATATCAGATCTGTCATAGTTCCATGTGTACGTTCATGCACGGTTGCTTTGCTGCACTATTTTTTTATTATTTCAATAATGACGTTTGGCCAGCTAGGTAATTCGTTTTACTCCGACCGATGCACAGCCCGGCCATTGGCATGATAGTCCACATGGCCGTGTGGTCTTATGAATGGTATATGCACTGTTTCCTGGACTTTTCCAGAATAATTAATTAGACAGATTTTGTTGGCACAAGGACTGCTGACAGTGCTGTTGGAATGTTACAAGGAACTTGGCCCATTTTCGCCCAACATCATACCGGGTAAATACTAGCTATTTAACCATATTTTTGACATCTGCAATTAAGAATTGTGTTTGCCTACACTTGTAGTGTATATAAGAAGTTATGCAAGCTTCGTATGTACGATCCTTAGGTGTATCCTGAATTAATGCGGTCTTATTAACACATCTCTTGACTCCGCTCCAAGAACAAGAGAACAACTTACTTGCGAAACGCGCACTAATCTGAATGTTTGCCTTCAGGCGTCGTCTGAAGGTTTGCTCTGTGATTTGATCGCCAGCAGTAACCGCGAGCAGCATGTCCGTTGAAATTAATTTAATTTCGTTGAAACAGTTCACCCGATTGGTATATCCATATTTATGTGAATTTTCTCATAATTCAACCAAGCATTCTGAAGCCATTACCAGGATGATTTGGGTAAGAACACGTACTTACATCCGATCAATCCTTAAAATGTGTATTATATGTGTATTATTAAACACTATTCTCATTTACCAAAGTTATTGTTGGTGGAATCAAATAGGACTTAATACATTATTAGTTGTCAATGCATTGCCACAGTCGCAGGCGGATTTAGAGGGGCTCGTGGCATATGCTCCATCACGTACAGTATATAGTATATATAATAGTGCCCCTTCGCAGCTCTGGGGCCCCATGCAGTCAAAATCACATACACAATCAAGTTGTGTATGTGATTTTGAGCACAACCACATAATTTAATTTCAATGTTTTTTTAAAAAAAATGTTGTGCTATCCAACGCTGAGGTGCTGTTTGAGAAATCGCGCCCACTAAACCGCCTAAAAACTGGCCTTCCACCTGGCGTGTTTGTTGGTAATGAGCTAAAGACAGATATAAGTGGTTATTTGCAAATTACGCGAGTACGATCGTTCACTACACGCTCTCGATGGACTAACTTTACTCAGAGCTAGTGTGTACACTAGCTCTGCTTTACTTTGTTTGATGTTTTTGTAGTCAGTATTTATTGTATTGTGTTACACTTACACGAATGGGTAAATACTTTGTGTAATTGTACAATATATACGTTTGGTTCATGCATAATGTTGTATACCTGCCTTCGAATAATAGCCTATAGCCAATATAATATAGGCATTTTCCGGGCTCTCCCCGGAGTCGGAATCCCCTCCCGGTTACCAAACTGAATAAATATACTGACTTCAGTTAAGTTATGGACTCTGCCAATTAACGAAGTTGAAGTAGAAATGCCAGTGCCGTGGCAGTGCCAGTAGAGGTCAGACCACAGTGCAAAATTGCAAGCCATTGATGACCATGTTAACGTTTTGCTTGATAAAAGAAAACCTAACCATAACTAATTCTGAAATGAGTAAATTTTTCACTGCAACTGCCATCTTGACATTGTCATTGTCATTGACATGCTTACCAAGTTTTGTCAAAGTCACATACGCTCTTTTAAAACGCCCCCACATCAATATTTACAAAATAGCCATGTATTCATGCGCCCATAGCACAAAAATTCCAATAAATCCCTCTGTCTGTTAAACTTAAAAATGCACAATTTACAGCCAATAACTTCTACAAACAAACCTGTGAATATGCCTGCTCAACTGCACTTATGTCACATCATATGAATTGTTTAATTTTACATATAACAATTTAATACGCCCCACATTCGTGTAAAACAATAAACAGGAAGGTCAACTGTGGTCCGAGCCCAGTAGCAGGGCCCATATTCTCGAAAGACTTATCCACCAAGTGGATAAACGAGGGATCGCCAGTAGATATTATCTACTTAGATTTTCAGAAAGCTTTTGACAAAGTACCACATCAAAGATTACTACGTAAATTAAAACCCCGTGGTATCAGGGATGGCATAACTGACTGGATAGAACAATGCATGGCTGACTGACAGAAGACAGCTTGTAGTAGGTGGAGAAGTTTCAAACTGGAAATCAGTTTTGAGTGGGGTACCACAAGGATCAGTATTAGGACCTTTATTATTCTTAATATATATAAATGACGTTAACACTGGTGGTGATCAACAACATTTACAAAAGGATCTAGATAAATTAGCAAAATGGTCTGAGAAATGGCAGATGTTGTTAAATTTTGGGAAATGTAAATGCCTAATTACAGGACGTGGGAACTTGGATGTAAACTATAAAATGGGAGATACTGTTCTGGGTACTGCTGTAAAAGAAAAGGACTTGTGAATTACAATAAGCGCTGATATGAAAGTTTCAGAGCAGTGTGGTATTGCAGCTTCAAAGGGTAATAAAATTCTTGGGTTGATTAGGAGAAACATAACATAGAAGGAAAAAAGCTAATTATACCTCTGTATAAATTAATACTATTGCTTTATACTATAAAGCAATAGACCTCATTTAGAATGCTGTATATAAGCGTGAAGACCATATCGTAAGAAGGAAAGCAACAAAAATTATTCCAGAACTGAGAGACCTTAGGTATGAAGAATGCCTGAAAGAATGCGGTAACATTGTGGTTTAACAACTCTAGAGACAAGGAGGTTAAGAGGAGATGAGATTGAAGTTTTTAACATATTGAATGGGTATACAAATATTGATAGAAATATGTTTTTCTCACTCCAGAAAGATAGCAGAACTAGAGGACATGAGGTAAAATTAGTAAAGGATCAGTGTAGATTGGATATCAGGAAGTACTCGTTCTCACAGAGGACAATAAATGAATGGAACAAATTGCCTACGGATTGTATAACTGCTAGCAGCGTGAATATGTTTAAAAACAGGGTTGATACATATCTCGGGAAGGCGGGTTACACGTAGATGAACATTGTTGGATCTCAATAAGCCAATGGCTTCTTTGTCCACTTGCCATCTGGTAATTCGTAACTTATGTTTTTCATAAATATGGCAGCAAAGCTGCTTCCGAGGCGGTCACTCGCAGAATATCTAATGTCAAAACAACATGGCAAATGTAAGATTATGATGGAAGCATGCCAGTCTTGAACATGTAATGTATTATGAATATGATATGTAATAATGTAATACTTCAGTTGGCCTGTTCAGTATTTAGCACATCGGATAATATTTACGCAGATATTCCATTAGTGAACCCCCCGGGACAGTCACATTTACGGAAAACGAGTTACAAATTCATAAGTCTATTGAATACAGGCCCTAAGGCTGAGTTAGGCAAGCGGGCTCACCTTTCGTTCCAATGACCAAGAAATTATTAAAATGTGAGGATACAGGCCACCAAAATTTTTCTTTTCAAGGCTATTTGAAGCATTATTAAAATACAATAACCACACGGTAAACCCGTATTTCATGTTTATTATCATAATAAATTACTAAAAGAGATAATAAAAACTGACCAGGAGAAATTAAGAATATCATGCTGGCAGTTTACTCAGAATGTGTTGTAAAAGTGGGAGATTCCGGTCATTTCTCCAGTAGACTGAGGGCTGGCATGGTAACTGGTGCGACCAATAAGCTCGTGCACAATTCTTTGAAAATCGGGTAACCTAGGCTATGCATGATGTATTATGTGAGGCCGGCATAGACAGAACCAACGCAGTCTCAAACAAACATGCTATCTTAGAGAACTAATTTAGTAAACAAAGTTGAGTTTGGACACAAGTACCATATGTAGCTAAGTAGGCATACTGATACTTGAACAACCCAGTATGGACATACATCCCACAAGTGCAGGCTTATGTTTTCGGCAGTCTGCACTCATGCCTATCCCTGGAGGCAACGGCAAGTGTCTTGCCTACTAACACAATGATCAATCTTAACACTGGGCTACAAACATTTTTTAATGTAAAAGTTTTGTGAAACCACAAAATTAGTCTGAAATTAGACAAGCGAAAAATTTTAATTGAGGAGGAACCTATATTTCGTCTAAAGTACAAGCATGGCTTGCTAGAGATAACACATAATTGAGTAATTACAATGTCTCTGTTTCCTTTTGAAGTAAACTGATGGAAGTCATCATGATGGAACAGACACCAACATTTCAAGTGTGCCTTCCCACAGCATTGCTGGATGTGTGCTGCAGTGTCGCGGAGGATCAAATTGGGAAACTTCAAAAGCTTCATGCGATCACAACAAGAGGCAAGTTTTTATAAAATTATCTGACCCGCAAGTATAATTAACTGTCAAAACGGTTAAAAATCACAGATCGTGCACCTTACATGCACACCTGCCCGCACATAAGAATGTTCACGTAATTTAATTGTTCACAACTTTTAAATGTTTAAATAAACAGTGCCTGGTGGACCGAACTTGATATGAAATGTTTCTGAATATTTTCTTAAGTGTCTTTTTAAAGCTGCCATGAGATCATTTTATTGAAACCTTTAGAAATATTGGGATGTTTTTTATCTTACTTATTGGATTGAAAGAGCGATGGTTGATCTGTTTTGAGAAACATTGATATGTACATTGCGGCTGGGTAGTTCTTATGTTCTAAGGTAAATCATAAGGTAAATCATAAGGTAAATCATGACAGAACTGTAGCCAACAAACAGCACACAATAGACACACTTTACAGTCTACTTTACAGTACACAACAGTGCACTTTACAGTACAATGTGGTGTATTTTACAACACGATTTACAAAAATTTATAATGTGCTTTACAACACACTTCATGATACACTACACTGTACTTTATGATGTTGTTTACAGTGTGCTTTACAACATAATTTATAGTGAACTTTACAGATAGTTTTGGTTTCTCTTGTAAATCATGACAGAACTATAGCTAACCAGCATCACGCTGATGACACATTTTACAATGTACTTTACAGTCAAATACAATACAATTTACAATGTATTCACATGGTATTTTACAGTGTCATGTACAATGTGCTGTACAATATATTATATAGTGCAGTTTACTGTGACGTTTACAGTGTTGTTTACAGTGCACTTTTTAATGCAGTTTACAATATACTGTATAATATACTTTAGAACACAGTTTACAGCATACTTAAAAAAAAATTGTCACCGCATTTCCTTTTCAGGGGAAGACATAGAGATAACCGTGAGACGGGAGGAGGAGAAGGAAGGGATTCTGTTGGTCTTCCAAGGTTTGTTCATGGGTGATTCCTAAGGGTGAAGTTAAGGGGCTGTTCACAGCTGTCAACATTTACCTAATACTATAAACCGTACTAAAGGGGAGGGGGTCTGAACTGCTACAGAAGTACTTTTGTTTTAAATCTCATAATTGGCGCCATCACATACCAGACATCAAAGGAGTGTACACTTGAGATTAATGCTGGCTCCTGAGTTAGCTCCAATAACCCATAAAGACAGTTGGTGCATTACGCCACTCAGTACTTCCTCCATTTTGTGCGATCTCTAGCTGTTTTCTCTGCCATCTTCCAAGAACTCCATCTGAGTTGTTTTCTCTAAGCTTCCACTGTTCCATGTTGATTTTAGTCTTCTGTTTACCTTCGCAGGCCCGTGTTAGAGATATTTTTGTTGTTATTTCCATCTCTTCTAAGTGTGCGGCCGATCTATCTCCATCGTCTGATCTTGATTTCTTCTGAGATTAGTGACATACAAATGTGGTGGTATAGGTCTTTTCATTGGCCAGTGTACCTTTAAAATTCTTCATAGGCATATTCTTTGAAAAACTTTCAATTTCTTCTTATCTGTTTGTGTGAATCTCCACCTTTCAGCTCCATACAATAGCACTGCTACAACATTGCTCTTGACGATTTTCTGGTGTAAACATTAATTAATTGTAATTAATTTCAATTGTAATTGAATTTCATTAGAACACTAATTGTACTCGGGCTTTCATAATGCTGTGTAATTGTAATTGAGTATAGTAATTGAATCTAACCCTGCTTTGTACAGGTGCCGCTGGCAGCATCATCAACATTCTCAACAACCAGTGGAGTTGTTCCATTGAAAGTGTCGACTTCTTGCCACAGCCAGATCTCAGCAATATAGACGTAGCACAGAATCTGTCTGCAGCTAAGCGTCAACCCAAGACATCTGCTCACTCAGCTGAAACTGAAACAGTGGGAGAAACTGTGACAGATGCTTGTGAGAAACCTGCAGCAACAGAAATCTTGGAGCATCAGACGTCAGAGCTTCAGCCATCAGAGAAGGTTCATACCCAGATAAAAATGACTTTGCATGCTTACCAGACATTATTTAACAAGATTGCCATCTCAAACAACAAGTTCCAGATGGCAAGTGGACAAGGAAGCCATTGGCTTATCGAGAATCCAACAATTTTATCATCTATGAATATCCCTCCCTTATCAGATATCTGTCAGTTCTATTCGTTTGGCAGTTTGTTCCATTCATTTATCACCCTCTGTGAGAATGAGTACTTTCTCATGTCCAACCTACATTGTTCCGTAACTAATGCTGCTTTGTGTCCTCTGGTTCTACTGCCTTCTTTAATTTTGAAGAACATATTCCTATCAATATCCTCATAACTGTTCACTATTTTAAACACTTCTATTTGGTCTCCTCTTAGTATCCTGGCTTGTCTATGTCCTTCTTACGATATGGCCTCCATGCTTGTATACAATATTCCAAATGTGATCTAACTATTGCTTTGTACAGGGATACAATTAGCTGTTTCTGTGATAGTTCTCCTAATTAGCCCTAGAATTTTATTTCCTTTTGAAGCAGCAATCCCACATTGCTATGAAACTTTCATACCACCACTAAATATTACCCCTAAGTCAGTTTCTTGTGTGGCTCTACCTAGTATAGCATCCCCCATTATATATTCTCTGCCCAAGTTTCCATGTCCTAAGTGTATACATTTTCACTTCCCAAAATTTAATAACATTTGCCATTTTTTTTACTATTTAACTAATTTCTCGTGATCATCCTGTAAACTTTGTTTATCAATCAATTGTAAACTTTCTGAATACTTTTGTGTCATCTGTGAATTTCAATACTTTGCTAGATATGTCATCTTCCAAATCATTTATATATTAAAATCAGTATAGGGCCTACTACTAATCCCTGTGGTACCTCACTTAGAACAGATTTCCAGTTTGAAATCTCACCATCTATTATTACTCTGTCTTCTGTGTGTAAGCCACTTTTCTATCCAGTTGATTACATCATTACTTATACCGTAGACTTTTAATTTAAGTAACGATCTTTGATGTGGCACTTTATCGAAAGCTTTCTCAAAATCTAAGTAGACAACATCCATTGGTGACCCATCATCTACCCACTTTGTAATTTCTTCCAAAAAATAAGAGATTGGTTAGACATGACCTTGCTTTTAGGAACCCATGTTGAGATGTATTTATTAATTTATGTTTTATTGAACTTCTGCTGGTGCTCGTCTCGTTCTTGGCCAAGCGACAGTGATTGCTCTTTTATGGAAGATGTAAGGCAAGCCAGTCTTGTCATAAAAGTAGGATTAATTAAAACATTAAATATATGAGACAATGTTTACTACATTAATGTTATATATTCAATACAAGTATATGTGTATGCGTTTTATAAAGCGTGTGGAACAGTTATGGCAAGCCTGACTTGTCATAAAAAGCTGAAATAATTGGAACAATGTGGCAAAATGAAAAAATAACAATATGTGAAGTACAAAATATTGTGTGTTTATAAAAGGCGTGAATTTTTTCTTATTCAGAATCAACCACAGAAAAAAAGAAGAGTTCTTCCAACCTACAGAAACAAATATGGTCCTGAGCAAATTAGTCGTGCATATGACATGTGGAAGAATGAAGGCGTTTCTGTATATAAAGCAGCAAAAACATGTGGTATTCCAGTGGGAACACTACGCGACAGAACAACTCGAGGCCACTGCAATCCATATAAATATAAATCTGGACCAAATCCATTGTTGAGCAGTACTGAAGAAGCAGCTTTAGTGGCTCACGTGAAGGACATTGCTGCCTGTGGTTACGGGTACACTAGAAGGGAGCTAGCAGAGCTTGCTGGGGAAACAGCTTTCTTCTTGAACAAGAGAGACACAAGTGCACCATTACACGATAAGTGGGTGTATGAATTCCTGAAAAGATGGCCTGAACTAAAAATGATAAAACAAAAAGGTTTGTCTATGGTTAGGGCCCGCAGCAGTGCAACAAGAGAAACATTGGATAATTACTACAAAGAACTGCTCATCATTCTCCAGAAATATAAACTTTTGGAGAAACCTCACCGGATTTTCAATGTAGATGAAACAGTGGTTTCGACTGAACATATACCACCCAAAATTGTGGCACAGCGTGGGCGTACACCAGCGGGGGCTGTGGTATCCAACAGATCAGCCACTGCCACGATAATTAGTACTGTAAGTGCTATTGGACAGGTACTGCCACCCTACATAATATTCAAAGGGAAGCGAATGTGCCACGACCTACTGGCAGGTGCATTTCCTGGCACCCAAGCAGCGATGTCCGAGACGGGTTGGTCGAACACAAAAGTATTTCAAATGTACTTGATTGAACATTTCCTGAAATATGTCCCGACCAACAAAGATGAACCTCTCCTCCTCCTCTATGATGGACACAGCTCCCACATAAATGTGCCACTGATTGAGTGGGCACGGAAGCACAACATCATCTTGTTCCTGTTACCTGCCCACACCAGTCACTTGCTGCAGCCACTTGACGTAGGGGTTTTTGGGCCTTTTGAGGTGTCATACTATAGCGAGTGCAGCAACTACTTGCGAAAACATCCAGGCCAAATAATAACACAATATGATGTATGCTGCCTCACAGCCCATGCACTCAGTCATACAATGACTCTGGGAAACATCATCGGCAGTTTTAAAAGGACCGGCATTTACCCATTCAATGCCAGTGTGGTCACTGATGAGCAGCTGGCACGAAACACGTCAGTGAATCCACCAAAACAACACTGCCGTGGTGACCAGCATGAACCGAACACAAATGTGAACTCAACAGTGCATGGCACTGATGACCAGCATGAACCGAACACAGATGTGAACTCAACAGTGCATGGCACTGGTAACCAGCATGAACAGAAACAAATGTGAACTCAACAGTGCATGGCACTGGTGACCAGTGTGAACCACAGTGTGAACCAAACACAACTGACAACAGCAATACATCACCCCAGCAAAATCACAATAAATTAGCAAACTTTTTACATGAAAAAAAAACGCTTCGTGCCACCATACAAACATACACACACACTTCAAACAGTCACTGGAGGGCAACCAGGTCAGAAAGAAGTAAAAAAACTCCACACACTGCTGGGAAACAGAAAATGATGTGTTCGGCTTGTGTCGCATGCAGTGCCCACCCAACACGCACACACACGCACACTTTCCGTGTGACACCTCGGCAACAGTGCAACCACTGGGTGCACCTCAGCGTGTGCACCCACGATGCCGAGGTGTCACACAGTCAATCATTTCGCTGTCCATGCCACACATTTTTAGAAGAATAGTAAACTTTACATGGGCTGATAGTATGATTTCCAGGACAATAGGTTTATTTTTGTCCACTGTGTTTGTTAATATACTTATACTTTCACTAAAAAAATATTAAATTGTTTTCATCCTTTTCCATATAAAAATAGTTTCATTCAAATTCACAATGATAAAATTACATTTTGATATGTTCTTTTATGCACGAGTATACAAATGTGTTTACTCTTAAAAAAATTCTCAAAAAAAAATTGGAAATCATGTTACTAGCCCCTATAGATACATTTTAACCTTGGTTTTTCTTTTAACTGTTTCAAT
The DNA here is from genome assembly GCA_033239005.1 of Lamellibrachia satsuma. NCBI lineage: Eukaryota > Metazoa > Annelida > Polychaeta > Sabellida > Siboglinidae > Lamellibrachia > Lamellibrachia satsuma. The sequence goes on along the minus strand of BSQZ01000013.1, from coordinate 12,120,643 downwards.
AATACTTTTTAAATATGTAATAAAAAAATTCCTCATAACAATAAATCCTTTAAATATCACCAATGTGGGCACTGCATATGACACGCGCGCAAATGCACAAACAGCTTTTAAAATGTCATTAAAAATACGTTTTCTTTTAATGAAATGTCTTCGTGGTCATTCAGTCGTTTTAATTTGCTCAAATAATATTAAAAGTTAATCTCAACAGCTAAAATGCACGCAACTAGTTGCAATAATCATTATTACAGACAACGAACGGCCTAGTGACGTTGATGCATTTATTTAATTCATTGTCAGCACGGCTTGCCATAGATATAGGTTAAATTTCTCCAGTTTCCGGTTTCCGCGCGACATGGTTTGGACGGTCAATATTCGTAAGTTTTTCATTCAAAACAACTTCTCTTATAATTTGTTTGCATTGAATAGATGCAGTAGCTGTTAGTGATTTGGTATATCGATCTCTTGCACAAAAACATTTTTTGTAAACGGCATATTCTATAAGGTAGGTTGAAAACTACACCTACCAGTGCCAGTGGCAGTAGTAGGCAGTATACCCTGCACTTACACGAATGGGTAAATGCTTTGTGTAATTGTACAATATATGTAAGTATATATATATATATTTGGTTTATACGTAATGTTGTATATCTGCCCGCCAACAATAGGTATTTTCCGAGCTTACTGGTTACCAAACTGCCACAGTGCTAGTGCGTGGCAGTGCCAGTAGAGGTCGGACCCGTACAGTGCAAAATTGCATTGCTATTGGCATTGGTGGCCATGTTAACGTTTTGTCTGATATAAGAAAACCTGACCATAACAAATTCAGAAATATTTTTTTTCACAGCAACTGCCATCATCTCATTGACATGCTGACCAAGTTTTGTCAAAATCACATACCTCCACGTGCAATGCCCGTCAATATTAAAAAAAATTGTCATGTATTCATTCTCATAAATCCCTCTGCTTGTTAAACTAAAAATGCACCATTTCATAGCCAATACCTTCTACAAACAAACCTGTGAATATATCTGATCAACTGCACTTATGTTACATCATATGAATTGTTTAATTTCACATATCACAATTTAATAAGCCCTACATTCGTATGAAACAATAAACAGGAAGGTCAACTGTGGTCTGACCCCAGTAGCAGGGCCCGTATTCTTGAAAGACTTACTAATTCGTAACTTAAAGTTTCCATAAATATGGCAGCAAAGCTGCCTCCGAGGCAGTCACTCACAGAATATCTAATATCAAAACAACATGGCAAATGTAAGATTATAATGGAAGCATGCCAGTCTTGAACATGTAATGTATTATGAATATGATATGTAATAATGTAATACTTCAGTTGGCCTATTCAGTATTTAGCACATTGGATAATATTTACGCAGGTATTCCGTTAGTGAACTTCCCGGGGACATTATTGCCGCATATTTACGGAAAACTTGAGTTACGAATTCGTAAGTCTTTCGAGAATATGCATATGGCCCTGAGCATGAGTTCGGCAAACAGGCTCACCTTTTGCTTCCTGGGACCGGGAAATGAATAAAACTTAAAAGGCGAGGATACAGGCCACCAAAAAGGCTTATGTTTTCGGCAGTCTGCACTCATGCCTATCCCTGGAAGCAACGGCAAGTGTCTTGCCTACTAACACAATGATCAATCTCAACACTGGGCTACAAACATTTTTTAATGTAAAAGTTTTGTGAAACCACAAAATTAGTCTGAAATTAGACAAGCGAAAAATTTTAATTGAGGAGGAACCTATATTTCCTGTAAAGTACAAGCATGGCTTGCTAGAGATAACACATAATTGAGTAATTACAATGTCTCTGTTTCTCTTTGAAGTAAACTGATGGAAGTCATCATGATGGAGCAGACACCAACATTTCAAGTGCGCCTGCCCACAGCGTTGCTGGATGTGTGCTGCAGTGTCGCGGAGGATCAAATTGGGAAACTTCAAAAGCTTCATGCGATCACAACAAGAGGCAAGTTTTTATAAAATTATCTGACCCGCAAGTATAATTAACTGTCAAAACAGTTAAAAATCACAGATCATGCGCCTCACATGCACACCTGCCCACACATAAGAATGTGATTTAATTGTTCACAACTTTGAAATGTTTAAATAAACAGTGCCCAGTCAATGGAACTTAATGTTAAATGTTTCTGAGTACTTTGTTAAGTGTTTTTGTAAATCTGCCACAAGATAATTTTGTAAAACCTTTAGAAATAGTGTGATGTTTTTTATCTTACTTATTGGATTGAAAGAGCGATGGTTGGTCTGTTTTGAGAAACATTGATATGTACATTGCGACTGGGTAGTTCTTATGTTCTAAGGTAAATGATAAGGTAACTCATAAGGTAAATCATGACAGAACTGTAGCCAACCAACATCACACTGTAAACACACTTTACAGTGCACTTTACAGTACACAACAGTGCACTTTACAGTACAATGTGGTGTATTTTACAACACAATTTACAAAACTGTATAATGTCCTTTACAACACACTTCATGATACACTTTACATTGTACTTTATGATGTCGTTTACAGTGTGCTTTATAACATAATTTACAGTGAACTTTACATATAGTTTTGGCATTCTTTTGTAAACCATGACAGAATTATTGCCAACCAACATCACACTGGAGACAAAATTTACAATGTCCTTTACAGTCAAATACAATGCAGTTTACACCACAAAACACCATTTACAGCATATTTACATTTTACATATATTTTACAATATATTTTATAATGCAGTTTACTGTGACGTTTACAGTGTAGTTTACAGTGCACTTTTTAATGCAGTTTACAGTGCCAGTTACAATGCAGTTTACAATATACTGTATAATACACTTTAGAACACACTTTACAGCATACTTAGCAAAATTTGTCATTGCACTTCCTTTTCAGGGGAAGACATAGAGATAACCGTGAGACGGGGGGAGGAGAAGGAGGGGATTCTGTTGCTCTTCCGAGGTTTGTTCATGGGTGGTTCCTAAGGGTGAAGTTAAGGGGCTGTTCTCAACTGTCAACATTTATCTAATCGTACAAAGCTTACTAAAGGGGAGGGGGTCTGAACTGCTACGAAAGTACTTTTGTTTTAAATCTCATAACCGTTCACATGTTCATGTAAACCACCTTTGGCACCATCACATACCAGACATCAAAGGAGTGTACACTTGAGATTAATGCTGGTTCCTGAGTTAGCTCCAATAGCCCATAAAGACAGTTGGTGCATTACGCCACTCAGTACTTCCTCCATTTTGTGCGATCTCTAGCTGTTTTCCCTGCCATCTTCCAAGAACTCCATCTGAGTTGTTTTCTCTAAGCTTCCACTGTTCCATGTTGATTTTGTTCTTCTGTTTACCTTCGCAGGCCCATGTTAGAGATATTTTTGTTGTTATTTCCACCTCTTCTAAGTGTGTAGCCGATCCATCTCCATCGTCTGATCTTGATTCTTTCTGAGATTGGTGACATACAAATGTGGTGGTATAGGTCTTTTCATTGGCCAGTGTACCTTTAAAATTCTTCATAGGCATATTCTTTGAAAAACTTTCAATTTCTTCTTATCTGTTTGTGTGAATCTCCACCTTTCAGCTCCATACAATAGCACTGCTATAACATTGCTCTTGAAGATTTTAAGGTGTAAACATTATTTAATTGCAATTAATTACAATTGTAATCGAATTTGATTAAAACTCTAATTGTAATTGGGCTTTCATAATGTTGCATAATTGTAATTGACTATAGTAATTGAATCTAACCCTGCTTTGTACAGGTGCCGCTGGCAGCATCATCAACATTCTCAACAACCAGTGGAGTTGTTCCATTGAAAGTGTCGACTTGTTGCCACAGCCAGATCTCAGCAATACAGTCATAGCACAGAATCTCTCTGCAGCTAAGCGTCAACCCAAGACATCTGCTCACTCAGCTGAAACTGAAACAGTGGGAGAAACTGTGACAGATGCTTGTGAGAAACCTGCAGCAACAGAAATCTTGGAGCATCAGACGTCAGAGAAGCATCTGACATCAAACGAAACTAAAACTCAGAGTGGACGATCTCGAAGAACGTCCCGACGTTTGCAGGATAGACAACAAAGGTTGTCCACACATGGATGTACAGCAAACAGTTTTGTACAAATAGCATCAAGAAATACATATTACAAATCAGAATATCGTTGCGATGATACTGAAGTGGACAGAGAGGATGCAGCACACAGCAAAACAGGTATTGTACAAAATCGTTGGTTCTCGGTTTGTGTTGTTGGTTCTCAGTTCATGTTGAAGCCTTGCTACAAAGTTTCTGTAAAGTTCAAAGCACCACATAACTTTATGTCGAAGTTTATGAGTGAATAAATATGGATTTAAATGTAAAATGTTCCTTATAATAACATGGTGCTAGTATATAGCTTATAACAATACAAAATACTAGTAAATGTAATTGATTAAATACTTAAATGTAACTGATTAAGAAGTAGAAGGTAACAAACATGATTCAGGAGCACAGGATGCTTTTTGCTGGGCACAACATAAGGCAAGCAGGGACACCATTGTCAAAACTAATACTCTGGGAGCCGACGCACAGACGTGTTTCAAGGGGACGGCCCACTCTTAACTATGTCGAGGTCCAGATGATGATGATGAAGAAGTAGACATGTAAATAACTAAAATAAGAATTGTAAGTTATGTTGATTGTGCATAAAAATGACCAGATGTAGCTCAATGGTTTTATTTATTTCCAGATTTTGTTTATTTTATGTATGATTTATCACTCTTATGATTGTAGGCAGTCAAGACGTATATGCAAAGATTGATAAACAACAACGCAACACTTGTAACGCATCTAGAAAGCATAAGTCAACAGAGAGACAGCGTACCACTGCAGGGAATGTTCTTGTACGTTGTAGTAGCACTGACTCGGTGAAGGAGACCACAGGCCTCACCTGTGTGCCATGGGATCAGTCTGACACCAGTGTAGATGGCAAGAACACAGTATATACTTCACTACCAGAAGATTCTGCAGACAGTCACTTAAAGATGGAGTGTTCCAGTGCCTCTGACGTGGACAACGAGGAGAATGACCAAAGTCAGACAGCCAGAATTGGCAAAAAGAAGCGTCGTACTATCACAGACCCGAATGTCCAGCCATATCTGTGTCCAGAGTGTGGTCATCAGTTCATAGTCGCCATATCAATGATGAGACATGTGTCCACTGCACATAGCCACCTGCCTAACTACGGTGAAATTGTGAGTGCAGCGGAGGACTTGCGCACAAGTCGACTGAAAGCCGCTAGCGCCATCTTGGTGTTGTGCCCCGTGTGCAGGCGAACAATGCGGGGCACACGCGTGTTCATGCACATGCGCAAGTGGCATGCGGATAACGGTGACTTTGACTCACTTATGGTGCTCGCCAAGAAGCAGTACTACACCGAACGTGAACGCGTGTACAAGTTGAACAACTGGGGACGTGAGAAAGTGCCGTGTCCACACTGTGGCTTGAAGCGTGCACGTCGGCGACTCTCACATCACGTCAACTTCCAGTGCAAAGAGAACTCGCAGCGGCAGAAGTTCCTGCGGTGTCGACACTGTGGCTATGGCTCCCGCTGTGCTGACAGACTCGCGAAACACATGAAACTACATCAGGACGGAACCAACTTCATCTGTGATCATTGTAGCAAAAGGTAATGTTGCAGTGCATTTAGTTATTGAAAACTAGTACAAATAAATAAGATAAAATGTGATGTAATGAAAATAAAATGTATTTAAATAATGCAGATTCAATCGTGGAATTGCCAAGAAGAATAAATTCCAATTATCACATCAGTTATATGATAATCCTGATAAATTTTGTGATAACATTGTTGGTGGCTCACATAGCAACACTCAAATTAAATTCTGAATATGGAATCGACCCCCGACTAAATGATCAAATGGGCTTTATTGACATTGGAAACTTGAACTCTGTTTTAACAAGGGATTACAGTCGATTGGTTTAGTCTAGTCCTCAGTTGCTGCTGTTTGTTGACACTCTGACATGTTGACACTCTGACATGTTGACACTCTGACACGTTGACACTCTGACACGTTGACACTCTGACATGTTTAAATGTACAAGGACTTTTAAATGCTGCAGTGAAGGACAAGAAACAGGTAGAACGGTAACAGTAGATGATCATGGAATAGACATGGATATAATGTTAGGGAGAGCAACAATGTTACATTGCACATATGTTACATTGCACATATGTTACATTGCACATATGTTACATTGCACATATGCAATACAATTAAAGTATTGTAACAGCCTTTCCGAGTAGGCAGCAGCATAATATCTGGCACTATTGGAGCACCCTGTACACACAGAAGCACAGTGTCACCAGCTTCATGTGAAATGTTTGTAGATTTTGTGTTACAGTAATCAACAGATGTTATATTGTGTCGTATGTTGAAGGTATGTGTCACGGGCTGGCCTCACGGTTCACCTGAGGCAGAAACACCAGGAGGCCAAGAGAAACCCAATCATAAGTCACACGTGTCATGTCTGTGGGAAGGCCTTTATTCACGAGTCACGCTTGAAGTTGCACATGGCCATTCATGCAGGTATGGTTGTTGATGTAGTCTTGCCGAAGGGTGTACAATTTTATATGTGGCACAGGTACCTCATACTGGGCAAAATTTACAGTACCATGTTGAATATTCTCAGACATAGCAAAATATAGGAAGTGTCCACACAATGTGTGAGTTCCAAGATAAATCGTGTTTTCTGTTGCATGTTGTTAAATGATAGGAACAAATTCTGAATCAGACACAACTGTGAATACGATGTTCTTCTGTTAAGCCTTTTGGGGTCAGCATTTCACATGGATATTAACACTGATGATAACATTGTGACTGATTCCTGGTAACCACGACAAGGTGTGTGTGTGATAAGATATTAAAACTCCATCTTCAATTAAATTAGCTCATCGCAAACCAGGTTCATCGATGTTCCCATCTGTAGTGTGTGAATAGTTTAAAGTTGCCTCCTCAATTCACTTAAAGTTGCCTCTTCAATTCACTTAAAGTTGCCTCTTCAATTCACTTAAAGTTGCCTCTTCAATTCACTTAAAGTTGCCTCTTCAATTCACTTAAAGTTGCCTCTTCAGTTCACTTAAAGGTTCCTCTTCAATTCACTTAAAGGTTCCTCTTCAATTCACTTAAAGTTGCCTCTTCAATTCACTTAAAGGATCCTCCTCAATTTGATTTTTTGCTAGTCTCATTTCAAATTAATTTTATGAAAAATCAAACCTACCTAGTATCCACTACAACATGCCAGCTCATTTGTGTAACTTTTGTATGTAGTTTTTGTGAAATCATCAGACAAACTATTAAATTACTTAATGTTTGGTCAAGCATTGAGTGAAGAGAAAATGGAAATGCTGAAAACTAACGAATTACATTATTTATGAAACTTTTTAACTTTGTCATGAGATTGGCAGCACAGTGGTTACCATTTTGAATGTCCACTATTTTGAGCCTACCAGATTTAATGACTAAAGTAAATTCTTGCGATAAATATGACCCAAACTAGGCATTTTTATTCAGTCGATTGCGGCTGTTACATAAACTGTTCACATATTACATGTTTCGACGCCAACGAACCAGATTTGCGATAGACTAAATTAGCTGAGGTTGGAGGTTTAGGTAATATGCTCAGTCAATTTAATAAAAGAGTGTATACTGGTAAGTAATTCAATAGTTTGTCCCATGATTTCGTCAAAACTAAATAACACATTTGCACAAACGAGCTAGCGTGTCGTAGTGGGTATTAAATAGGTTTGATTTATCGTGACATGATTTTAAAACAATATTAGTGATAACATTTAATTGAAAATAAAGCTTTAAATAAATAAGTATCCGAGTAAATACAGTATTCCTACCCTATCATTATAATTATCATCATCATTCCAGGACATCATTTATAATACCAAGGACATTTCATATGTCCCCCAATGAGATAAATCATGAACAGAGAACATATTTTGTAGTGAAAACTTTAATACTGTGCAGTTTCCTGTAACATTGGCAAACTTCATCTAACCATCCACCTCCAGAGTTCATTTTGCTACAGTGGTCACAGTGATATGATGATATCTTATTTATACACATTTATTTTTCTGGAAATGTCCTGGAATTCTTCAGAAACCCAGTACTCTCTAGGATGCATAAGAACCCTGTAAATAAATTCCTTCGAGATGGGTTTCTTGAAGTGTCTTGATTTGTTGCAACAGACGAACGGGCCTTCATCTGTGATGTGTGCGGGAGCACGTTCAAGGAGCGCGGTACAATGCGTGCCCATCATCGCACACAGCATCTAGGCCAGTACCGCTACCGTTGCAACAAGTGCGGCCACGGGGTCGAGAAACGCAGCTACCTTCACACCCATCGATGTCACATCGATGCATCAGTGGCAGAACAACCTGTGACTGGCGAACATTCTGATGTTGCCATGGTGACGCAATCAGAGGCTGCCGAGATTGGGGCAGAATGTGCTGTGGTGGTTGAAGAGGTTATCTGCAGCGCGGACATGTTGGCAATGGATGGCACTGGCGGAACTCCAGAGATTGACACTTTGTAGATTCAAGTGACATTCATTACGCCGTATGGCGTAATGAACATTGTATCATTAACAAATCAGTTTTTTTAATAACGTGCATGTGGTAAGTATCAGCCACATAGTAGAATAAAATGTATTTGCTGGGACGCAATCATTCCCTACTTCCCCAGGATTAATTGACTCAGAGACTTAATATAATCAAACTGCTCTGGCCTGGGGTGACTCTGTTAAGTGGAATCCGTGGTATTTTCATTGGTATTTCACCTGTTTAGTCAATGTGTGTGACGTATGTGCATTGGCCCAACATCAGTATATCTAAATGACAGACGTTTCGGCCAACATTGGCATATTAAACTCGGTTAACCTTAACATTGCGTCGATTATAACATTGGCCTAACTGTGTTCACCCAATTTTGGTCCATATTGACTAGTCACCGACTGTGCGACAATGAAAATGGTTCCATTCTCTTGCAGCTGAAGTTGCCAACACATGAACTATAAAGGCACTGATCTCTCCCCCTCTGTGTACCACTCTCTCCCACTCTCACTCCCCCTTTCCCACTCCTTGCCCCTCACCCTCCCCTCTCTCTCTATATATATATATATATATATATATATCGTCCCCCATCTACCTCTATATTACCCTACATTTTATCCCCTCTCCAATTCCTACCTTTTCACCTCCCCCCCATATATCCTTTCTTCCTCCTGCTCACATGTGTACTTTTGTTGTGCATTAATTGTCATCTATACGTGTATAGTTGTGATAGTTCTGCTTTTGCCCACATCTATTGACCACCCAGTAATGAGTCCCACGGTTCCATGTGTTGGTGTGTGCCAGCTGCCTGTATTACAGTTCCAAACCATAGACATAAATAGAACACCCGTTAATAAAACAAGACCGCTAAGCCCTTTTCAGTTGACACATGATAAAGTGATGCCCGCATGGACCAGTGACATTCATGCTGCTGCATGGCAAGAACCCACTGGAGGCCCAGTGTTTATACTGTACAGCACCCAGTCTTCATCATATATCTATAGATATACAGTACTAATAAGAGACTATTATTATATAGCTATATATACCTAATACCTTATTACATGCATAATCTATCCATTCACCTTGTATATGAAATACCATAACATATTAACTATAACAGTAGCACCACTAAACATGATCAAAACTTAACTTTGTGAAGTGCTCTATACATGTATTAGCTAATGACTGCAAGTGGTAAAAATCTCATTAAGCCCCGTTGGACATTCTTCTCGATCTAAGGTCCCAAAAGTATTCTTTTCCCATCTTCCAACACATTCCCCAGCTGCTCCATCACAGCCATTTCCACCTGCAGATCAAGATCTTTCTCGAATGTTATCTGGCTAACTTGCCCAAGGACACACCTCATGTAAAGAAATGTGCTCTCTCATTTAAGCTGTCAATTATTTTAGTAAGCAATCTTTCACATGGTTTGTCAAACAAATGCATAGAATGCAATGAATGTCGTAATGTGTACAGAATGAGTTACATAATAGTGGTTCATACAACGATGAAAAGGCAGACGACGACCAAAAAGGGGAGAGCCTCATTAAATGCAGATGACTTAATAAAGAACAAAAATCTTATTAATGAGCTGACATCTAGTTGAGTTTTAAAAAAGAGTTACAAATATGCATACACACAGGAACACATTATTTATAAAACTGAATCCTACCCCTATAACATTTTATGTTGCACCCAATCATTGTGACTACTGGGAAACACTTAATGTACGCTACCCCCAAGAAAAATAAACGTATCTGTAATATATTAATATTTCAGAACATTTTCGAAACTGTTACACTCATTCACATATACGCTAACACAGCACAAACATTTGCGACATTAAATTACCTGAAAATAACGAGATGTTAGATCCTGTCTTCTGTTGATTCGTACAGCTGTAAGCCACACAGGAAATAACCATATTCGTTATCCCACAACTTTCTCCAGCAAGCCTCCAAAATGTTTGTCTTGGAGAGTTTAACACAAATGCACGATGCTCACTCCAGTATGAACAACCCAACTGCCCACACTTATAACACAACTGCTGGGACCACCCTCACCCAAATTATTAATCAGTCTGGTGGCCATGCCCCATTAAGAAAAATTACAATGACAAATCTTCAAGTTAATTGGTTCCTGGTGTCTTCGTCACTGGCTACTAACCCGATAAGTTTATACTTCTCTGGCAGCCACCTAATCTTCATTGCTTTTGTTTGCCTTATATTGTACATGATGATGGTGAGGAGGAAATAAATTAACTTACTTACTCACTTACTTACTTATTTACTTACTTACTTACTTATATATGTTAGACAACTATTTGTAACATGCTATGTTCACATTATAAACAGTACTACCCTATGTGTCATGCTGTGGATGCAACTGTTTCTGCCATGCAATGAAATGTCGGCCTGTGGTCCATGCCTGCTTCACTGCAGTGAGCTGGCTTATCGCTCTTGTTTATAGGGGAATGATTAATGAATGTAACTCTATGTTCCAAACGCATCAGGGGTAAGACCACAGTTGACCTTCATGTTTATTGTTTCACATGAATGTAGGGCGTATTAAATTGCGATATGTGAATTTAAAGAATTCATATGATGTGACATAAGTGCAATTGAGCAGGCATATTCACAGGTTTGTTTGTAGAAGTCATTGGTTGTGAAATGGTGCATTTTTTTTTAGAGTTTAACAGGCGGAGGAATTTATGGGAATTTTTCTGCTATGGGCCACGTGGGCGCATGAATACATGGCTATGTTTGTCAAAATTGATGGGCATCGCATGTCGGGGCGTTTTAAAAGAGCTGGAGGTATGTGATTTTGATCATACCAATGAATGGAACAAATTGTCTACAGATTGTGTAACTGCTAGCAGCGTGAATATGTTTAAAAACAAGGTTGACACATATCTCAGGAGGGCGGGTTATAAGTAAATGAACATTGTTGGACTCTCGATAAGCCAATGGCTTCCTTGTCCACTTGCCATCTGGGCCTTTGGCTTGGATGGCAAATCTTGTTAAATCTTGTTAAAACTTGGTCAGCATGTCAATGAGATGATGGCAGTTGCTGTGAAAAAGTTTCAGAATTTTTAGTGGTCACGTTTTCTTATAATCAGACAAAACGTTAACATGGCCACCAATGCAATTCTCAACTGTGGTCTTACTCCAAATGCATCAAGCATTTATTGTCATTTGATCCCGCAAGATGGCGCCATACTATGGTTTGTTTACCTGAACACAGCGCTGACCCCGGGGCGATGGCCTGAACACGTCCATAAAAGAATCTGGGTCACTCGGCACGAAGACGACGTCTGGTGTGTCAACCGTGTCAATGTGTTCGTAGGTGTGATATACCTGTGTTGTCCTGTCATAAATGAGCTAAACTAATCTACGGAACAGGCAGGAGAATTAATCGTAAACAACCTGCAACCTACGATACAATAAGTACTGAGTGAAGAGCTGTCCAAATTTGCGATCACAAATGCTAGTAGATGATAAACAGTTCCTTCGAGTCGAGGCCTGTTCGGAACTGTGTGGGCCCGTTCTAGGTAGGTGGCGAGACAGTTTGTGTGTGGTTAGATAAAATAAATGCATTTACGTCGACTGCTGGTGAATATTGCATGGGATGGCGAAGTTTCGGTTGCTGGTTGGGGTCTTAAATTTGTGGTGAATTATACTCACTACCAGGTGGCGTAACATTTTGTGCGTGCGTGCGTGCGTGCGTGCGTGCGTGCGTGACGTGTGGTGTGTGTGTGTGTGCGTGCGTGCGTGCGAGTGAACGTGCGTGCGTGCGTGCGTGCGTGCGAGTGAACGTGCGTGCGTTCGAATGTGTGTCGTCTGCTGGTGAATATTGCGTGGGGTGGCGAAGTTTTGCTTTCTGGTTGGGGGCCTTAAATGAGCATTTAAGCCAGATGTGTGTGGGGGGTTTGGAGATATTACATGTGGTTATACACTGCGTTAAAACTGTCAGTGTTGAAGCTTAAGTAGTGTTTTTTGTAGTGAATTATTTCATTCCTTGAAGCGAAACAAAAGTCAGGGTTTGGGGGCCATGTAATGCACCTAAATGAGTTAATAATAATAACCATGTGGCATTAAAGTCAAGAATATCAGGCCAGTAGTTTACTCAGAATCTGTTCTAAACGTTCTGGTCATCCTGGCGTCTGACAAGTTGACCTAGTAAATCGATAAGCACGTATGCAATTCTGAGATATCGGTTAACTTAGATTACCGCTGTGACGCATTAAGGGACGGTTGCTATTAAATTACAAAAGTACAAAAGTAACAAACTCTCAGTCAAATGCGCTGCTAAGTCAGAAAAGGACTAGTTTGGTAAACAAAATACCAAAATATGTTGCCATTAGTTAGAGCTTGGACGCAGTAGTTCGTGTATTAATTTATTCTGGTGCTAGAAATATTATATTACTGCACCCCAAGTGCAGAAAGAACTTGACAAATCATCTCCATCGAAATTTATTATCGGGTAATTTACTTACTTAGTCACCAGTGCAGTTCGAAGTAATTCATAATGTGTCACTGATATGTTGATAGGAAACCGCTGATCTCGTCCAACCTTCCACGATGGTCGTGAAGACAGTAGCCGTCGTGGGCGCAGGAGCCAGTGGCATCGGCGCCGTCAAAGCTTGCCTCGATGAAGGACTGTCCCCAGTTTGTTTCGAACAATCCCCGAACGTCGGGGGTCTGTGGTTCTACCGGGATGTCGTGCCCCCGGACCAAGGGTGTGTGTCGAAGACGACGACAGCAAACACGAGCAAAGAGATGACAGCCTTTAGCGACTTCCCGATGCCACGAGAGTTCCCGAACTACCCGCACAACACGGGCATGCAGCGCTACATGGAGCTGTATGCAGACCACTTCGACCTGAGGCGACACATTCGGTTCGAGCACGAGGTTGTCGATGTGACTCCAGCGGCCGATTACAACGACACCGGGCGGTGGCTAGTGCAGGTGAAGGATCGGAGGAGCGGAGACGTGACGCGAGACGAATACGACGCCGTGATGATATGTAATGGCCACCACTGGGAACCGAATCGGCCTCGTCTCGAAGGGGAAGATGTATTCAAGGGGAGAGTGATCCACTCCTTGCAGTACCGCGACCACAGAGGCTACGAGGATAAGAAGGTGGTCGTCGTTGGAATTGGCAACACCGGAGGTGACATCGTCATTGACCTCAGCCGGATCGCCAAACAGGTAAGTGTCCCAGCGGATCTTCGTGATGGTCATAAAATCAGGGACCCAGACACACAAGCAGCTTCCTCAAAGCGTTTTACACTAGCCTACTTCTGCCCCAGAATATTGTACTATAAAGTGATTTGCAGTCCGAGACAAGTTACTGTTTTTACGCATTAATAACAATAACTTTTATATAGTGCTTCATCCAAATAAATGGTCAGGGGTGTTGATGCGTTTTAATGCATGGCCATTGTGTAACTATTAGGTGAAACTTATACTATAAGTGAACTTTGTGAATGCGTTATTCCGGTTCGCTGCTTCTGCTACTTTCAGAACTGTACATAAAAGTGATTTGTTACTGTTTTACGCATTAATAACAATAACTTTCTTATATATTGTTAAGTGGCATTGCATATATTAGATCGTTATGAAATCATAAACATTTAAATCTAGTGAATTTCGCCTCGATCAGATGTGTTTGTTCCAGTCTAGCAGTGTTCCCTCTTTCCATGAAAAAAGCAGCACTATACGCATCCGATGTGCTTTAGTGCATGGCCATTGTGAAACTTATACTACAAGTGAACATTGTGAATGGGTTATTCCTGTTCTCTGCTACTGCTACTTTCAGCTACTTTTCTTACTATTGTCACCAAGGTGTCTGTTATGTGACAGGTGTACATGAGCACACGCCGAGGTGCTTGGATCGTCAAGCGTATTGGCGGCGGCGGAATGCCGATGGACGTGATCGGCATGCGCCGAGTCATCTTCGACATAATGGGTCGAATGCCAACGCGATGGTTGAACTCGTTGACAGAATCGTTCGTGAACCAGTCGTTCGACCACGAGCTGTACGGCCTGCGTCCGAAGCACCGCTTCCACGAACAGCATCCGACGGTCAATGACGACTTGCCGAACCGCATCGCCTGCGGTACGGTGATCATCAAGCCGAACATCGCCCGTCTGACGGTCGCCGGGGTGGAGTTCGATGACGGGTCGTCGGAGGAAGATGTCGACGTCGTCATCCTAGCGACTGGCTACACTTTCAGCTTCCCGTTCCTCGACCAGAGCATCCTGAAGGTGAAGGACAACGTTGTCGACCTCTACCGATGGATGTTCCCCCCAAATCTGGAGCACCCCACCTTGGTGGTTATTGGGCGAATGCAGCAGCTCGGCTCTGTCTTTCCGATCGTCGAGATGCAAAGTCGATGGGCTACGCGTGTGTTCAAGGTATTTCCCAGAGCAAAAAAAATATATAGAAAAAAGTAGACGTAACTAATTATAATGAATATTATAGTATTATGTTGTTTTCTATACACAATTCTACAATACTCCGTAGAATTCTATAGAATTCCATATATTTCTATATCTTTTATTTATAAATTCCATACAATGTTACCATTGAGTGACTGTCATTTCACTTTAATGCCACCAAACAGCAGAAGGAATTAATCCAAAAACAGGCCTCGCTTCAATTTCTTTCTTTAGCCCCCCTCCCCCCACCCTATCAGCCACTGGTGTTACCACCGTGTGGCTAGATGATTATACACCGAATGATCCTTCCCGTTAGCAATTGTACATGTAAAACATTACACGGCTATACAGTATTGTGAAGTAGTCTTTGGTGGCACCACTGAACCACTGATGCGATGATGCAGGGCCTGTGTCAACTGCCTAGCAGAGACGTGATGCTGGCCGACATCAGACAGCGACAGCGAGCCCGGGAACAACATCTGCCGTCACTTCGACACACGATGGAGGTCCTGTGGCTGCCCTACCTGGACGAGTTGGCGCGGGATATTGGCTGCAGACCAAACATAGGTGAGTATAACGAGTACACACGCTGGGAATAACCCTCCCCCTACTACACTGTACACATTGTACAGGTTCGACGGCGTTAATGCTTCTCCATAAAATTAATCTTTAAAACTGTTTTGAAATTTTAAACAACGTATCATGGTATCATATCAACATATCATACTGTAGATATATATATATATATATATATATATATATATATATATATATATATATATATATATATATATATATATATATATATATATATATATATATATATATATATATATATATATATATATATATATATATATATATATATATATATATATATATATATATATATATATATATATATATATATATATATATATATATATATATATATATATATATATATATATATATTTGTTTGTGTTGCCTTCATGTGCATTATAACAGATACAACATATGTTCTGTTCACAGCTAAGCTCATGTTGACCGATCCGACCCTGGCAATGAGATGTTACTTCGGCCCGGCTGTCGCCTACCAGTTCCGACTGCAGGGTCCGGGGAAGTGGCCGGGGGCGCGGGAGGCCGTCCTTGCTACCTCGGAGAGAATCGCCTATCCGCTGAGCAAGAAGCGGGCAGAGCAACTGGCCAAACAGAGACTAAATTCTGGCTGTGGGTGCTTTTTGAAAGTCCTTGCAGCTCTGTTGGTGCTGGCCGCTGTCTGCGTTATGTGGTTCCGCTGAATCTTCGGAATTTTCCAATAAGATACGTAATATAACAGGTTGTCGTATAAGGGAACACATTAATTATTATTAATGCTTGTTTCCGTATTTTAAAATGTCAAGACCTCTTGCCAGTAAATGTTATTTGTATTGTATCTTATGAAGAAGAATAAGCGAATTGATTGTACATAGCAGATTATTTAAATCAGCGGTTCACATTTTTTAAATTCTGTCCGCGTCCTTCCTGTGTCCTGAAACGATCGGCCGGATCGTACTGACAAAGGATAATAGGCGAAACACCATTAAACACTGAGTTCAGTAATACACATTTTATTAACGAGGTGAACAAAACTGTACCCAGAATGGAGGCAGGATAAGAAACCGGTATTCGAGAAACCACCTCAGTCTGATGGCTGAGTTTGCCTGTTCAAAACCAGGATCGTGATTCGCAGAACTTGTTTCGATAAGTAGACGCGGAGGTCGTCCTTCGTGCACAGTCGGCCACGAAATTATGTTTTCATGCTGAACGTTGCTGAGAATCCTTGCTTGCAGAAATACATATAGACGGAAACATCAGCAAAGCCCTCACGAGCACTTCAGCTACAGATGGATACGATTCGCTCATCTTAGAGTAGAATGTTGTCAGGGGAACAGCTTCAAATGCATCTCGTGCGGTGGAATCACTCAGGAACTTCATAAAGTCCTGCACGTAGTCTGAGAGAGATCGCACCTCCCCCTGAAGGGGTGTCAGGAAGTGGGAGGCTGGTCCTAACAATTGGTGGGAGGTTGGCCTCAAAACTAGGTGGGATTTTAGAGGTATGATTGATGGGAGGCCCCAAATAATGGGAGGTTTAAATCACTGCCACACCTTCCTCACAGAAGAGACGAAATTCGAATCCAACCCACTCAGATAATGTGTCTGAAATTCCTTCCGCGTGGAAGGCAGGTGCACCTGCACGAGTTACTCCATGTTTCCCTGTCCCGGTTCTTCATCCAGAAGCGCCGCACTGGTGTTGAAATTGTTTCCGGCCCACGATGAATGCTTGTACGTTGTCCACAAAGACAATCACCGTGGTGAAGCGACCTTGGAGTGACGTGTTAGGCGAGTTAAGGTGGTAAATGATGTTCGAGCACGCCAGCTTCAAGAGCCACCTTTGTCCGATAGGTCCTTCGAGAATAGCATGATGGACTTGGTTGACGACGTTTTCAAATAGCCTTTAACGTTTGCTTAAAAAAGAATATGTTTATTGTGAATTTGATACAGACACATATTTTCTCCTTCGTGGACCGCACAAAGTGACGACGTTATTGCACCGTTGCACGTAATCTTAGCTTCAGCCAACCCTCCGCGTACCCTCTGTAAAACCTTTGACGTACCCCCGGGGTTACGCGTATCCCAGTTTGAGAACCGCTGATTTAAATAAAGATAGTTTATATAAAAGTTGTCTTAACGATTTTACTAGATACTAATTACTTTATGTTAAATATGTTGTTTGTATAACGCTGCCTGCTTAGGGAATAAAAACAAATGATTGCTTGAAATCATGTTCTATTACATTTTGTATTATATTTTCGTTTCTACAACACCGAAAAATTCATTAGAATTCAACTAATAAAAAATCCAAATAATACTCTGTTCTGCCGGCCTGTCTCGATTATGCAAATGTTTCCCTCGCTTATCGACAAGCTTCGACGTGACGTCACTTATGATAAGGAAGTGCAATGAGACTGGGACTTTCCATACATTTACCGTACTGTTGACAGCGATAGCGGTTGTTGAAAAGCAAACGTCGGAATGGTTTATTGTGCGGCATTCGATATACAGTTGAATAATTTAAATAAATTAAATTACCATTATCATAATATATTGTTTCCATATTTCAGATTTTCATGCGTTCCCCTCACCAGGGGATATTATCCCCAATTGTTTTTATTAAATCACATACAGAGCAATGACTGTGATAAGCGATTATTGTATTGTGAATACAACGGAGGCAACTGCTTATGATCTTTGATCTATAGTGTTTTTCGCCAGATCATTTTGAATGTGAAGCATGATTTTTCATTCTCACCTGCTCACGGTACGAAACAGACAAAGCAATGTACTTCAACAGTATCTAGTTAGACATGGCATCCCTTTGATGCACTTAAAGTACATACAGTGAAGACTAATCTATTGCTAGCTAGAACTGAGTAGATCTTGCGTGTCACCGAAATCACCAAAGTGACCGGATTCATGCACATGGCAGTTGGGCCGAAAATCACCACCACCCGTCACTGCTACTCCTGTGATTGTGATGTCCACTTTCTGGCCTTACCATGAAAACGACCACCTAGAGCCGCCAAACTTCTCATATATTTACCATACATATACACATGTCACGTGGTCAAACATTACTTTTACTTCCGTGTAACGACAACAATAGCTATAGCTTCGTGAAGCTAGGCATAGGAGATGGCAAGTTTTTGTTTACTTTTATCTTTATGATGGAAGTAAGAAGTAAGAGTAATGTTTGACCACGTCACATGTGTATGCGTATATGGAAGATATCTGAGGAGAAGTTTGGCAGCTCTATGTGGTCGTTTTCATGGTTCGGTCAGAAAGTAAATAAGACCGAAGCCAAACGCCACAGGGGCAGATTTAGGCTTGTTGGCACGGTGGGTCTCAGTCAGTCGTAGTCATATATCGATCTACTTACGAACCGTGGGGGGTGGGGGTCGGGGGGCGGGACGTTACGACACATGTGTTGTTCTACTTACAGAAGGCTTAATATTAGCCGGCTGCTAATACTTCAGTCCTTACAATGACACTAGTTCCGATGCATGCCTATATACGATATCCTTTACCGTAATATTTGCCAGGACATATACTAATTCGAGTGAAACTAAACTGAAGCATTGCCAAGAAATAACTGATCAATGTAAACTCATGGCACAAGTGACGTCACTAAACCACGTGATCGCCCATCTAATTAACTTCGAATTTTACGCGCTTTTGCGAGTTATACGCATTAAACATATAATTTTATCTATAAGTACATGTTTTCTATTTTTTAGTTTGGCATGTAGTACACACAATAACAAACTTTGTGTACACAGCGAACAAGCATTTCAGCTAGTGCCTTGTTGTTATTCCCTCTAAATTATTATTTTGATTCGAAACAAATGAGTTATGAGTTACACATAAACTTAATACAGCCAAAAACATGAAAATCGCTTCACTTGTAAATATACAGTTTTTTCGCGGGCGGACAATAGTGGCATAATCTAGGATATCGGAAAGGGGAGGACAAAGGGGGGACCAGGGGGGGGGGCAGTGGGACCAGGCTTAGTCACCCATTCGTTTACCATGTAGTGACGCAACAGGTTATTCACGAGAAAAAAAACTGAAGAGGTGCAGTGCAGTGCAACGCTGCATTGGTGGCCAACGTGGCTAACGTTTTGTCTGATTATAAGAAAACTGGACCAGCAAATTGTTTTCACAGCAACTGCCATCATCTCATTGACATGCTGACAAAGCTTTATCAAAAGCATATACTTATAGATTATAGGTACCTATATATCATAGATTTTTCAACACTAATACTGATTTACAACCATCATAGTTTTTGTCAACAGTAATACTGATTTATAACAATCATAGTTTTTTGTCAACAATAATACTGATATACAACCATCATAGTTTTTGTCAACGATAACACTGATTTACGACCATCATGTATTAGAAGAGAAGAGGATGATGTGGAGTCAGTTGCTGACATTCTAGAAAACCAGTGAGCAAAGCCGTTCAACAACAACCACTCTGCCCCTCACATGATCATGGGTGGGATTTCAGTTAAGTTTACAGGGATAGAAAAGTACATGCTACATTTGATTTTACTGTCAAAATAAACGCCCGCATTTTGATATGGGGTCACTTACAAAACATTGTATCATAATATTAACAAATAAGTTTTTTTAATAACGTGCATGTGGTAAGTATCAGCCACATAGTAGAATAAAATGTATCTGCTGGGACGCAATCATTCGAACCTTATTTCCCAAGGATTAAGTTGCAGGATATCTATCAAATTGAATTTTGCTAAATTTATGTATAGTTATATTCACAGCAGTCTACCAGTTTCATTTTCAAACATCTTTACATTTACACATGACATTCACAATCATGATACAAGGCAACTTAGATATATTCGTCCGATAAGTAGTTCTACTGTTAGATCTTCGAACAGTGTATTATGCAAAGGTCACTGATCTGGAACAAAGTTCCATATTATATTAAAAGTAAATGTAATATAAAAAGTTTTTAATTATAGTGGGGGTCGGTCACAGAGGGTGACCTAGTGGCGGAGTGACCCCCACCGATACCATGTGAATTGTATATAAGTCAGTAGTGGTACAGATAATACTGGTAGTTGGGTAGCTGATAGGCATGATTTACTAATTATGTGTAAACACCTTTTGGGGGCCGGCATGCTTGCTGAGATTATTGGATGTATCTTATTTTGATGGTGTATGCTTGCCTAATTTCATGCTCCTTAATTAATAAATCTAAATGTCATTCTTTGGCCTATTTCAGTCTACGCTGGACTTGTGTTGTTATTTTGCATAAATGAATTTATGTGACAGCGGCGCATAAAGGATTTTATGCGAGATGACATGGCAATGAAGGCGATTTGAGGTTAGACCTTTTATGGTAGAGAGAGTATTGGCCTAATTACTCGCTCACGCGTATGGATACACCAACCACGTGACCTAGAGCCAGCCTCTCTCGATTTCCAAGTTAGCTTGTGTCGTTGTGAGACCTTTGCGCTGCAAATATTTCCGAATTTCTATTGTTACTGATTATTCGTTATCGCTGAATTTGTTGATTTTATTGCAAGATCAGTTTTGTTGTTCGGTTTATTCCGATCCGTTTGAAAAATCCCACCCTCCCTCCCTAATATTGTGTTAACAGTTGTTACCCAGTGTTATCTAATAAATCAAGTGGTGCATTATGTAGGGATACACTGGAACACTGAAGACAGAGAGGTAGTTCACAAAGTTTTTGAATTTTTTGACGCTTTTCCCTGTTATAGTTTGGTACACGAGGTTCTGCATTAACGCTTTTCCCTCCACTGAGTTTTCAGTAGTGTACACAGGGTTTTTAGTGCGGGTACTTTTTACGAGTACATTTGGGTGGCTGTTTGGCCCTACCTCTCGGTCTGATGTGTTAGTAGTTACTGGTTGACTAATGTCTAGATATGTAACACCTTTATACATTGTGTGTTGTATTTCCATAATGTTCATTATGAATTGTTCAAGAATGTTGGGTGGTTAGCCCACTTTTTTCATTTACCATGTTTGGCTGGGGGATCGAGTACCCCAGCCTTTCTGTTTGTACATATATATATATATATATATATATATATATATATATATATATATATATATATATATATATATATATATATATATATATATATATATATATATATATATATTAATTCATATATATATATATATATATATATATATATATATATATATATTATATATATATATATATATATATATATATTATATAATTCACGGAGTGACCCCCACCGATACCATGTGAATTGTATATAAGTCAGTAGTGGTACAGATAGTACTGGTAGTGGGTAGCTGATAGGCATGATTTACTAATTATGTGTAAACACCTTTTGGGGGCCGGCATGCTTGCTGAGATTATTGGATGTATCTTATTTTGATGGTGTATGCTTGCCTAATTTCATGCTCCTTAATTAATAAATCTAAATGTCATTCTTTGGCCTATTTCAATCTACGCTGGACTTGTGTTGTTATTTTGCATAAAAAGTTTTTCTTCTCCCCTTCTGTGTACCACTCCCCCATATTTCACCGCCTCTCATTCCTCCTTTCCCTCCCCAATGTCTCATTCTATATATATAATTATATATATATATATATATATATATATATATATATATATATATATATATATATATATATATATATATATATATATATATATATATATATATATACATACATACATACATACATACATACATACATACATACATACATACATACATACATACATACATACATACATACATACATACATACATACATACATACATACATACATACATACATACATACATACATACATACATACATATATATATATATAATGTATATCTTCCCCAACTACCTCTATATCCCATCTCCTCTCCCACCCACCCCCCACCCCTATATATTCTTTCTTCCTCCTGCTCACATGTGTACTTTTGTCGTATATTAATTGATCCCGCAAGATGGCGCCAGACTATGACTTGTTTACCTGAATACAGCGCTGACCAAGGGACGATGGCCTGAACAGGTCCACAAAAGAATGTGGGTCACTCGGCCAGAAGACGACGTCTGGCGTGTTAACCGTCTCAAGTTACTCGTAGGTGTGGTATACCTGTGTTGTCCTGTCACAAATTAGCTAAACTAATCTACGGAACAGGCAGGAGAATAAAGCGTAAACAACCCGAAACCTATGACACTTTGAGCAGTGAGTGAAGAGCTGTCAAAACTGCGATCACAAATGCTAGTAGATGATACACAGTTCCTTCGAGTCGAGGCCCGTTGTGTAACATGCTCACTAGGTGGCGAGACAGTTTGTATGTGTTTAGATAAAATTAATGCATTTGCGTCGACTGCTTTTGAATATTGCATGTGATGGTGAATTCCGGTTTCTGGTTGGGATCTTAAATGAGCATTTCAGCCATATATGTGTGCGATGGGTTTATATATATATATATATATATATATATATATATATATATATATATATATATATATATATATATATATATATATATATATATATATATATAATTATTATATAAACGTGGTTGCATTGAGCTTTAAAGCGTTCAGTGTTAGAAGCTGGCGTGACATTTTGTGTGCGTGCGTGCGTGCGTGCGTGCGTGCGTGCGTGCGTGGGTGGTGTGTGTGTGTGTGTGTGTGTGTGTGTGTGTGTGTGTGTGTGTGTGTGTGTGTGTGTGTGTGTGTGTGTGTGTGTGTGTGTGTGTGTGTGTGTGTGTGTGTGTGTGTGTGTGTGTGTGTGTGTGTGTGTGTGTGTGTGTCAATACAATTTCCCCAACGATTTTTATGCACTCATATATTTCTGGCAATCGTCCGACGAATATTTTGCCAGTTTTTACCAGCATTTTTATAATGATATTGACAGGCTATTATATATGCCTTTATTGATTTGAGTGAGATTAAACGAATTTCATCTACAGTTTTGATATATTATTTATATAGAATGCGACATCTTAGGTTCGCTCAAAATACTTCAACTGAAAATAACGTGATTGATGCCACAATATTACACGAACACACACACACACTAGGTGTACGTTACTTGAGCAGCACTCGCAACCTGTTGTCTGCTTAATAGTACCCTCCCAGTAGTCCGTCTATTTATTTATTCTGGTGCTTGGACTATCATATTACTGCAGCATACATCCGAAGTGCAGAAAGAACTTGACAAGTCGTCAACATCAAACTTTATTCTCAGGTAATTTCCTTACTTAATTTGCTAATGAAACTGATAAAGGTGCAATTTAAAGTCACTACTGCAGTTCGAAGTAATTCGTGATGTGTCACTGATATGTTGATAGGAAACCGCTGATCTCGTCCAACCTTCCACGATGGTCGTGAAGACAGTAGCCGTCGTGGGCGCAGGAGCCAGTGGCATCGGCGCCGTCAAAGCTTGCCTCGATGAAGGACTGGCCCCAGTTTGTTTCGAACAATCACCGAACATCGGGGGTCTGTGGTTCTACCGGGATGACGTGCCCCCGGGCCTAGGGTGTGTGTCGAAGACGATGACAGCAAACACGAGCAAAGAGATGACAGCCTTTAGCGACTTCCCGATGCCACGAGAGTTCCCAAACTACCCGCACAACACGGTCATGCAGCACTACATGGAGCTGTATGCAGACCACTTCGACCTGAGGCGACACATTCGGTTCGAGCACGAGGTTGTCGATGTGACTCCAGCGGCCGATTACAACGACACCGGTCGGTGGCTAGTGCAGGTGAAGGATCGGAGGAGCGGAGACGTGACGCGAGACGAGTACGACGCCGTGATGATATGTAATGGCCATAACTGTGAACCGAATCGGCCTCGTCTCGAAGGGGAAGATGTATTCAAGGGGAGAGTGATCCACTCCTTGCAGTACCGCGACCACAGAGGCTACGAGGATAAGAGGGTGGTCGTCGTTGGAATTGGCAACACCGGAGGTGACATCGTCATTGACCTCAGCCGGATCGCCAAACAGGTAAGTGTCCCAGCGGATCTTCGTGATGGTCATGAAATCAGGGGCCCAGACACACAGGCAGCCTCATCAAAGCATTTACACTACACTACTTCTGTGCCAGAATTGTACATAAAAGTGATTTGCAGTCCGAGGCAAGTTACCGTTTTCCGCATTAATAATAAACACTTTCTTATATAGTGCTTCATCCAAATGATTGTTTAAGTGGCATTGCATATATTAGATCGTCATGAAATCTTAAACATTTAAATCTAGTGAATTTCGCCTGGACCAGATGTGTTTGTTCCAGTCTAGCAGTGTTCCCACTTTCCATGGAAAAAGCAGCACTATACGAATCTGATGCGTTTTAATGCATGGCCATTGTGAAACTATTACGTAAAACTTATACTATAAGTGAACATTGTGAATGCGTTATTCCGGTTCGCCGCTTCTGCTACTTTCAGCTAATTTCCTCACTATTGTCACCAAGGTGTATGTTATGTGACAGGTGTACATGAGCACACGCCGAGGTGCGTGGGTCGTCAAGCGTATTGGCGGCGGCGGAATGCCGATTGACGTGATCGGCATGCGCCGAGTCATCGTTGACATAATGGGTCGAATGCCAACGCGATGGTTGAACTCGTTGACAGAATCGTTCGTGAACCAGTCGTTCGACCACGAGCTGTATGGCCTGCGTCCGAAGCACCGCTTCCACGAACAGCATCCGACGGTCAATGACGAGATGCCGAACCGCATCGCCTGCGGTACGGTGATCATCAAGCCGAACATCGCCCGTCTGACGGTCACCGGGGTGGAGTTCGACGACGGTTCGTCGGCGGAAGATGTCGACGTCGTCATCCTAGCGACTGGCTACACTTTCAGCTTCCCGTTCCTCGACCAGAGCATCCTGAAGGTGAAGGACAACGTTGTCGACCTCTACCGATGGATGTTCCCCCCAAATCTGGAGCACCCTACCTTGGCGGTTGTCGGGCGAGTTCAGCAGCTCGGCTCTGCCTTTCCGATCATCGAGATGCAAAGTAGATGGGCGACCCGAGTGTTCAAGGTATTCCCCATATAAAAAAACATAGAAAAAATTTAATTGGACGTAACTAATTATATTGAATATATAGCATTCTTTTGTTTTCTATACACAATTCTACTATACTCCGTAAAATTCTATAGAATTCCATAGATTTCTATATCTTTTATTTATAGAATTCTATACAATGTTTTGCTAAGGGCCACCATGGTTACAGTCGGTGTGTTTGTGTCGTTCCAATGAACAATCGCACATTGCTCTTTACTCTTTTCAAGGGGTAAACTTTGAACGATTTGCTCCCACGCTTTTTGTTTGATAAAATACCTTTGTCTGTAGTAAAAAGGTAGAATTTTCATTATTTCAGTCACCATTGTGTGTCAGTCATTTCACATTAATGCCACCAAACAGCAAAAAGGATTAATCCAACAACATGCCTCGGTGTTATTGCAATGTTCACTCAATTCAGTACTTTGCAGATTTGTTTGTTATCTGCAATAGAGCTCCATTGCACCTTCCTTCGTAGCCTTCATCCCTTGACCGGGAAGCTCGTGGAATGCCATTTCCACAGTCTTCAACAGTTTGGTCTGCCTTTTGCTGTGCGCAGTATAATTCGATTGTACACTATTCCATTAATATGTTTTCCTTCTTTCTTTCTTTAGCCCCCCCCCAATCTGGTACCACGATGTGCCTAGATGATTATATTCCGAATGATTCTCCCCGTTAGTAACTGTACATGCAAAACATTATACGGTTATACAGTATTGTGAAGTAGTCTTTGGTGGCACCACTGAACCACTGATGCGATGATGCAGGGCCTGTGTCGACTGCCTAGCAGAGACGTGATGCTGGCCGACATCAGACAGCGACAGCGAGCCCGGGAACAACATCTGCCGTCACTTCGACACACGATGGAGGTCCTGTGGCTGCCCTACCTGGACGAGTTGGCGCGGGATATTGGCTGCAGACCAAACATAGGTGAGTGTGTCGAGTAGCCACGCTGGGAATAACCCCTCCCCTCCTACACTACACTGTACACATTTTGCAGGTGCGACGACGTTTTTCACTAATGCTTTTTCATAAAATTAATCTTTAAAACTGTTTTGAAATTTTAAACAACGTATCATGATGGTATCACATCAACATATCATACTCGTACAACACTTTTTAGTCCATAATAGGTGTGTGCGTGCGTGCGTGAGTGAGTGAGTGCGTACGTGCTTGCGTGTGTGCGTGCGTGTTGAAATGTATGTGCACGTGTGTAGATGTGTACATGTATGAATGTATGTGTGTGTGTGTGTGTGTGTGTGTGTGTGTGTGTGTGTGTGTGTGTGTGTGTGTGTGTGTGTGTGTGTGTGTGTGTGTGTGTGTGTGTGTGTGTGTGTGTGTGTGTGTGTGTGTGTGTGTATATATATATATATTATAATGTTTGTGTTGCCTTCATTTGCATTGTAACAGATACAACACATGTTCTGTTCACAGCTAAGCTCATGTTGACCGACCCGACCCTGGCAATGAGATGCTACTTCGGCCCGGCTGTCGCCTACCAGTTCCGACTGCAGGGTCCGGGGAAGTGGCCGGGGGCGCGGGAGGCCGTCCTTGCTACCTCGGAGAGAATCGCCTATCCGCTGAGCAAGAAGCGGGCAGAGCAACTGGCCAAACAGAGACTAAATTCTGGCTGTGGGCGCTTTTCGAAAGTCCTTGCAGCTCTGTTGGTGCTGGCCGCTGTCTGCGTTATGTGGTTCCGCTGACTCCTCGGAATTTTCCAATAAGACACATAATATAAGAGGTTGTCGCATAAGGGGACACAATAACTATTATTAATGCTTGTTTCCATATTTTAAAATGTCAAGACCTCTTGCCAGTAAATGTTATCTATATTGTATCATATGAAGAAGAATAAGCGAATTGATTGTACATAGCAGATTATTTAAATCAGCTGTTCACAACCTTTTTCTGTCGGCGTCCTTCCTGTGTCCTGAACCGATCGGCCGGGTACTTCATCGTACTGACAAAGGATTATAGGCGAAACATCATTAAACTCTGAGTTCAGTAATACACATTTTATTAACGAGGTGAACAAAACTGTACCCAGAATGGCGCAGGATAAGAAACCGGTATTCGAGAAACCACCTCAGTCTGAGGGCTGAGTTTGCCTGGTCAAAACCAGGGTCGTGATTCGCAGAACTGTTTTCGATAAGGAGACGCGGAGGTCGTCCTTCATGCACAGTCGGCCACGAAATTATATTTTCATGCTGAACATTGCTGAGAATCTTTGCTTGCAGAAATATATAGACGGAAACATCAGCTACAGCTGGATATGATTCGCTCATCTCATTGCAAATTATCGATCGCAGATATTGTCGTGGTGTACGGTAGGCTGGTAGCGATTGTCGAAGTCGACTAACATCATCTCACACCTAAGGCTTAGCGATGCGTAGTCTACAGTTTTACCTTGTGTATTTTCTTGATGGCAAACGAGCTAATAATGTCATCAACCAAGAGTGGAAGCATCATTTCCGACTCTGTGGTTAAAAGTGACAGTGCTGACAAGCGCGTTTGACCCATCGTGGAACGCTGGTAGTCTTTGATGTTTCAGTAGAGAAAGATCGCTCGACTTCGCAGCTTGAGCCGAAAATTTACAAATATATCCGTAGCGCAATGTGAACGTTAGATAAACTGGTAATCAGCTTATTTTCATGAAGAAAGGTTATCATATCGGCACCTGTCTCGAAATCTCGATATTTTGTGAAGAGACGGAATTCCTTCTCAAAATCAGGTTCAATATCATTATCGTAATACCGAGTGAGCTCTTCGCACTTCGACGTGATATCGCTGTCGGCGAGAGATCGAATCTCCCCGAAACGTTCACAGACTCGTGTAGGCGGCCTTCCGTTTCTTGATTTCCGAGAGTAATCTGTCAATGATGACTAGGTAGGTTTTCACTCGGAAGTTCTCTCGACAGTCGCTCACTTTTACCTCTTGTGATGTTTCGTCGTGGAATAACTTTCTCTTCTTTGCTCGCTTGTTTTCATCATCGTAATCAAGTCCTGGTGCAACTGACTTTGCTTCATTCTCGAATCGATCGAACCTTTCTGACTCACACAAAGAATGGATGTGTTCCAGCAAGACACGGTAATGCATAACAACTGAACCGATCTCAATTCCTGGACCTTGCAATGCCTCGTAAACTCGGTCCAGGATGTTGTTCCACACAATACACATAAGGATGATATACAGAGAGCGTGCTCACCAAAGACTTTGCCTCGAGCACGACAAGTGGAGGTTGGGTAGAATTTCTAGCTATCGCGTCAACATAGTTTTGTAGTACTTTGTAGTTTGATGCCAGCGCATGCTTGAACAGACCATCGTGTTTCTGAGAGGCTCTTTACCACTGGAGACTGTTTCGGTAGGTTCTCTAATAGTTTCGACCACCTCTGTGGCGAGGCTGACAAGAATGTGTAAAGTCGCTGAACGATGGCGAAAAACCTGACCGCATCTGTGCTGGATTCGGCCGCTGCGGTCCCAACTAAATGTAGGCTATGCGCTGCGCATGATACCCATTCAGCAAGAGGGTTCACCTGGTGAAATCGTGCCTGGACTCCAGAATAAGTTCCATACATATTTCTCGCATTGTCATACATTTGTCCACGGGAATCCTTATGCTTTATTCCGCATTCGTCTAGGAAAGACTTAAGTGTTTCGAACAAGTATTTCCCTCGTGTTTCTCAACGTCTAAGATTGTCAGGAAGTGTTACACGGGTTGTCCGTCAATCCTAACGTATCGCATGACGATGCTCGGTTGATCGATGTGCGCTATATCAGGTGTGGAATCATCTTTGCTGATAAAGTAGTACTTCGCCTTCTTTATTTCAGCAATTATTTTCGCTTTCACCCTGTCCGATAACAGCTTGACGAATTCTTCACATATTGTTGAAGAGAGATATGATACTTGACCTCTTCCTTTATTCCCATATCGGCGAATATGTTCGGCCAGAAAAGGGTCGAACTGTGAGAACAACTCGGTGTGGCCTCGGAACTGGTGTCCTCTCTTCGCCATGAAGGTAACAACGACAACGATGCGCTTGAGGAGTTCGATCCAGTATTGCTGCTCATTCTTCAGCTGCTTTGCGGTCGCAGATCTCGCCGATTTGTGAAGATCCTTGTCCAAGTTCTGTGATGGTGGGTTTCTTTTAAAATGATCTATCAATTCCTGAGCAATTTTCGGAAAGCACTGCTGAAAACAGGGAGTGGCCATAATTTATCAGGAGGGGAACAAAGGAATGAAGTGATGGCTCAGATTTTAGCGCGCAGGATTTGGGGGTGAGTTGGATTTCAAATCCAGCCTATACTTCCACCTCACTCGCTCCACGATAAATAATGATCACTCCTTACTAACACCTCTATAATGTCTGTAAAAACATTAAAACATGTAAGACCTACATCAAGATATGCCAAAACATAACTGGTTTTCGGGAACATTTAGTGTACAAAAATATGCTCGGCTATTTTCGCGGGCCCCTTATCTTCGTGGGCCCTCGGCACGTGCCTATAGTGCCTATTGGTTGATCCGCCACTGGTAGAATGTTGTCAGGGGAACAGCTTCAAATGCATTTCGGGCGGTGGAGTCATCCGCGAATTTCATAAAGCCCTGCACGCAGTCTGAGAGAGATCGCACCTCCTCCTGAAGCATTGCGAAGAAATCACTGATTGAATGTAAACCCATATCATAAGTGACGTCACAAAACCACGTGATCGCCCATCTAATTAACTTTGAATTTTACGCGCGTTTTACGAGTCATACGCATTAAACATCTAATTTTATCTATACATAATTTTTTCCTATTTTTTATTTTGGCATGTAGTAAATACAATATTGAATAATAAAACGTGTGTACACAGCGAAAAAGCATTTTAGCTAGTGCCTTTTTGTTATTCCCTTTAAATGGTTATTTTGATACAAAACAAATGAGTTATGAGTTACACATAAACTTAATACAGCCAAAAATCGGAAAATGGCTTCACTTGTAAATATACAGAATTTTTTCGCGGGTGGGCTCCGCCATGTTTAAGATTAAACAAGAGTGTGTGTTGTTTACCAACGAGTTATGCTTAGTTTTACATTGGTACTTACATAAAAATTTTGGCGACGAGGATGGATGAATATCGCCTACCGCCTCCGCCTCCGAGCGGTGAACTCGTTGGTTGTCGAATTTCGAAACTTACCTAATGGCAAGCGGCCTCGACGGGGCCAACGTCACGGCAGCACGGCGCCGAGCTATCCTGGTACTTTGCCTGGGGATAGAAGGCCAGAGAATATTTGCGCCCCTGACGGAGACCGATATATATGCGACCGCCATTATTGCACTACGGAATCATTTCGGCCCAAAACGAAGTGTGATGATGGAAAGGTGTACGTTTCGGCAACGGGCGCAACGCCCCGGGGAAGGTGTACGTGAGTACATTACTGCATTGCACGAACTTGTAGCTAACTGCAACTTCGGATGAACTGATCCGCGACCAGCTGATCGAGAAAACGAATAACTCCAGAGTTAGGGAACGACTGATAATGGAGCCTGAAACGCTCACTTTAGAGAAAGCTATCGCACTAACGTCCCGTATTGAGGTTGCCGTAAACGATAGTTTGAACATTAAGCAATCAGAGATACGGGCCGCAGACAATACTAAGTTTGAATCGCCCAGGGTTCAAGCTGTCCAGGCGAAGTCTCGTTACCCTGCGGCAAAGCTGAATAGAAGTATTCACACAGCCGGTAACACTCGGGTACAAGCGCCGTGTGACAACTATGGTTACAGTTCACACGCGACAGGCAGCGCGAAATGTCCTGAAGGAGCGAACATTTGCCGACTGTGCTCAAAATTGGATCACTTTGCGAAGTGTTGCAGATCTTGCAGAAAGGGGAGTGCCGTCGGTCAAATGCAACAGCCAAATTAATCTGCATAGTTTGTACTCTCGGTGAACGCGGAAACCAGTGCATCTAAGCCGTTCAAAAGATGCAGTCTGCAACTGCCTGACACAATGGTGACACTTATTGTTGATATTGGAGCGAAAGTGTCGATATTGAACGACTCTCTTTATGGGAAGCACTTCTCCGCGTACCCCTTGCATCCGCCTGAGGGAAATTTGTCAACATATGGCAGTAGTGAAATCCCACTGGAGGGAATGGTACATCTGCCAGTTACATACCAGTAAGAAACCATCCAGAATTGTCCGTTCTATGTCACCCGGAGTGGTTCGAGTCTGATGCGATGACTACATTTGTTCGATCAACTTGGATTTCAAGTTTCGAAGAATGGCGTCATCATTCAATCTGTTGACATTGTTTCAGCATTTCCCTCAGTGTTCACAGGTTTGGGGAAAATTGCCAAGTTTGTTCACCCGGAAGTGCCACCTGTGTCACAAGGTTTGCGTTGCCTTCCATTCTCTGTAACAAGACGACAGGATGATCGAACCGATCGATTCATCACCCTGAATTTCGAATCTAGACGTCGAACGACGGAAACCTGGTGATTGACATGAAAGCAGTCAACAAGGCCATAATTCCAGATATATATATATATATATATATCCACCACCGACGCCTGAGGAATTGTCTGCCGAGTTCCACCACTCCACTGTCTTCACCAAGCTAGACATGAGGCGAAGCTACCAGCAAGTTCCCATGACAGAAGATAGTAAGTACGTGACGGCATTCATCACTCGTGAGGGGGTTTTCCAATACCGCCGGATGCCGTATGGACTGAGTTCAGCCCAAGCGCCTTCCAGAAGATCATATCTTCTGTACACAGCGGAATAGACATTGTCATCCACGGTCGCACGAATGATCAGCACGATAAACGACTACAGCTAATGCTCAACCGACTGTCTGAATATCACATCACGCTGAATCCGGAAAGTGTCAGTTTGCCAGGACGGAAATTAATTTTCTCGGTTACCACGTGTCATCCCAGGGTGTCCTGCCATTGTACTAAAACGTGAAGACCATTGGGAAGCTTCCACAACCGACCAGTTGCGTCGTTTCTGGGCACAACACATTTCTGTCTGAAATTTGTACCTCACTACGCTGACACTGCCGAGCCACTGAGACGATTACCCCAAAAAGATGTCCCGTTGGAATGGACAGATGAGCAAGACCAAGTCTACTAGAGTGCGCACACCGCTTGTAAAATTAGTAATTCACGAACTGCGTGTTATGTTACAGTTCAGTTGAACACCGAACATTTCTTCAAAAAAAAGTTTCTTATATTACAAAGTGCATATTATCAGTTTGAACTTGAAACATCGATGGTATAAGTTGCTAGCTGTGCAATGAGCAATGCTTACATAGACCCTGACATTGATTGTTCATGTTGTAAGTTCAAAGCTAAATAGGGAGGAATGTGATGTTTCGGTTACTCAAGCGCATTTCGTGATATGGTGTTCTCCGCTTTGGGGTTGGCCGTGTTGCGCTCACGGTGGTTTTGGCTAACGTATTTTATTTTTGTAAAATAAATAGTGTTTAGTTGTAACAAGACCTGTCGTTGATAGCGAGGTCAATTCGCTCTAGCTGCAAGTGTCGCCACGACCACATTACATGCCTGCCACATTAAAAAACATCGAAACTATTTTGCTCTGACAGCTGCAGAAGGGGTTCCAGGCGATATTAGGAACTATTATGAAATTGCTACAAATTCAAGTACACGGTGGAGTAATTTTGAATGCCTTACAAAAACGTAGACACTATACTGGTACTTCAATAGTGGTTAGATATGTCATAAATTGTAAATATTTGGACATTTAGATGTTTACTTACGAAAAAAACGACTTGTTTTTACGACAACTTCGACATACGAAAACTAATGTAATGATACAGATCATGAAAATCATAGCGATTACAACTTTGATTCCTGTGTGATTAATTAATCATTATTTCACCACGTACATATTCGAAATTGATCAAATAGTTATTATGCAGCAGTTAAATGATTGCATGTAAAATGTACCGAAATGGCGAAGCGTAACACTAAACATCAAGTTACGTACATACGGCAGCTCTCTGGCCTCTGAGATGCTCCGCGAAAATAACGGACAGCCATAGAGGTCGATGACGCCTATACGCGTCATAAAAATTTAAGGTCAGAATACCTATGGTTGGGGAAAACAGTGCCACTAAAACAATAATGGGTGCGGGGTGCGGACGACGGAAGCTGACAAGTGTTTTCGCCGCTTTATGTGAACGGTTGACGAAGGTTACGTAACTTAACAATAATAGAAAACACACAGCTATGCGAACAATTGTACATAACTATGAACTTGCCTTCGTACGAAGATCCATACGGTACTAAAGCTTACGTAACTCTGAACAATCGTAGAAAAACAAAAGAGGTGGTGCGAACAATTGTACGTAACTGCGAAGATTTCGTGAATTGACGTATTCACCTTCGTACGAAGGCCACAGAGCTATTGTGGAAAAAGTGCTGGAGTATATAACATGATCTGCTGTTGTAATTATTTTCAAACAAATCAGTTTTATATTCATGTCTAGGAAGCAAATGGTGGAATATGTGTATATGCCATAACTGAAACCATACTTGTTCACTTGATGACACTCGCGACAGTACATATCTAGTTTAGCACAACGTCATATTCTCCGTTGTCACAAACAACTTTATCGTGGCGAGTTTCTCACTGGTTCGCATAACTGGGCCATCATAAAACAAGCATGCCGAGAAACAGGTTGCCATAAACACAGTTGAATCCGCTTTGCAGATGAAGCCTTTTATTATCCCTTTTGTGACACACTTTCCTGGACTAACATTGCAACTGATCTAATGGTGTCTGCGTGTCGGCGTCTAGCTCAGCCTCCGGGTGACATGGGGTCTCCCATCAATGGCATCATTCAGAGATAGCTGATAGTCTACTCCAAACCATTTCTCTCAAAATAATAAAGTTACGTCCCGGCCAGTGGATCGTCCGAGCAATTTGTGTTCGATGCGCGCAGCCACTGCTTGCAGTAAACGGCAGGGTTGAACTCGTTCCTATATAGACGTTGTGTCGCCTCAATGTAAGACACCGCCATTTGAACGTGCCATTTTGCGAGCTGCACTCCTGCCAACGTCTACTTTCGCTGCTGTCGCGATTGCCTGCTGGCCGGCCAACGTGCAGTAAGCAACAAGAACGAAAAAACTTACAACGAAAGTACACACACACACGTCTCGCCAAATAGAAGGCACCGTATTGAGTGGACAGTGGCGAGCAGACGACTGTCATGCCATCCGAAGACGATCTTGTCGGCGCTAAGCTGTTTGCCGCGCCGCTACACGGTGAAGTGGACCGGGAGGGCTGCACCGACCGCCCACAGGACGAGCAGGGACAGCAGACGCTGGGGAGAGACGGTCGCGCCTGCCGATTTTCCTTTTGTCGCTGCCGTCGTGATCTTCACTGGATCAGCTTGTCCTGTAACATTGCTTGCTGTTGTGACGTTTCCGATCGCTTCCCCAGCAGCAGTGCCAGCTTCACCGGTGCCGTCATCATCGAGTTTCCCGTCAGTTTCCCCGTCGACTTCAGTATCATTCCCTGCCGAGTCGACGGCAAATGGATCTACTTCCTGCTCTCCGGTCACGCGGGTAACTTCGATTACTGAAACACGATTGGTAGAGTGCGTGAGTGCATCTGAGATGACACGGCTTTCTTGTGTTTCAATAATAAAAGTTAAGCCCTACTTAACTCCATCTACATAAAAAATAAAAATTGAGCAATGGAGCCACATAACATCGTGTCCATCTGATTACAATGTGGTTGCAGCAGCAGCAACTAAACACGCAAACACGCGGTAAGTTATTCACATTAAAATAAAATGAGGCCATTACAAAATTTTCGAATGTTGAAATATTGGCATATTTGAATTACTGGACAAAAATTCTATCAATTAGAAATATGCCAAATTTAATTGACAAACATTGAAACAATCTGCACAATGTGTTTTCCTCGCCGAAGACAGAAATATACACGCACGCACGCACGCACGCACGCACGCACGCACGCACGCACGCACGCACGCACGCACGCACGCACGCACGCACGCACGCACGCACGCACGCACACACACACACACATCACAATATCCAAAAGCGTTGTGCAATGAAATGCCATAGCTGTTAAGGGGTCATCCATATAGTATGTCACGCTATTTTTGGAAATTTTTGAGACCCCCACCCTCTTGTAAAGCTTCGTAACGCTAGCATGTACACCCCCTATAATTACGTTCGTTTTGACAACCCTCCCTCGCCCTATGATGCATACATCCATACAATTATCATATTCGTTGCATGGCTATAAAGGGGAAATATAACTCTTCAGCGGAGGAAATATATTACGACTGGGTTTCTTAATATTGCTGTACCAGCAGAGGTGGTTTTCTGCTGGAATGCTGGGGTTTTAATAGTGCTGTAGTACATAGCTGGTTTGTCGTTGAAATACTTTTTGAAATATACCAAACAATTACTTTTACATTACATTTAAAAATCGTTACGTAACGTTGGCCCAGAGACCGCCACCCCATGTAACGCTTCGTGACGTACTTTATGGATGACCACTAAGAGGAAAGAATATCCAACTAGCTGGTATGGTTCTAAAAGGTGAGTAATAGAAAAATTAACTAGACCCTACAATCTCCTAGCTTGCATCACTCGTGACACGCGTAAAACGCCTAACCTGCTAAGATGTTCACGGACGCGAGCATTACGTTACGGAACACTCACCAAAGAATGCGCATCCAACAAGCAGAATAAGCGCCTGCACTTTCATTTTCGTCATGTTTCACCCTGGCAGAAAAAGAAACTACAAATGTACATATTCGACAGTGTAAGTCGACGTGTATACTAGAGGATGCTCTGTTACACTGAGACACGCGTAAGATTTAGTAGTGACACCTTTTCCCTTGGTCTCGCTTTCCCTTTTTTTTGGACGAAATTTGTTTATTTGTTGCACTCGACGCCATTGTAGACACGTATCATTTCTTTGGTGTCAACAGCCTCGATTATCCAGGCTCCGTGCTGTGGCGCCACCGTTTGTCGCAAACATTTTCGCCTGGATGCGGAAGTGGGGTTCTCATTGTGACGGAAATTATGTATGCGTCCAGATTCTGGGCGGAAGGAACTCTTTGAACGCTTATGTTGAGTTTTCGTATTTACTGACTTCAAAACGGATGGAGTAATGCGCACATTCAGTAGCGGGAAAACGTTATGCGTGTTAGCAAAAGTAGCATGGTATTTAAGGAAAAAAAACAGAAAAAAGACACGGCGCCTTGTATGTATGAGGGTGATATTAAACATTGATAGCGCAAGTCCGTGACAATATTTATGCATATCTGTTTTTTTACATTGACAGACAGTCGACGTACTTCTAGTGAGACTGAATAACCAAGAAAATCTGCAATGCGACATCGCCACCCTGGAAGATTGGTCTAAAGACTGGCTGCTAGAGTTTAATGCTGACAAATGCAAACTAATGCAAGTGGGGAGACCACCACCCAGAAATTACACTATGACAAACAAGTCCGGAGCCAGAGTTGATCTTGAATCCATAAATGAGGAAAAGGATGTGGGAGTGTGGGTGACTACTGACCTGAAATCATCAACGCAATGCCAGAAAGCATCAAAGAAAGCCATGCAAGCTCTTGGTATGGTGAGGAGACCCTTCAAACGCATAACTAAAGATTCATTTGTGACATTATACAGAGCATATGTCCGACCACACCTTGAATTCTGTGTACAGGCATGGAGCCCGTACATGGTGAAAGACATCGACAGTCTAGAGAAAGTGCAACTCAGAGCCACTAAGTCTAAGCTGGTAACCAGCTTAGCGACGCTCACGTATGAACAGCGACTAAGACACTTGCGACTACACTCGTTATACTGCCGGAGGCAAAGAGGCGACCTAAATGAAACTTTCAAATTAAACAGACTGGAAAACGTAGAAGCTAGTAACTTCTTCGAAATGAGACAGCCTGGACGTACCAGAGGTCACGCAATGAAAATTTTAAAACGGAGAGCCAGACTGTTGACTATGCAGAGATTCTTTTCGATCAGAGTGATCGACCTGTAGAACCGACAAAATGTGGCGGATGCCAAGACAGTCCCTCAGTTCAAAGCCAGACTAGATCAGCATTGGAATAGCCTAGGATATGGGTACCAATAAAAGCCGATGGCCTAAGATAACCCATTAAGTGTAATTGTAAGAGTGCACGAAGCGGTGCCGCTTATCCAGATCGTAGGATAAACATTTAGCAGAGGCCGCACTAACATATCTACTGGGTCAATTACTGACAACGCACAGAAACTTCCTTGGCGCGTAGTCTTATATTATTATTATTAAAACAGGGTGCTTACCCAGTGCGCCGTCACGTGGCCAATTACTCCGTTTGTTAACACTACTCTGTTGTGGATCGAGGAAATATGACGGGCAATGTACGGGTGACGTACCCTAGTTGCATAGTACATTTACATGCATGTCATATCATTATCGGTAATATAATTGGACATTGAGTGTTTTAATATATTATTATTGACGCGATGAATAGTAGTTTAGCAGCACTTACTTTTTGGAATGTAGAGGTGGGCAAATAGTACGAGATGTCGTCTTTGCAACACGCCACAGCTTTATTACACAAAACGTTCAAATGGCTTGCCCACCGTTGGCTTTACGTAACCCTTAGAAGCATTGTTGACGTCATCTCGCTTCGAATACGTCACTCGAATAACCTAGTCCGATTATACCTTACTAGTTGCCGCTAGAGGCTCTGCGTACAGAGGCATTTTCGATATTTGGGTCTAGTAAAATTAATATGCCATCAACTGACCGCTCGCCAGCAACAGACCAGGGCTATGCAGCTTACTTCTTGCTAAATACTTCGTAATTATTCTTTACTGTTAATGTAGAAACACCATCTATTTATTATGTGTGCTCTCATGTGATATATTTGATTGATTTAAAATTGTAGAATAGGTTTTTTAGACATCAGGCTGCATGTGGAAGACTTTAATGTAAAGCTAGTTGCACAAAGAAGAAAAATGGGAGCGAAGTAGCTCAGCAGTAATGCAGAAAAGGGGTAGGGGTTAAATTGTTATGGCCGTAAACAGTATAACAAAACGAAAGAGACAATTATTACAAACATGATTGTTTCGTTGATTTTTATGTTTTGTTGGCTTAGTTAAGTTTACTTGCATACGATTGTGCTAAAAATGGATATTAAAAAAACTCAATATAGCCAAAAACCTAAACTGTGCCTTCTCTTTCAGACACAACGGTCAAGCGCGTATTCGTCGGAACCATTCGGAAAGCGGGATAAATGATAATGGCTTAGGCTATGGTTCAGTGACGTATTTAGGGGAGAGAAAGTGTCCCCTCCCCGTATACAGAGCCCTTTATAGACCTCCAGCAGCGACTAGGAAGCAATATTGTACATGTGTCAAGAGCAAATGCACAAAGGGATGCTCATATGCTGCTGCTGGCGTGAATTGTGTGGTTGCCTGCAAGTGTTCAGCTAAACCAAACAAATGTGCTCGTGTCCTTGAATCTGAAAGTGACGATGATGAGTAGAGTTGTGTAGCACTGATCAATTACAAATAGAGCAGGAGATCAATACCTTTCATTTAATACCAATATTGTGCTGTTTTTGTGCAAATGGGTCTTTTTATTGAAGCATATGCAATTGTACCAAAATGCTCCCTCTCTAATGAAATGGTAATTCGAAATTTGTTAAAGTTCGTTTCTACATATAATATTATAACTATTAGTAGTAATTTAGTAAAAATAGGAATTCCTTTGTCGGCCATCTGGAAATCCATATTATACTCTCCTGTAAACAATAAAAAAGTTTTGTAATATATATATATATATATATATATATATATATATATATATATATATATATATATATATATATATATATATATATATATATATATATATATATATATATATATTATATGTGCGTGCGTGCGTGCGTGCGTGTGGGTGTGCGTGCGTGCGTGCGTGCGTGCGTGCGTGCGTGTGACTGCTTACTTGGGTGCAAAATGTACGTTGAAATTGTTTTTTACAGATGTTTTCACATGTCTGTTTAGAATGTTTTCACATGTCTGTTTAATCACGCAACATTTTTAATGACCAACCGTACTCATTCGGCTGTTTTTGTTGTCATGTTGCCAACACTATAATTACATTTGTATATAATACATGTATATAATTTGTTTTATAAATCTGTAGCTAATAAACATCTGTTTCACCTCAAAATAGGTAATAATTATAATACTGCCACCAAAATATTTTTAACAGTTTATATAAAATTAGGTTCTGATTTGTGTGACTCGTTTTTGGAATCTCGGTATAACAATAGGGTCATTATCATTATAGAGCTCTTATTTCACATGTAATCAAGATATAGTGACGCACCACATGTCAACAGATGCAGTGGATCTTTAGTTTTCATTTGGTAGTCCAGTTGTCTACATATATTATACGCAGAGATTTCCACCGAGTAAT
Organism: Lamellibrachia satsuma; assembly: GCA_033239005.1. Lineage (NCBI taxonomy): Eukaryota > Metazoa > Annelida > Polychaeta > Sabellida > Siboglinidae > Lamellibrachia > Lamellibrachia satsuma. Next base: position 12,080,422 of record BSQZ01000013.1, on the reverse strand, counting down.
ATGTGCAGTAGCCAATACGTTCCCTGACGAAGTCGCGGAAATTGTCAATTTAGGGTACCCTTCTTAAAATAAAATTCTCGGAAGTTTCGCAAGAGATATGACAGAGCAGGCTCGTGATTATTCATCTAGATGCACCAATCTAACTAAAAAATTATGTCTGCTTTCCGCACTAAACTATGTCCACTCTATTCCCCAAACCTGGCTTTGGATCCCGTCTAATATGGATAAATCCCCCGCTATGTGCTGTGCCAACTTGGAAGTCTGATCACACGACATGGGGTTACAATTCTAACAAGTTCATCGCATGCGAAAATACTCCGCTTATGTATTGGCTTGGACGGAGCCATTCCTCGTAGTAGCATTATTAAAATGGTCTGCTTAAATGAATCAGCCACTTTAGTAGCATCGCATTGTTTTGGTCTGAGGTGATTATGTTAAGCGGGGTCTATTGTACTGCACAAGGTGTTCTCCTCGCCGAAGACAGAAAACAGCGAGACACATTCCACCAGTGCTTCTTCTCAATCTACGCAAGCGGCGAAGGATCTTGAACCCTTTCCCACACAGCCAACACAGACTTGTGGTCATTGAATGCGGCCACATCATGCCCGGCCGTGATAACCAGCGCTCCAAATCCGCACTAGAATCTTAGAAGGGCCACATCTCCACGAACCCGGACATCGGGTAGGGTGGGCAAGGAACCCCCTTAAGGGAAAATGGCGATAGTTATTCACAGACATATTATGTTGATGTACCTATGCCGTCATGCGATTGTTGTGTGGTTCTCTAAAGGGAAACTTAAAATGCAGATGTTTTTCTAACGGTATATTTAGTCTGCATTTGCTTTTGGTCAGAATATGCACTAGGTATCGGCACTGCAATCATGCACCATAGACGTACATCAAGCGAGTATGATGCTGGAAATACGGGCGTCTTGCCCCACTGGGCCTCCTTGCCCCACCCTGCCCCATTTCAGCAATTCGTATTAGGATTACTCTTAGAAAGGTGAAATTCGTAAGTTTTCAGGGTTTTCATTCTCGCAATTAATGTTTGATCAAACATTAAGTAATTTAATAGGTTGTGTGATGATTTCACAAAACTACATAGCATAACTTGCACAAGCGAGCTATCAGTGGATACTAAGTAGGATTGATTTTTCGTAAAATGAATTTGAAATGAGACTAGCGAAAAAATCGAATTTAAGAGGGACCTTTTAGCTTCTTGGGTGACAAAGGAAGAACATGGCTTTCCAAACTTTTTCACGAAGACCATTGTCACAGCCAAACTGCCGAATATGTGGAGGAAAGCCAATGTAATTGTTAACCTCAAACCTGGCAAAGCCGCCGAAGACCCAAGAAGCTGCAGGCCTATAATATTCCTTTGCACAACATATAAGAGCTTGGAACACGTGTTCCCAATCATCGAAGCCATCATTTCCCAAAACAAGATGACAATTGAAGTAGGGGCATGTGTCCACTCAGTATACGACACCTTCTGTTTTGCGTGACGAGCGTGCGTGTGTGCAATTAATAATAATAATTAATAATAATAATTAATAATAATAATTAATAATAACAATAAACTTCTGTGGCGCCTATATCCTCAGAAACCTGAGCTCAGAGGCGCAACAAAACAGAATAGTTTAGCATAATCGTGAACAGGGACGCGCAAGAGTCATTGTCAGAACGAGGGACCACTAAAGATCTATGGTGGAAAATGCAATTTGGAATAAATATGTCTTGAGTTTTTTTTCGGAAGGTAGCCCTAGTCTAAGATGTGTTCAAAGTGATGGGGAGTTCATTCCAGACCCTAGACGCAGCAACAGATAAAGCACGTTTGTCCAAGTTAAACTTAGTTTTAGGCAGACACTGCAAGGTTAGAGACAATTTAATAAATATTGTACTTCTCCCTTTCTTACTTCTTTCGATATATGATAATTGTTTTTATATATTGGCCGCTGGAGCAAATTTCACCCATTACATACCCTACTTCAGTATCAATGTGCCTAGATCAGCAATACATGCGACCTAAAATCAGCCTGAACAATCCAGTTTCATCACCACACTCGGAATCACTAGGCTCTTAATTACTATCCCTATCCGCATCGTCCTCTTCAAAATAATAAAATTATTATATTACTGGGTCAGTTTCTTGAAAAATGTTCTATGTTATTCACAAGAGGGCAGCACACACTTCATACCGCGCCACAGACAAGATTTAACAAGATTTAACAAGATTTGCCATCCAAGCCAAAGGCCCAGATGGCAAGTGGACAAGGAAGCCATTGGCTTATCGAGAGTCCAACAATGTTCACCTACTTATAACCCGCCCTTCTGATATATGTGTCAACCTTGTTTTTAAACATATTCACGCTGCTAGCAGTTACACAATCTGTAGACAGTTTGTTCCATTCATTTACTGTCCTCTGTGAGAACGAGTGCTTCCTGATGTCCAATCTACATTGATCCTTTACTAATTTTACCTCATGTCCTCTAGTTCTGCTATCCTTCTTGAGTGAGAAAAACATATTTCTATCAATATTTTCATACCCATTCAATATCTTAAAAACTTCAATCTGATCTCCTCTTAACCTCCTTGTCTCTAGAGTTGTTAAACCACATTCTTTCAGGCGTTCTTCATAACTAAGGTCTCTAAGTTCTGGAATCATTTTAGTTGCTCTCCTTTGTATGCGTTCAAGCGTATCTATATCCTTCTTACGATATGGTCTCCATGCTTGTATACAGTATTCTAAATGAGGTCTAACTATTGCTTTATAAAGAGGTATAATTAACTTTTTTCCCTTGTATGTTATGTTTCTTCTAATCAATCCAAGAATTTGATTACCCTTTGAAGCTGCAATACCACACTGCTCTGAAACTTTCATATCAGCGCTTATTGTAACTCCTAAGTCCTTTTCTTTTACAGTAGTACCAAGAACAGTAGCTCCCATTTTATAGTTTACATTCAAGTTCCCATGTCCTGTATGTAGGCATTTACATTTCCCAAAATTGAACAGCATCTGCCATTTCTCAGACCATTTCACTAATCTGTCTAGATCGTTTCGACAAATCAACAGCGCTAGCATTAGTCTACACTGAGAGAGTTAAAGGGACACTTCTCCCTCCAACTCTCGTGTAGGCCGTACAACGATATTAACATTTTATTTTCTGTCTGGTATAATTTTTAAATGTTAAACATTCAAAATGAATTTAATTAATTGATTTAATTAGCTATTCTAGTAACGCAAAACAAACAAGAACGCAAACACAGACACTTTTGGGGGTGAAACCAACATCTTTAGCAGTATTTTACCCATGACAACGCAGCTCAAAACCAACACCAATGATTGACGAAACTCATGACTGGAACTGATCAGGGATGGGTTCAAGTACTCGAGTATTGTGTACTTAAGTACAGCAAGTACTGTACTTGTACTTGCCATTTGGCTGAGTGCAGTACTTGGACTTGTGCTTGACCGTCAAAGTACTTGGACTTGGCAAATACTTTCAAAAGTACTTTTGTATGTTTTTGTTAAATATTTGGCTATATCGTACTCATACTCAATCTACTCAGATTTTATGAGTACATTATGAGTACATCTGACTACTTTCTCAATAAATGCTGTAAAAATTAATTTATTTGTAGCTAACAAAATGAAACTTTCCTGAATTATATGAATGTTCAACTATTTTTTTTATACTTTGTTATTTCTGATTGATTGTAGGCTACCAGTTCAGGTCATAATCTGTTTGCTTAATTAAGCCACCAGGATGTCCATGAAGGGTCATTCATCAGTTAACCCATCAATTTGCCATGAAATGTCTTTGACGCACCCAGGAGATCATGCCACTTGGCACTGGCTGACAGTGCTGACTGCTAAGAACTGCCAACTGAGTCTTCCTCTGTAGAAGTAAGGTGACTCAAGTCAAACTGCCTCCTACACTAGTATAATCTGGTGCCAGCAGTCTGGCTAAAAAGTACAAAGGGGATTTTGAGTCTGTTGTATTGACATGTGCTAACCCTCTCAACAACCAGTAGTCTAAGAGCAGAAAATATAAATTGCAGACTTCTAATATAAATACATCGGAAATTGAACTGATGTATAAGCATGTAAATTGGTCTGATGTGGTCTTTATTCAAAACAAGGACAAACAAACTTCATTGCCACACATCCCCTTTGTTGTTATTTGGACAAATCTTCTCACCTCTACCCTTTCAAATGATGTACATGTTTGGGGGGTGGGGGTGGTAATGTTTAGTCAATGTTAGACTAACTACAGATATATTGGTTTAATGGTTACCATTATATCAAAGCATGTGGTTTATTAATTGTTAACTGCAGTAAAGAAGGGACTCCAAGCAAAAACTGATTTTATGAGTCATACCATGTATGTATGTTTGTAAAATGGAGGGGTTTGTAAAAGGTAACCATTTGTTTGTAGGGGTAGGCATTCATTTATCTTCAAGTATAAATAATATATTATATATATTGTGGTAAACCATAATTATATTGTGTGGGTCTATGGAGTACTTCCCTACTGTACAAAGTTTGTACAACTATTAAAAATATTCTCTTAAAATAAAAAATGCAACAAAGTCTGTGACAGTGATTAATCTAAGAAGATCCTTATAAATTAATTGATTAGACCATATCCACTGTCCAGACATGACAGAGTGAGACTATGTAGGTAACATCTGAGGACTCCAGATCTGGATGACTCCTAACTGACCCTAGGTTGCAACTGCTAACAATGACTCAGGTGCTTCATAACAATGAACTGGGATCAGTGAAGCCATGAGACATGCAGCATATCTCATGAAGCCATGAGACATGCTAGTCTGGGTCTGAGAGAGCAGGGACTGAGGGAGCAGAGATAAGAGAAATGTTAAAAAAAAATGTAGCCAGTGAGTTGTCAGGTAGCAAATCCTCCTGTTGGTTGCTTTGTTTAACTTGAAGTGAATGTCATTGTTGATGATATAATGAGATTTTTTTACAGTTTTTCTCATAAAAAATCTGAACAACTGCCATTGCATATTCACTTGTTGCTGAGTTATATAAATTAGATTAATTAATAATGTTTAAAAAAAAATTATGTACTCATACTCGTACTCTTGAAAATGTGCTCGGCCCCAGGTCTGAAAGGGGAGGAGCAGCATAAACACTTACATGTATATCAGCTTATATTTACCCATGGAACCATTCAATCAATCATACATACATTATCTATGACTTAGGATTATTTGAAGCCATGAGTCAATTACATGGGATAAACTAACTGATCTTTTGATCAGCTATAGTCGCTTCAGATGATCGGAAGCCACCAATTCACTTGTATTGTGGTAGATATAATTAACTTGGCTCAGGATAATCACTGACAAGTAGTCAATTGTAATTTGTTCAAATATGTTGATGAAAAATACCTGGCACCGCAGACATGCAAGCATATGCATAATACTACAGCTTTTGTGTTTTCATTGCTTTGACCTTCACCGTTATGAAACATAATTGTAGCGTTCGATGTACTTGACTGTACTTGATTAAAATTTTCAAAGTACTTTTCACAAAGTACTTGCCTATATTTTTTAGACGAGTACTTGGACTGGTACTTGGCGAAATGTAAAGCACTTGTTCTTGTACTTGTACTTAACTACATTGCCCATGTACTTGACCCACCCCTGGTCAACTGATGGAAGTCTGAGTCCCATTCATTGTCAAAGTGCTCCAGAATCAGGGGAGGGTGGATGGCCGTCCCCCAATGCTGTTGTGGCTGAGTTGAGTAGGTGTTGGCCCTACTCCAATATGCTCGCAGAAACCAGCTTCGCCCCCCCCCAATAGTCAACAGCTTCCGACGCTGGTGTCATGATACAGCGAATCCTGGGTCACTGGGCGAGTGAAACAATTCACACAACGCACGAAAAGAACTTACCCAGGGACCAGATTGACCGATAAGATGACATTGGCTGATGTGAGAGGCTCAATGATCCGAGACAAGAATGTATGAATGCCTACAACAGCTACATCAAGGACCAGGGTTGTTTAATTTAAATCATTTGATTTAAATCATTTGATTTAAATCATTTGATTTAAATCATTTGATTTAAATCATTTGATTTAAATCATTTGATTTAAATCATTGATTTAAATCATGATTTAAAACACAAAGTGTGCACACTTGTGTAGCTGTATTGTCAACAGATAGCCTGATAGTCAAATATTTTATGACATTGTGTACGTTTGAGCTATTCCCTTTCTGAATGCAGTGAAGCCACACAAACTTGTCTTCCAGAGAAAGTATCTTTTCAACACAGAAGCCCTGAGTTAAAGTCCACTTATAGCTTGTGCTAGTTGTTACCAATTCAGTATGTTGGCTCAGTTGTTTAATACTGTACCAGTTTGTGTTCTGGTTGGAGACCCTTAGAGTACACAGAGCCCTGCACAAGTGCTAATCCACCCTATAGGCCAACAATAATTACCACTGCTACAGCTACAGACCCACAGCATGCTTTCCTTTCCAAGACAGATTATGCAACTAGAGGGGGTGAGGCCTTGTGGACATTGTCTAATGTCTTTATCTAAGCAAAAATCATGTACCCTCTGTTAAGACAAGAACCCAAATCAATTTGAATAGAACATGTTTGAAAGAGTTTACAAATTTAAACATCTATATAAATATATATATACCAGATTTAAAAAAAATCAAATAAATCAAAAATATCAAATAAATCCAATTTAAATCAAAAATCCGATTTTTTTGATTTTTTTTTATAAAAATCAAGATTTTTTTCAACCCTGTCAAGGACATAGTCACCATCCATAAACTCTGCTGTAGACCCCTGTATGGAGTCAGCTAGGTACCACTTCTGCACACACTGCCAGCTTGGCACTACTACCGCACACACTGACTGCTTGGCACTACTACCGCACACACTGCCTGCTTGGCACTACTACCGCACACACTGACTGCTTGGCACTACTACCGCACACACTGTCAGCTAGGCACTACTACCGCACACACTGACTGCTTGGCACTACTACCGCACACACTGTCAGCTAGGCACTACTACCGCACACACTGCCAGCTTGGCACTACTACCGCACACACTGACTGCTTGGCACTACTACCGCACACACTGCCTGTTAGGCACTACTACTGCACACACTGCCTGCTTGGCACTACTACCGCACACACTGTCAGCTAGGCACTACTACTGCACACACTGCCTGCTTGGCACTACTACCGCACACACTGCCTGCTAGGCACTACTACCGCACACACTGCTAGCTAGGCACTACTACTGCACACACTGTCAGCTAGGCACTACTACCGCACACACTGTCAGCTAGGCACTACTACCGCACACACTGCCAGCTTGGCACTACTACCGCACACACTGACTGCTTGGCACTACTACCGCACACACTGCCTGTTAGGCACTACTACTGCACACACTGCCTGCTTGGCACTACTACCGCACACACTGTCAGCTAGGCACTACTACTGCACACACTGCCTGCTTGGCACTACTACCGCACACACTGCCTGCTAGGCACTACTACCGCACACACTGCTAGCTAGGCACTACTACTGCACACACTGTCAGCTAGGCACTACTACCGCACACACTGTCAGCTAGGCACTACTACTGCACACACTGCCTGCTTGGCACTACTACCGCACACACTGCCTGCTTGGCACTACTACTGCACACACTGAGTGCTAGGCACTACTACCGCACACACTGCCTGCTAGGCACTACTACCGCACACACTGTAAGCTAGGCACTACTACCGCACACACTGCCTGCTTGGCACTACTACCGCACACACTGCCTGCTAGGCACTACTACTGCACACACTGCGTGCTTGGCACTACTACCGCACACACTGCCTGCTAGGCACTACTACTACACACACTGCCTGCTTGGCACTACTACCGCACACACTGTCAGCTAGGCACTACTACTGCACACACTGCCTGCTTGGCACTACTACCGCACACACTGCCTGCTAGGCACTACTACCGCACACACTGCTAGCTAGGCACTACTACTGCACACACTGTCAGCTAGGCACTACTACCGCACACACTGTCAGCTAGGCACTACTACTGCACACACTGCCTGCTTGGCACTACTACCGCACACACTGCCTGCTTGGCACTACTACTGCACACACTGCCTGCTAGGCACTACTACCGCACACACTGCGTGCTAGGCACTACTACTGTACACACTGCCTGCTAGGCACTACTACTGCACACACTGCGTGCTTGGCACTACTACTGTACACACTGCCTGCTAGGCACTACTACCGCACACACTGCATGCTAGGCACTACTACTGTACACACTGCCTGCTAGGCACTACTACCGCACACACTGCGTGCTAGGCACTACTACTGTACACACTGCCTGCTAGGCACTACTACTGCACACACTGCCTGCTAGGCACTACTACTGCACACACTGCGTGCTTGGCACCACTACTGTACACACTGCCTGCTAGGCACTACTACCGCACACACTGCGTGCTAGGCACTACTACTGTACACACTGCCTGCTAGGCACTACTACCACACACACTGCGTGCTAGGCACTACTACTGTACACACTGCCTGCTAGGCACTACTACTGCACACACTGCCTGCTTGGCACTACTACTGCACACACTGCCTGCTAGGCACTACTACCGCACACAATGCATGCTAGGCACTACTACTGTACACACTGCCTGCTAGGCACTACTACCGCACACACTGCGTGCTAGGCACTACTACCGCACACACTGCCTGCTAGGCACTACTACCGCACACACTGCCAGCTTGGCACTACTACCGCACACACTGCCTGCTAGGCACTACTACTGTACACACTGCCTGCTAGGCACTACTACCGCACACACTGCCTGCTAGGCACTACTACCGCACACACTGCCAGCTTGGCACTACTACCGCACACACTGCGTGCTAGGCACTACTACTGCACACACTGCGTGCTTGGCACTACTACTGCACACACTGCCTCCTAGGTACTACTACCGCACACACTGCCTGCTTGGCACTACTACTGCACACACTGCGTGCTAGGCACTACTACTGTACACACTGCCTGCTAGGCACTACTACCGCACACACTGCCTGCTAGGCACTACTACCGCACACACTGCGTGCTTGGCACTACTACTGCACACACTGCCTGCTAGGCACTACTACTGCACACACTGCCTGCTAGGCACTACTACCACACAGAGTGCGTGCTAGGCACTACTACCGCACACACTGCGTGCTAGGCACTACTACTGCACACACTGCCTGCTAGGCACTACTGCTGCACACACTGCCTGCTAGGCGCTACTACCACACGCACTGCGTGCTAGGCACTACTACCACACACACTGCGTGCTAGGCACTACTACTGCACACACTGCCTGCTAGGCACTACTACTGCACACACTGGCTGCTAGGCACTACTACCGCACACACTGGCTGCTTGGCACTACTACCGCACACACTGTGTGCTAGGCACTACTACTGCACACACTGCCTGATATCCCACTCTGAAGAAAGATGATGTTGCCTTCAGCGATCCCCAGAACAAGTTCATCATATTGAATGACCAGTTCACCGGTGTCTTTACAACCGAATACATGTCGGACATATCGTCCATGAGTGGAGAACCATGCCCTGGTTTGCACCACTTCATTGTAAACCCAACTGTACGGTGTTCAGAAGCTTCTCCTCAGCCTTAACCCGTTCAAAGCTACTTGCCCAAGCAATATACCAACCAGACTTCTGAAAGAGTCTGCACAGTAACTCAGCCCAGCATTTACACTGTTCTCCCAAGCATCGCAGCAACAGAGCACAATACCAGACTGTTGGAAGAAACGACATCACCCCTATATGTGTGAAGGGCGATCACAGCAGTCCTACGAACTACCAACCCATATTGTTCGTATCGGTATGTAGCAAGGCATTGGAGCACATCGCATATAGTCTGATCATGCAACACTTGGATGCATACAAGATCCTGTCCAATCAGCAACATGATTTCAGGAAGAGGAGATCGTGTGGCAGTCAGTTGATCCTAGCATTGTAAAACCTTGCAGGACTTCAGCCAGGCGTTTGACAAGGTGTCCCGCCATCTGCTGGTTATCATACTCCGACAATATGGCATCAGAGGCAATTAACACATATCTGTCCATTTCTGCACGCACTGCCTGTTACAGCAGATCTTTTGCACCATCCACCACCAGGGGGCCTTAACTCATTATTGCTAAGTTACTGAGGGCTATGTGCGAACTATAAACATCCATGTTCTTACTGGTTTATTTTTTTTACAAATCTTGTGTTTGCATTAGGTTGAGTATTTTTTTTCTTGCAGGTTTTGTACTTTGTATTTTTAACTCCTTGCCATTGTTTTATCAAATGTATATCCATGTTTTTGGACCAATAAAGGTAGTATTATTACCTCCAGTCGATTCAGAGTTTCCTCGAAGGAAGAAGTCAGCAAGTAGCCTACTGGTCGGTGGTTAGTCGTCCGGTCCAGTGCCAGGACTTCACATCATCACCACCATTTGACGTAGTCGGAAGCCGCTCCACCGTTTGGTCGTGAAGGGTACGTATAGTTGGACTCAGTTGCATGGCGTCCTCTTCCTATGGACAGTCAGCATGTACATGACATTTGGTCAAGTTTAATTGCAATTTCCATTTCGCTTCCCAGCTAGGGCCTCCATATCATCCAGGTCCTGTTCGAGTTCCATGCTGGGTCACTTAGGACGTGTAACTCGAATGTTATCCCGATTTTAACCTGCAACACATTTTAGCACGGATTTTACCCCCAGTTTTAACCAGCACCACATTCACTTTTTTGTGTGAATAAACTGTCACCACAGTGCGACAGTTGCTCCAAAATGGGACTGCGCACGTAAAAGAACAACTGCGTTTTTAAACTGCATACATTTCTACATTTAAACACGTTTGCTCGACGCTCGAAGCTTTCATGTAAGCCCTACAATCACGAAACGTTTTTATATACATGTGTACGCGCGATCGACTAAACAAAGCCGCGCAGTTACCTTTTAGCGGTAGAGACCCTCACCTGACACCGCCGTCCCGGCGTGCTTTGCTTACCTGAATAGTTTTATCGGTCCCTCACATAGTGTGTGACCTAGAAAAATAACGGCTTTCACAGAATGAGACTGTCTTCGTCAATATTGTAATACAAGGTTTATTTGACGGAAAAGATGAGACTGAGCGCGGTTCTTGCGGTGGTGTGCGCGGCAGGTATGTATAAAGCGTTACTGAGAATTTGTATGCGATGTTGAATGAAGGCGTCTTCAAATTGTATCCATAAACATGCGAAACTTGTCCGACGCACCTGAGCAGCCCCGAGCACACACCTGTCCCGTGACATAATTTGAACCGATTCGCTCGTTTCAATCAACAACTATTTTGTTGCACGATACATCACTGTACCGTTTGTTTCATAAGTAGCCACGTTGCCAAACAGTGTTTTCTGCCAAGTGAAGAATGTTGTGCATGTCATTTAACTAAAATAAATTTACGAAGCAGCGGTGTTGTATTCGTTTCACCTGTCGCCATTTTAGTTGCTTGCTATGAAAACTCGTAAGAAATTCTCATCGCTATACAATTACGCACCGCTTTATGAAAAAAACGCAGGGATCAGCTTTGCTGAGACATTTTTTGTTTCGGAAACGTGTATTCTGCGGAAAGTAAACATCTTAAAAATCATGTTTTATCAAGAAAAAACCAGCGTTAATGTCATATGAGTCGCCGAATCTTATCGTATGAATACACTTTACTACGCTACTTTTCTTGGCGTCAACCGCTTCTTGTTAGTCGCGTGCAGGTGTTACAATTACATAATCAGCTATGGAGCATTTTATTTTGGAGCAATGTTAAAATGTAAATGTGTTTGTCGTAAAGTTCTCACTTAAGTTTACACTAGAGATCAGGAAATTAGAGGAGACCAAATAGAAGTGTGTAAAATAGTGAACGGCTATGAGAATGTTGATAGGAATGTGTTCTTCAAACTTAGAACCAGAGGACACAAAGCAGCATTAGTTAAGGAGCAGTGTTGGTTGGACATGAGAAAGTACTCTTTCTCACAGAGGGTAATAAATTAATGGAACAAACTGCCAAATGATTGTGTTAATGCTAGTAGTGTGAATATGTTTTAAAATAAAATTGACAGATATCTAATAAGGGCGGGCTACACTTAGATAAGAAAATTGTTGGACCCTCGATAAGCCAATGGCTTCCTTATCCATTTGCCATCTGGAACTTGTTGTTTGAGATGGAAATATTGTTAAACCTAAAGCATTCAAGAAACGACACAACAACAAAACACAAATGTGCTGTAGAAAACATGTTTAAAGGATCCGTCTTAACATTTTAACATTCAGGTTAAAGCATAGTCTGCAACAGCATTGCAACAAAACAAAACTTATAATATAAACTAACACACATGTGATTAGGTAATTCATTTAATCTCAACTAAATGTCACAGAAAAACCCCTCCCCAAATGGTATCTGCTGTTTGTATTCAGCATACCAAATGTCTGAATATATCCATGTCACTGGGAGGGAGAACCCCTTTCTTTTGGTCAGGACATTAAACAAAATGATACACTGTGGTCATTAATGGTATTATTCTTCTGCTGATTTCAAATACTAATTTCGAACTTAACAGTTGTCTAGATATGTGATAAAATGTTTCAAGAAGCAGTAACAAATATATAAATCCGTTTTGATACAGTCACATTCCAGATGATGTCCTGTTCATACAACAGTATAAAATACTGAGATAGCAGATTTTGATGTACAAAGGCTGTTCATTTATTGATCAATGTCTAAGTAAAGAACTTGGTGGAAGAACAAAACCTAATTGATTATATTATATATATATATATATTATATTGATATTTGTTGATTATCCAATTAAAAATGTTGTGTAATTAGTCAATCAAACACAGTTTCACCCCACTGCATAAGTACAACAATGTGCAATATGTTTGAAACAAGTAGATTCTGTTGACTGAAATTTATTCATCACTACTGGTAATATATGTAGGGCATGATTTAGGTAAAAATTGCACATGGGGTGATATGACTTACCTCATATATTGCATGGTTGTTCATGTATCAACAGTTTCTATGGTATATTGATAACTACCAGGTAGCCTAGGAGTTAGTTTCAATGACATCCATTGACAAGGTGGACATGGTGCGCCCCAAGCATGGGTAGTAGATTCATAGCAAAGGTGACTTTTTTTCGGTTTACAGATCCGCTAACCACATTTCGGGAAAAAAACAGTTTATTTTTTAATGTCCTGTTGACAGTCAACCATAAATTTCTACACAAAAACAAGCATTCGCTGAGATTGAATTTTTATTAATGATGCTTAGTTTATTACTTTAGAAAAAACTACAACACCTATGATGTTGCAATTTGGCGTATGAAAGTGTCTTACATTTAGGCAACATAATATGATATTAAATTACGATTGGTGAAAGGTTTGTGTCAAAAATACACTGCCACTTTAGGCAGTCATTCAACTTTTGTTTAATTCATTCAGTGGTGTAGCAAACAATTCGTTTTTGTTAACCAAAATCTATCTTATATCAGTGACACTGTCATACTTATTTGTATGTCATATATTTCTTTGGAGATTTTCTAAAAATTATATGATTTCGCATTTTGTGGCTATTTTTTACATTTACAAAAATGTAACAAATTATTAATTTGGAATATTATATAGTATTTAATCTACAGTCTGTGAAGAAATGGTTAATTTATTTTAAATTCTACGGAAACTAATCAATTCAAGACAAGCATATAATAGTCTCCCCAGCTACCATAAATACTACTGTAATTATCAGTGTAATAATCCATACAAAACTTAAAACAAAACTGGCCTTGATTAACCCTTTTTTCCCTTCATCTCTGTTCTCTCCTTTTCATCCTTCCAGTGTTTGACATGATAGGAAAACATTTTTTTCCCTACAAAAATAAAAAATGACCTAATGCTCTGGAATATTTGTTCTGTAATTGTAATGCTGTAGATGGGATTTGTTCAGAAGTAATAGTATTTAATATATTGTACATTGTAAAATATTATATTACAGTTCTATTACACATATATCATTGCATAAAACTTTACACAAAATAATGTTTGCATCTTACTCCCACTGTTTTAGTGTTAGTTTGTTTAGTTAGCCTGTCATATCTGGTAAGTGCTAACAGTCTGGGAGCTATAAACCATGCACAGACAATGGATAAACCTTTATTCTAACAACAAAATGAACAGGGATTGGTTTCGTATGTATGAACGAGTGGCATGTCTAAGATCTCACGGGGGTGGGGGCGGGGGGCATGTTTAGTCATCTGTTAGTTTACCATGCTAACATGTAGCGAAATGAAAAAAATACGGGAAATATCAAAACAATGAAACCAAAAACGCCATTGGTATGAATCTTCATATGAAAGTACTCATATGTAAATCGATTCACAAAGCCTTTGCAGAACTTTATGTACAGTTGTTATGCAGTCTTTGTCAAGCTTCCGTATTAGTTCCTTCATATGAAATAAATGCTTCATGAAAGCAGGCTGTTAAATTTATGGCCTGAGAAAATAACCAGTTCAAAAATTCGAAACAATGCAAGATTAGCAAGTCGGTTGTTCCTTTGTGTTGTATTAGCAAGTCAGTTGTTTCTTTGTGTTGTATTGGCAAGCTGTGACCTCCATACAATCATATTCCTCATAAACACAGAGACCAATTTAAAACAAATATCTGATAAAAACTCCTTTGCATTTTCATTTTAGAATACCACTACTTTGATTTGTACTATTTATAATAGCTTGGTGGAAAAAGCAAAATGTTTGTTGAAAAAAAATTCTAACATTTCTAATCTAACATTGTTCTTTAGAACTGTAAAATGAAAATGTTACATTATTGTTACATTGCATGCTATATACAATGAGTCACCATGTAAGTCAGTACCAGACTCTGTTAGATTCATATTGATACTTATGTTTGTTTTCTTGTTAAATTATGATTGTCTCGTACTATTAGTGTGGCATGGTTGACAGAAGCTTTCTCCCTCCATGCGAGGCACTTGCCAAAAAGACTCCTTTCCACCGGACACATTTCTAGGCTAGTGCTGGGCCTAAGATCTGTTTAGCCAACTTGGCTAAAAGTTCAAATTTTCTTTAGCCAAATGAGATTTTGTTTAGCCATTTTTTTAGCAGACATGGCATGGCATAAAATAATGTGTTATGGCCTAGTAAAAAGAGAAACTAGTTACTTGTCCCCGCCCATTTCCTTTTTTGTCTCCGCCTCCTTTTTTATTTACTATTAAAAAGATTATTTTATTTTAAACAGTTTTTTCGGTTCTGTGAAGAAATCTTTGTCCAAAATTTGCTGTACGAAGTACTGTTATACTGTTTCAGTTCACTCGTTATTCATTATACGAGGTGTAGGGATGTATGTGCATTCTACAGAGTCTAAAATAAGATTCGTATGATTATGCCTTGCATTAAATAGTCTTTTGGCAGACTCATTTACAAAATTCCAGTTTCAATCAGTATAAATGCCATTCAGTTGTATGCCTGTGATACAAACTAATGAAACCATGGCCAAACCTACACATGACATTCATAAATACACACATTCAAAATTGTGTTTGCTTCTTGTTTCTTTCTAGTAAATTTAAGTAGTTTTCTGGTGCAACAGGTATGTTACATTTACTTAAATGTTTCTATTCATCTACCATTCTGCTAAAGAGTAATGTATTTGATAATGGAATGGCAGGCTATACAGTAATATACATCACTGGCATGTTCCATATTGCATCGAAAAAACTACAGCTTATCAGCCACAAAGAGCATCTAAGACATGGCGGCCATCTTCGAAACTAATACCAAAAAATTCATAAATAGTAAATAATTATGGCCTCCCTCTAACTTAGAAAAAGTCCGGATGAGAAAGTAGTTTCTTTTTTACTAGGCTTAATATACGATATATTATATAAACATAACATACGCATATTAAACATATAGATAGTCACAAGAAAACATAACACCAATATAAATTAATATAACAACGTTTAATTATAAATATGATACAAGAAAATCGAGCACACACTGCATATCTCCAACACTGAGAACGACACCATGATAGAAGTGTTGCCCCAAATGTCCACTACTGTGGTCTCTGGCTCTGCGACAGTGTCCACCCATTTCATTAAACCAGTGAATCCGGGATGCTGCTCCTTCACCGGCTTGGCGCAGTCCTTCCCGGTGATAAACACGTTCTTTGCTTTTGCATGCACGCAAACTTTGCAGCAAAAGACGTGGCTTTTGCTATCGTGAATAAGCCATGCAAAACGTATGAAGCATTGATCAAAGTTTCAAACATGGCTGCATCGTTTTCTTTCATTTCTCTCCGTGATCATCGCCCGACGAAGTACATTAACGAATCATTTTAGCCAATAACAAATTGAAAAAATGCGAGGAAGTGAGCTCCCACATTTTACAGGTTATAATATTATTATTTTTGTAGCTGCCCAGCAGGACGCAAACTTTTACCGAGAGCAATTAAATCATTGGCTTATCGTCGGCCAATTACATATTAGGGAGCGCGAAAACAATTTTACGGGTGGCAGGCAGCTATGATTCATGGGTTCACCGCTACTTACTCGGCAGTGCACGTTAACGTGGCCGTAAAAGCATTTCGCCAAATTGGCGAAGAGTTTTTTCGTTTCGCCAAATGGGAAACCGTTTCGCCTAAGGCACAGTTGGCGATCGGCAGCGGTAGCCTAGCAGTTTTGGGCCAGGATATTTCATTTTTCAGTTCTTTCCATTTATATCCTGCTTTTGTCATCTGTGCTTCTACTTCTTTGCACCAGTTGTGTAATGATTAATATAAAAAGAGTTTCATCTGGAGAAAATGAAGCAAAGCTGAGAATACATTTTACACATATTTATTGTTGTCTTTAAACTCTTTAACCCATTAGACCCCAAAACGGCCGTGGCCGGCCGCTCTGTGCAGTCCTGGAACGGCCGCTGCCGGCCGCATACAAGACCCTCTATTAAAAAAATCCTGGCGAATAACTACTGAACTAAACACTACAAAATTTTTACACACCCGGATACAACAACAGCTCATTATGTGCATGTGTTGCCCTTTTGGAAATTTTTAGTTTTATCGGTTTTGTTCGTGCCATCTCGAAACTTTTTATTTCTAGATTTGTCATGATAAAATATGGTGTAACCTGAAAAATAAACGTCGTAATTTGATAATGTTTTCAGTGTTGCAAAGCTAACACATAGCTACATTTTCTTTGTTGGGTTGCATAGGGTTATAGCATGGGATCATTTGTCAGATGTCAGTCGCAAGGTAGAAAGTTTGAACAAACTTACTATTTTGTCTTTGCAAATTGTGATCAAATGTCAACATTTTATTAATATATCCTGTTTCTATGTATACATGCATGTGGAGAAATTACTACTCTTCGAAATAACACAACTTATAATTGTCAATATTGAATAATTTTTTTCTACAGATTTTTTAACACAAGGAAGTAAAATCGCTTGAAATTTGCCAGAAATCCTGGGAACAGGGGATCATGTTTTAATAAAATCCTGGGGCCTAATGGGTTAATAGTATACCCACATGGATAAACAGTTTAAACTTTACTGCATTCGTTACAGCCAGAAACCATGCAAGTTGTAGAATGTATCTACCATGGTAACATAATTTTGTATGAAAAACACATTTTTTATTTATATTTTAATATAATGTTGTTCTTTTGTTGTTGCAGCATACGTTGATGCCGCAACAATAAATAATCCTCCAGTAACCACCGTTGCCTTGATGGGATCGAGTGTCTCCCTCACGTGTGGAATCAGTGGAGATCTCGGCAGTGACATCTTGCAATGGCAGAGTTTTGCTGTGAAGAGTGCTGGAGAACAGATCTACAACTCAAATACTAGGACAGTTAGCGATTCAAATAAATATGAAGTCAGTGACACTTACACCTTGACGGTCAAGGATCTTATGATCGTTGATGGAGGACTATACATCTGTGATCTGGTAGGATTGAGTGGTGATAAAAAGTCTGCTGCTGTCATTGTCATAGGTGAGAATGTAGTTACTATATAGATACTTTTATTCCTGTTACTTATTAAGTTTGGCAATCGAACTAGTCAACATCTGCTGTTTTTAATCGTTTTAAATGTGTTGTTTCATGGGTAGCCATTTTGATGTGTCATTCTCATTAGCAGTGAACGCATGTATGAGAAAATGTTAATTCCCTCGAGACCAAATAAATAAACTGTGTTGATTGATCTATTTGTAATTGCATAAACATTGTTATTGCTGAAGGTGTATGGTCTATGTTGGAAACGTACATTTTGGTTATCCATTCGAAATGCAAAACCAAATTCTGTTATTATTACTTGTGAAAGTTGTCAAAATTAACTGCAATCTGCTAACGTCCATCTGAAATAATGCTGTTTCGATGTATTTGTCATACACCATTACACCAAATGTTTATATAAATTTTATCAATCCTAATTCCTTGCACATCCCTCAGGGTCAAAGTTCATACTTAGAGTCAACTCCCTTGATGAGAATGATATGGTGGTATCAATATCTAGCATCATGTTGTGCAATGCATTTTGAAATTAGTTTACCAAAGCAAGAAATTTTTTATCAACAAACGTTTGTCATGGCCCAAAATAAGGCACAGTCAGCAAAAATCCAGTAATCACATCAATATATAGCCAATAAATAAGATAAATTACTGAACTTGTTTGAATAATTACCCATCATCAACCATTGTCCAAGCTCACTCAATGTTATCTTTTTTGAGATTGTACAATTAATATGTAAATAGTTCTTCATTTCCTCAGCATCCTCGACTGTTTGTTTCCAGCTGAGCCGATGATTTCAATTGAACCCAAAATTCTGGATGTGGGCAAGACAGCAACAGTGAAATGCACATCAGATTTTGGCAGCCCCCTTGAAAGTGACATGAACTACAATGAGATACCAAAGATGTCTTTGTGGATTGGAGGGACCAAGGCAAAGGATAACAGCCCAATATGGAGCAAAGACAGAGGACATAAATCAACACTTTCATATGTAAGTACAAAAATATAATGGAAGCAGTTACCTAAGTTTAGAAATAAACCTGTTTGATTCTGGTTCTATTATATGTAAGCAGGGTTGTTTGATCAGCAATTTATGTCACTCCAAATAAAACACACACTGTGACACAAATTTATTTTATTTTATTTACCTGTCAAGAAACCTGGTGGTATTGTCCGAATATTTTGGCCAATTTACTTAGCATTCATCAGAAGACTGACTTGGTTACGGTAGTGTCACATGACCAATGTCATGTGACACAAGCACTAAGTTTCTTGAGAGGTAAATAATATGTCTAATATGCAATTATCTCAGAAACTGGAATGTCCATCTATTCAAGGAAGTAAAGTTATGTTCTTACATGCATCTCAACAAAGTAACGTGTGCTTTCTAATACAAAAAAGCACACCTTATTGTGTCAATTCTATGACAAACCATATGTAAACAAACCTATGCGTTTAGGTTTGCTACATATAATCAGCTTATGATGTCACATGCAATGATGCGCAAAAAGTACTGTTGTGCAACATTTTCTTCACAAATTTATTTTCAGATTGTGTTATTTCATATACATATTTTATCCTCTTGCATTTCCAACAGAGCGGGAATCACACAGCAAAAAGCGGTGACCAGGAGCAGGTGGTCAGATGTCGTGTGACGACCTCCACCCCAAGCTTCACGAGCGAGATCACAGATACACTCAAGGTCAAATGTACGTACATTTTTTCTCCTTGCAAGGGTCACAATACCAGCTACATGAAATGACCCATGGTATGAAATAATAAACTTAGTTGTGAACTAAGTGTTCAGAGACACAGCCTCACAAGCATTGCTCGCAGCTAGATCAAGTCTAAATTAGTAGAATTTCAAGTCTTTCAACTTTATCCCTGCATGGTTTGTGTATTAAGAGCTTCCTGAAAGGATGTCAATGGCAATTCTGGTGGATATATAAAATAGTCAGGGCTAGTAAAAAAATGTTCAGCAAAACGTCCTACAATTGAATACGAAGTCAAGAAAACTTTTTAGTTACATGTTGACCATCAATTTAATAAATTGTTGTGTCAATTGAGAATACATTGCAATGTTGCACAGGCAGTATTTAGTGCAACAAGATAAACTTTGCACTAAGTTTAGCTTAAAAGCCACTTTTCTACACATTAAACAAATACATGTTTCATGAGTAAATGTACATTTTTATATGTAATGTGTTGCAGAAATCTAACTGTGATGCATTGTATTGCAGATCCTGTGACAAATGTGAAATATGTTCCCAATAAGAAAGTTTTCCAAGTGGGAGACACTGTGAACTGCACGGCTGATGGCTACCCTTTGCCAAGGTTCACTTGGTTAGCCGTGCGCTCACCAGGGGGGCGTGAAGTGCGCAGTAGTGTGCTAAAGATCACCGAAAACATGATTGGAGACAATGAATGGAAGTGCACGGCAACTAGTGACTACACTCCCAACCCCGTCATTATCATAGCAACGTTCACAGTTGGTAAGTCAATAGGTTATGTCACTATACTGTCGTTTCTTCTCTTCACCCTATAATAATTAAAATATACAAATCATTTAATTGAGAAACACAACTGTGTAATTTTATTTTTGCAAGAATAGTGGGACAGCATAATTCTCCAATTACGTTATTGATGCAGAGTATTTATCTGTAAAATTTATTATGGTGAGCATTAATTGCAATGTACAATTTTAGGGTGTTTTAAAAACATTGGATTTAAATGGAGCAATGACTGTTTTATAGGATAATGGAATACTGTTTTTTTTATAGTATATATAACATCTTAGTTGGTTAAGAAAAATGTCTACACAAAATTTGTTACTTTTATGATCTTTCATCCCTTAATATTAGTGAAAATACACAATTTGGTGATAAATTAAAATATGCTAGTTTTACAACTTGCATAGATACCACTTTATGGCAGATAAATCTTCAAAGTTGAAGGTAGAATGTACATAACTATAACATTCTCGTTTAATGCAATTTCTGAAGAAAAGAAAAAATATACTACAGCAATAAAGATCAAAATATGAAGTATGACATTCTTAATTTAGATGTACTTTGGGAACCAAATATTCAGAGAATTTGGGTGGGAATTTTAATGATAAAACCTCCCAACTATCAGTTAACCAATGAAAATCGCCATACATCCCTTTAAACCCATTTAATCTTTTAAACAGTCACCACTCTCTGTTGCTTTTCCAATCTTCACGAAAAGTTATCTGGTATAACAGAAACGAGCAATCTGCCCTGTCCAAATTCTCTATTCAGACATTTTAAGCATGCTAGGACATGGTTTGGCTGTAGGGCTGACAGTTTAAAACAACGATAAATTTCTCTACTCAGAGAGAACTAGGTTCTGCCAACAAAACCAAAGCATTGAATAAACACAATCCACCCATGTGCACACCACTAAACACTCAATCTGTTCAAGACAACATCACTCGGTAAACCTGTTTTATATATATAAAAAAAACTGAAGCTTTGTAAAGTGTAACTGTAGTTAGTTGCTTTGTTCATTCCAGTACTAAGCTGTTCCACACAACTTGCATGTCAGAGTTTGTTTTTATGCATATATGCTTTTTTATGGTAATCCATTAGGGCACAGGCAACAGTGCATTTTCCCATTGGTGGCCATCTTAACGTTTTGTCTGATTGTAAGAAAAGTAAACCATCAAAAATTCACAAAACAATTCACAGCTACCACCGTCATGTCATTGATATTCGGAACAAGTTTTGTCAAAATCACACATCTCCAGCTCCAGATCATGTTGCAAACGCATATACCCAAAAAATTTGCAGTTTTTTCAAAATATTAATAGAGCTACCAGTGTTTTGGGAATGTCACCACCAAAACACCTACGCGTCTATGAATCCACTTCATACTCCAACATCTCACTGCCAAAAGTGCAACATTTCAAACATCCTGACCTTGCTGGCTAAATTCATGCAGTTACTTCTTGGCAAATAAAATCACTGAAATCAGCTAACTTAGGTCAGGTACTTAGAAACATATTTAACAAGTTGGCCTATGGCTAGTAAATTTATACATACTTTTAAATTATTTCATGGTTTGGGTAAACACTTCATTGTTTATTGTGAAAGTAAAATAGTTAGTTACTTTGTGACGAGTCCTGAAGTGAAATAATTTATGGTCAGCAGCTAATGATGTTTCTTATTGTTTTCAGAAAGCGCTCCCGACAATCCTGATGGGAAGCCAGCAGAACCTGTATCTACAGGCCCAGGTAGATCTCACCTGTCTTTTCATACTGAACGTTTGCTTTATCTTTATACCTTGAAATCACTGGAAACTCATGGTCCATCAAGTCTTAGTGAATTTCTGTGTAACTCACATGATCAGCTTCCTCCAGTCATTTCAATCCTGCACTGCCTCTCAGTTCAGCCAGTGACAGTCCAGTTGAATCCTTTATTTGGTCCACCCCATTGTGCTGGGGTGTCCCCCCTTGTGCTGGGGCATCCCCCCTTGTGCTGGGGCATCCCCTCTATTGCGTTCCATCCACCATGCCCAACATAATTCAATTTTCTATGCTTTCTTTCAATTGCATAATGTGCCCTTAGTATTACAACTTTCACCTCATGTCCAGAGCAGTTGAATTCTTTACATCCTGTAGAGTGATTAATTTGTTATCTTTATGAACCACGGAATTCGCCAGAGTTCTATAAACTGTTTATTATTAGTCTGTTCTCCTTCTTTCGGATGGTCCACAATTCACTGCCATATGTAGCCACTGGAGACTGCAATGGATAGCACTCTGTCAATTGCACATTGCTCTGACTGACCCTCCAGAAAGGGTTGAGAGTAGCCCTTGAAGTGTCCTAAATGGCAACAACAAACACATTCCTCTTTTGTGGTACTCAGGTGGGCAATGTTTATTTAAGTTCCACTCGGTCACCTTTCAAGTGTTTATTTACAGGTAAATTTCAACATCACCACAGCAAAAAATACCACAGCATAGGGGAAGGCAGTGTTCGTTGAGCTATTTTTCATTCCTTTTGCTGCCTAGGGCACAATCATATTCATAAGTCAAAACTGCTTTACTCACATCAACTATGATTTATACCAAAATAATATATCTAGTGTACATATGTAATTATATATAGCTGATTTAAATAGGGTTGGTAGGCTGACTCAACTAACACTTGGTTTGGAGTAAGTTGAGCCACAGTGTAGTGTAAATTGAGCCACAGTGTAGTATAAGTTGAGCCACAGTATAGTGTAAGTAGCATAAATGTTTTATTTGTATACCTGGTAATTTACGTAGGCCATGTAAAACAAATTCGTAACAACTCAGCCAACACATCTATATAATGGGCATAACACGTCTTTGACTAGTCTACACGCTTAATTAATAAGTCAACACAATTAGTGTATACTTAAAGGTAAATTGCAACTGGTGTAGTAACTAACTGCTAATATGTTGCGTTGTAGCTATCTAATGTCCCAATTTGCTCGGAAAAATTAATTCCTTTATGTATTTTGAGGTAACGAAAACAGTGGTCTTCGTTCTTTATCCGCTGCTCAACTAACTCTCCCTTGGGCCTTGGGTGGCTCAACTAGCCCCATTTCGACAATTAGGCTTGTTTAATTAACTTCTCATTAATGCGTGAAATTATGTAAATAATCTTCTTCTCTGTGCATAGTTAAACCATTTGTAAGTGCACAAACAATAAAGTCTGGTCATGTGCATTGATAGTTTACACACCAGCAGGCATTAATCACAATTACTAAAAGTTTTTAAAAACATCAAAAAACATACTTTTAGCTCACATGTTCTGACCGTTGTGATATACATAACCTATTATACTTGAATCAAGTTCTAATAACATGTTCAATCACTGGGTAGTACCATGTAACTGTCGCTGCTGTAGTTTCCCGGGAAACATGGGTGCCTCAAGTAACCCAGTGGCTCAACTAACACTGCCTTCCCCTACTGGTCAGCACGATGCACGTAAAATAAAAAAAAATTGCATATTAAAAGGA
Organism: Lamellibrachia satsuma; assembly: GCA_033239005.1. Classification (NCBI taxonomy): domain Eukaryota; kingdom Metazoa; phylum Annelida; class Polychaeta; order Sabellida; family Siboglinidae; genus Lamellibrachia; species Lamellibrachia satsuma. The sequence goes on along the minus strand of BSQZ01000013.1, from coordinate 12,056,237 downwards.
GTTTGGTAACTCCCATATGGAGACCACAAAGGTAAAACGAGTCCACAAAAACTCCACATTACAAAAATATTAGTTAGTGCTGCCACCAGGTAACTATATTAGTAAAGCAGGTTCTGTGAAAATATCTGGTGGAACAATGAATAGGGACACTGTCATATCTGTAGTAAAAGATATGGTGATTAAAGGTAAAATGACGAGGGTCCTGGTGAACGAAGCTAGAACGATCACTGTCCTGGTAAATGCCATTGCCTTAATAGATACATATATGATGTAGCACATAAAGAATACACTTTGTAGGTATTTAGCTTAGTTGTTTTGCTTTAATTACAATGGTATAGTACTATGGACGAAAAATAAGTAAATTTTCAAATCACACCTATTTAAAAAATTGTGTGAGCTCAAATTTGATGTGTGACCTTGATTGTTTGACCTTTGTGGTCTTCATAGTTAGAAGATGGACCGACCAAGTTAACTATGAGTCAGCCTCCAGCAATACATCAGTAACAATGGTTTGAACACAACCGTTATGGTTATTGACATTTTGATAAGTTTATCCACTGGATTATGAATCATCAATCAGTATTATTATGATGAATGTCTCTCGCTTTCAGAGTCCTGGAAGGTTGCTGTGGGCATTGTGGTTCCTGTTGTGTTCATCTGCATTATTGCCATTGCGGTCATTCTTCTCATGAGTAAGTCTTTCTTCCCGAGTTATGTACATGTTAGTGATATCTTGACATAATTGCTGTGAATACATGAAACAGATTACTGCAAGACCACGGAAAAATGAAACAGGATTCATCTGTAAAAATTTATGTTATGTGGTTAATTGTTACTGTGACGCGCTGCCTATGGTCCAGTGTGCAATAAATCCTGGTATTGCACAGTTATAAATAGATGCACATGCACCGAATAGTTAATTCAAACAGCACATGCCGTATAATGTGTAGATTACTGTTTTATTGCATTAAGTGTGTTGAAATGTTAGCTAGTTAGTCACCCATTGTGATTTGCCACATTTTAACCCATTGTCGTTTGTCACATTTTCACCCGTTGTTGTTTTCCATGTTTTCACCTGTTGTCATTTGCCATGTTGCAGTGAAGAGACGTCGTGAAAGAGAGGCGTCGGAGGAGATGAAGGGTGGTCCCCATCACCCCAATGGTGACTCGGGATATGACGAGCAGTCTGCACCACGTGAAGCCCCAGTCACCCCCAACCCTACTGGTTACCCCGCCTACCCTGGTCCGTACGCCCCCGATGGTGGTAGCCAGACAGACGTGCCACAACAGTACCCTGGTCGCAACAGCCCAGGCTACGCTGACCTTGGGATTCGACACCTGGGCCAGAACAACCCAGGAGTTGATACAAATGTCACGGCGTCCCCAGACCCCGTCGCCCCTGGTAACCGTGGCTACTCCAACGACGTGTACGACCAGTCGCCGCGACAACAGGAGTCGGTGCTCTCTGCCCATCCCGACTCTGGATCGGTCGTCTAAGTTACTGACCAGCCGCACAACCGACTTAAAGTGCTTATGACACGGTTGCTGCAAATTCTAATTCTTCTTGAAAAAGCAACTTTTAGCTAAATAAAATACCTTCATGGTTATACAAACCACATACAAATGGCACGTTCATCACTAAATGTGGTAATTTGCAGCGATCTTGCAGTTTGTTCTTCTAATCTGGTCAAGCCATTTTGTGACGTCGACAGGGGTATCTCCCAGAAGGTGCACTTTCATGAATCGTTTTACAAAGAACGTAACTTGTAACAATCAAAGAAAACATGCATATTATTATGAATAATTATGCTTATCTAATTCCTGACCCCTGCTGATGTCATTTATAATTTCTCTGTCACTCAGAAGAAAACTATCTTTTGCATGTTAATTGCAAACCTGTAAAAATATATCTATTTACATATCTAATTCACCAGAAATGAGCACATTAATTAGTTTCAGATTTTTTACTTGAAATATGAGCAAAACCTGTGTCTTAGGCACTTTAAAGGTCAGTGTCAGCTAGTAATGCCTAATATTGTCTGCATTCCTTGATGAGCATCGTAGCTTGTAGCACAGGGGTTGTCCAAAGTTTCTAGGACGTTGTGGTGTGCATCGATCAACGCAGGCTTTTAACTTGTTAAAACAAATTAAAGCGGAGTGATATTTATGTGGTTTTGTATATAACATTTGTACATTTTATGGCGCGATGTTCACTCCTGCTGTTCAGGCTATCTGAACAGTTCTCTGAATTTTTATTGCTGTTTTTATGCCACATAAGTATGCAAAATGACTATGTAGCCATTGTAACTTTACCAGCGAGTTACCCGGTGACTTGTTGGTAAGTTGTTTCACTGGTCAGCTGGTTGACCATCTGGCCATGTTTAAGTACAGTTTTAGCTTTATGTTTTTGTGGATAAAATGCTAACCTACTCCGGTGTAAATACAACCCCCCAAAAAAAACTGATCTAGTGAACAGGAGCGTCAAATGTGCAATCATATTCCATATTTAAGTTCATAAATGACAACAGCGCAATCCCAGGGGTAACATTACAATACAGTAATTTCTTGGAATTATGGAAGTTTCCTTGATCCTAAACTCGAATCATTCCAATTTGGTTGGTTGTATAAAATCAGTAGAGAATTCCTGTTAATCATGGTGGGCAAACAAAGCAGCGGTATTGTCCAAGAAAACATTCCAGAGAGGGTGACATCTGTTGGGGCGGGGCGGGGTGATTCAGTCATATTCTAGTGCGTTGTCCTGATCAGGTGCATTCATGAGTAATACCTTGGTTAGAGTGAGCTGTAGATGTTGGGGTGAGGCCGTGCACGTCTAAAGGTACACATTCTACTGGTATAACTGTGATATATCTAATGTTGATAGTAACATTTCACTGTAGGTGACGAGTTATCATGTTTTAGCGGTTATATTAGGGGCAGGCTAACGGGAATATACGGAGAATCTGCCAGTGTAGTAGGTGCTATCGTAGGGTGTGTTTACTTGGCTGTGTGTCTTCAAACACCTGCTGTGTGTAGCTGGTGGCTGTAATGATATATACCTCTGACTGCAAGTGAAGGGGCGTAGTTACTTTGAACACAAGCTGGCAGCATCAACTTGCTTAATCAACACAAGATACACAAATCATGAACAGTATCTACAATAGTTTATAGTAAAACTGTTATTGGATAACGCTGAAGACCACTGCATGTGTCTGCTTGGCAGGCTGGGTACCACTAGACTGTCATGTTGGCATTCAGTGTCCACCGTCTTGGCAGGCTGGGTACCACTAGACTGTCGTGTTGGCATTCAGTGTCCACCGTCTTGGCAGGCTGGGTACCACTAGACTGTCGTGTTGGCATTCAGTGTCCACCGTCTTGGCAGGCTGGGTACCACTAGACTGTCGTGTTGGCATTCAGTGTCCACCGTCTTGGCAGGCTGGGTACCACTAGACTGTCGTGTTGGCATTCAGTGTCCACCGTCTTGGCAGGCTGGGTACCACTAGACTGTCGTGTTGGCATTCAGTGTCCACCGTCTTGGCAGGCTGGGTACCACTAGACTGTCATGTTGGCATTCAGTGTCCACCGTCTTGGCAGGCTGGGTACCACTAGACTGTCATGTTGGCATTCAGTGTCCACCGTCTTGGCAGGCTGGGTACCACTAGACTGTCATGTTGGCATTCAGTGTCCACCGTCTTGGTTACCGTCTTGGTTGCTGTTTCATGCATGCTTTCTGTAGCTCTCTTGAAGAATAACAGTAGAATAACAATGAAAAATAAGAGTACTGTGATTAAACATGTTTGTGCTGTAATATATGTGTGTGTGAATATATATATACATATACACATCATCGACCTTATGATTTTGGTTCTGAACCATGAATTTTGAGCTAGCCCATGTCTACATTTGCATATTGCGTGACGATGAGATGTATTTTACTGTAGCTTTAGTGATGTAGTCCGATTTACACTTGCTGTACAAATAGTTTTGTATTACATCATTATTCACTGTTTCGTAGTTTACATGCATTCAATCAGAAGGTTAGACGTTTTTCCGTAGCCTTGCGAACATTCCCAGTTGCATGAATATGGGCAGATTTTATCAGATTTTGTAGCACTGCGATGCGTCTTCTAAGGATGTTTGCTGAACGATAGAGCGTGATTTAGAAATCAAGCTAATTTTACATCCAGACACAATCGGCTTTAGTTATGTCATAACAATGTGCATGTCTGTATTGAGATGGAGGATTTGTTGAGATTGTAAACTGCTGGCATTGGATGCGATTATTGTACATATTCTCGGAGCCTTTCTCGTGGAGAGTATATTTCTATTTTAGTAAGCACAGGTTGGGTGTTGCTTCAAAACTCCACCCATTGTAGATATGTTATGTACACGTACATAATAAAATAACTGGGTGTCAATACAAACAATGCTTGGACAATAATTGCTGGATATACGCATGAATGAAAGTGTACACTTGGTGGGCATTTCCATATTCGTATAGTGTGTTAATTCTGAGACCCCTCTCCGTGAATTAGTACTTAATTAAAAATGTTGATGATGTAACAGTTATTATGACATTTAAAAACATTTAGTTTTGATAATTATGTTAAAGCTTGTACTTCTCTAACAACTCCATGGTGTCATATTGATAATTGTTTTCCATAAAGTTGTGAATTTTCAAAACGTCACTGTTAAAGCACCACGAACGGTTCCACAATTTAATACAATAGTAATTCCGTAACAGTTGACCATGTGGTGCTGCATGAGTCAACAGTGGTCATATGCCACGTGCAACCTACATTTTAATTTGGCACGTCGGCCTCCTTAGTATACTCTGTATGAATGTTGACAATTGTGAATGGCCCCCTTAGTGGCATAGTGCTTAGTGGCATAGTGCTTCCTCATCAAGTAGTAGACATTTTCGATGCTATACTCCATTTCCATGATCCTAAACAAACCACTGTACGTTTACCAACTGAGAACCAAAGGGAAATGCGAGTGACATAAATTTGTAGTTGCAAACACGTACAAGTACACGTATTTCAGTCATAAGCTGCTAATGTAATGGATTAGTATAAATTATCTACACATAATGGTATGTAAGTACCACACCCATACAGAAATATACTTTAGGCACAGGTTGCATGACAGAATATATTACGTAACACGAAACATGATGATGGGTCTAGCTGTTGACATTTTGCAGGGTTATATTACAACCTTGTACAATGTCTACATTTACAAGTTCACACAAACAAAGGCAGTCATTGTTCCATTGTATTTATTTGAGATACAAAGCAGAACCTACTTCCAAGCAAAAATAGTCATCCTTGATATATCCCAAATCACAGCATGTTACCTCGCATCATTTAGATATTAAAATATATATCCTTCTGTGTCATTACCCCTATATACATATCAACAATTTACAGCTACTTTAAGCTGCATATTTATGTGCAGCCATAGGTAGATAGGTGGTCTAGTATCGAGGATGAATAGGTGCCACAACATGGTCACAGAAAGTGTCATGATTTGCGTGATGATGACACATCAACTAGAACACAGTACACTGACAAAGCAGACGTTCGATGTGTTAAGAGCAGTCACTTTACATCGTCCAGACTAAATAGTTCTTGTAGGAGCCACTGGGTGGTTACGCGAGTTATGTCGTAAATTTATTATGGATAACGTAGATTCCTAGACGTTTCTGTGCGCAAAAGGCAAAACCTCCGCTAAAAAGTCAATGAATGATAACACGCCTGTTTTACAGATGACTGTATTAATTAAAACCGCAAAAGGCTGGACCCTTAGCAGAACAGTTTTGTAATATCCAGCTGGCAACCAATTAGTTACGGATATTACGAACCGACACATACACTGTATGGACCCCATTCCTATCGCTCGAGATGCTCATATTCCAACATTCTGGAAGACACAAAACAACCATGTTCGGTGTGTGAGTTTTAGTCACAGATGCATAGTGTACTGAATGAATCCAAGCCTTGAGACAACAGCTTGAAGCAAAGACCCGTTCATCAAACCTGTTCAATGTCATCAAGGATGTGACAGCATGGCTACAAGTATCAAGCTACACAAGCTAGGTTACGCTTGTCTGCCAACAGAATATTCTACCAGTGTCTATGTATGATTTCTACCATCTACCTGAAACTCGAAAGTGGTTGACCCCAAATTTGTCCCAAACTAGAGCATAATGTTCATCAAAATGAACACGCCACTGTTGCCACTTTTACTAGGACAACTGCAGTAGATGACAGGTGACAATTTCATGCTTTTTGTCCTGTTTGGTGGCCACGTGGCTGTAGGCTTGGTTGGTGACAAGCATTGACACGGAGATAGCAACAACCAGTAGTGCCCTCTAGTGACCGTAATGAAGAGCCAGTGATGACTGAAACTAGTCTATGTTCAGTGACAGTGTCATTACATCGCCACAATAGGCAAACTAAGCCACACGGCTGACTGTGTCTCCAACTGTTGGGACCACAGGACAAGGCACCATGTTTCTGCACTGTTCATCCCCTATTATCGCTCAGGACAATTCACCACCGAAAACTGGGTCTCGAAAATTGTTTACATGAGAAATCTGCATACTCCAAGAGCAGCCAAACAGAAACACTGGGTAAGTGTTTGGTGTTGCACCACTGAAAGGTAAGTTTGTGTGCCGCTGCCTTCTTCCTTACCCCCTATTTGGCAAGGAACATCTTAGAAGTAAGCATATATGTGGCAGAACTACATCCAGATATTTTCAAATGATAATTGTTAAATTATAATTCAGCCCTAGATAATAAGGTGTCTCTAAAATTATAATTCAGCCCTAGATAATAAGGCGTCTCTCTAAAAATAGTGAAACAATACGAATTTTTGAGTCAATTGCAAAGAATATTTTTTTTCATTCATACATATTTGAACATAAAAAATAAATAATATTCCCTTATAATAAATAAGTGGCACGTCTGTGTCAGGAATTGAAGGAATTCTTCACAAGGATCAACAAATTGTTCCAGGTTTTAGTATTTTATATCAAGTACATGCCACATAAGATGACAGTTAGCATTGTAATGATTCATGTAATGATTCATGCATGTATCATGAAACTTTCTCATGAAGCAATGCTTGGTATATTTTGCATGAATCAGTATTTATCATGTTGAAACTTGAAGCTAAGTCAAAAACAATGCCAATACAGTCAAATTTGCTGTCTACCTATCAAAATCTCGCGTTAGAGACGTCACTAGTTTTAGTAATTAAAATGTTTTCTGAACATTGTGTATTTAGTAGACATTTACAGCTGTGAACTGTGGCGCAAATAAATTATTTCTTTACAACTGTGTATCACTGTGTATCACGATACGCAATGTATCGTGATACAAACATCGTGATGCATATTATATATGGCTCAGTGTATCATTACAGCCCTGAAGACAAATATTAAACCACACAAAGGTTGTTGCGCTGTGGTCGTTCACAGACCACATACATGCTAAACATTCCTTCCTGTAACAACAACTGACCACAACAAAGCGGTTCCACACTGACCAATTAACTGGACATGGCCACAACCTGACAGACGCCTATGATAAATGCATCATATAAAGTTAGGAGAATTCAGAAGGATAAATAGCCGAAATAATTTTAGCTGCTTCCATTAGTACTACAATAAAATGTTATAGGTTACATACAGTAAAAATCACTTGGCTGATTCCTCTGTTCCAGGGACCGGTTTCCATCAACTGCGGGTGGAACTGCAAGGGTTACAACTACACTGACCGACACCCACATCTAATTACCCTAACCAATTACATTTTATTATATGACACGTCACACAAAGACTTATGTGAGTGATGTTATGCAAGTTGAGGCCACAGTCATAGAAGAATGTGCAGATTATATCCCATCTGCCCATTCAGTGTTGTCTGGCATATTTTAGTAAACTGTTCTCTTGTTACTGGATCAAACTGTGTGAGGCTGGTACAGAATCCTGATGATCCACAGTATTTTCACACGGCTGGTATCCAAGTAATTTAAAGTAAGTTATTAATCATTTGGTTGTTAAACACATGACTGGGCGTCAAACAAACACATACATGTGTTCACTTGGGACTATGAGCTCAAGATATATGAACACACACACGTGTTTACATCAGTGAGGACGTCCATATGGTGGCACCATGCATCAAGTTCTGCTGTCTCGTCACATGTTAACAGACTCCTTCTTTCCCGTTGGTTTCCTTAGTCTGCTTAGGAGGATGTCTCAGATCTACGTGGCTTACTGCTAACCTTCCAGTGAGCACAAGGAGAATCTTTAAAACAAGCTTTTTAAATGGCGGTTTTGGCTTAAACAGTTTAAGACTTAACTAAAACAAGAAGCTCCAACAAGCATGGCCATAGACAGTCAACACACCATGACATTAGACAGTAAACACACCATGGCCATAGATAGTTAACACACTATGGTCAGAGACAGTCAACACACAACGGTCAGTGTCAACACATCATGACCACAGATTCAACACACCATGACCAGAGTCAACACATCATGGCCTTAGTGTCAACACACCATGATCAGTGTCAACACACCTTGGCCTTAGAGTCAACACACCACGGCCATAGAGTCAACACACCATGGCCATAGAGTCAACACACCAGAGACTTGCATGCATTTCCACAGACATATAAATACTTCATGGCAGTGTAACAAATCATACACTTGGTGATGTCACAAGATTTTCTGTTTTCATGTAAATTACCTATGGGTGCTGGGAAACAAATTGCTCTCTTGCGGACAGTGAAAGTTGACGTCCTTTGCAGTGATAACTCCCCATTTGTGACATCTGCAGCCATCTGACGATATCTTGGTATGTTTACATCGGCGACCTGCAGTCCTGTCCAATATGGCACGTTAGCATCAATAACTTGTAGTCCTGTCTAGTAGGACAACAAACCCATCAGACACACTCGTTGTTTGATCTTTATAAAACCACATTCAACGCACATTTATTATTTGGCTGTCTCCATAAACCACATTCGAATGGAAGAGTAAGAAACGGTTGTGTGCACAGTGTTCTAGACGACGATCATGCGTCCGACGCACCGATTGCACTGCAAGTAGTTCCAATGTGAGAACGAGTTCTTACTGTCGCCGCCGACAACGTTCGAATTTCCGATCTCGGAAAGCAGAAGCATAATCTGCTGCGCTGTTCGGTCATCCACATCGCTCAATGGAATGTCTGAAGTTGCACTGTTGACAGGTGGCGCCACCTGTGAAGGGTTGTCGCCACCGGCTCCACCAATCACAGGCACTGTCTCATTGGTGTCGCTTTCATCACCACTTGAACTTGAGCCTGGCCAGTCTGAAAGCGCATGTATTCGACACTATTATACTGAGTCATACAGTGGAAGGATACACTAGCAGCCGAACTACTCAGTTACGTAAACCTGTGGAAACTGGGAAATACAGAGATATGGAAATTGGAGAGTGACCAGTGAAATAATGTTTGTTGAACTACAGTAAAATATTTAACATATTTTGGTTATTTCAGTATGTACATAAAACCACTCCACTTATGCAGTAAGTTGCATATGCATCAACACTAACAAGTACCACAAGACGTAGTCATTCAGACTAAGTACAATGTGTCCCTCACCTTCGAGATCATCGCTGTTCACAGTGCCCTCTAGCTGGCATTTGCGACTCCGCCTCAGTGACTTTTTCTGTGGTGTGTGATTGGCTATGGCCTTGAGGGCTGGCGATGACGCTGCATCAACAGCAGAGTGAAGTCTGTGTCGCTCGTCCAACAACTGGACCACCAGCGTTTGTAGCTTGGCTAGTTTGTCCTGTGGACAGAACAAGCAATCAGTGTCTCTCCCACTGCTGGACTGCAGGTGAGGCCACTGTACAACACTGGTAGATGGCCAGTCAAATCGATTTTTCACTTGTCCCGTTATAGACTCGTCTTGCAAAAAAATCAAACGTAGCTAGCATCGATTATAACATGCTAGCTCGTTTGTGCAAATGGGTCATTTCGTTTTGATGCGATCGTCGGACAAAGTATTAAATTAATTTCGGTTTGGCCTAACTGAAAAGGTGGTTACCAGGACACCTTAGTGAGGCGCAGTGGCTTGGTGATCAGAGCCTTGGACTGTCAATCACGAGGACTGGGGTTTGAGACCACTTACTGTCCTTTCGTTCACTCGACTAAGCCTGAGTCGTTCAGAAGAGACGCTCTACCATGCACTGCTTTGTGTGTAGGATGGGCGCTGAATTAACTGCTGCCAAAACCAACTCTGATAATGGAGCTAAACATCATTAGCGCCTTATCTAGGCAGATACCAGCGATACATCAGACGTCATCATTACTATACTGCATTGACTTGGTTACCTGCATGTGCTGGTGGTCGCGCGCCATCTGTGACACGTAGTCGTCGCGCTCCAGCTGCCGTTGCTTCAGTAGGAACCTCTGCTGCTGGTAGAGGGCGACGTACTCCCCGATAGTCTCTGTCTCGCCCTGGAGCTGCATCACAATATGCTCCAGCTGCTCCCTGGAGTCGCTCAGCTCCGCCTGCTCTCGCATCACCTTCGTGTACTTCAGCTGATTTCACAAAGATTTAACATTTGAAGTCATGTTAAGTGTATGTATACATATATGTGGGTATGTGTGTACATGTGTATAATATGTGTGCATTTATTTATGTATATATGTATGTATGTAATACTATGTATGTATGTATGTATATAAATATATATATATATATATATATTATGGTTTTGTGTATTTATAGTGACTTCCATGTTAGAGACATGCAATGTCTTAATGGGAGTCTGTTGACCATTTATTTCTGTTATTTATAACATTTATTTCTGTTATTTACAGTCGAACCTCGTTATAACGCGGTGGTTGGGGTCCATGACTTCAGACCGCGCTGTACGAGAGGTGCGTTAGATGTTCCCATATCTGCTACCAGGGTGCTACTAAACAACGGCGATCGCCACCCGCTGCACCAAGTCCATGAATGCTGTCGAAGCCCTGTGTGCTTGCAGCACTGTATTATATGCCAATATGCAGTTAATGGAACTTACTAAAGTTATACTAGCATCAACATGTATTATTTTTAAATGTCACACCCTGTTGATTCTTGAACTGAATAAAACACATGTATGTATACCGTTATGGAATAGATCTACTGATGATGGACTGGACCAATAGGCCTACAAATCAAAAATAATAACCTGGATCTGAGCAGCCGAAAACGTATATGATTTGACAAAACGTACGTAAGCTGATAAAAAACAGAAAACGACAATAGGTAGAATTAATAATTGTTTCACTTCGTCTTTCAACCGATCTCGACCGAAGCATAAATTTATTACGCACCATTTAACATCGATTCGTCGTTTCATATGCGGATGACACACCGCACACTGGTAGAGCCTTGGGTTAGGA